>JAOTOL010001656.1:1435000-1772500 GCA_034440575.1 Imbricaverruca yamaguchii | reverse complement strand
ATATCCTCATGTGGTCTCATGTCATCGTGTCATCCGGATGTCGTTGGTGTTGAGCATTCGCCCAGCTCGGTCACGCTGGTAAGCTGCCGCTGTTCGGCCCATTGCCGGCCGATGTGTATCGGCTGCGTCCATTGAGTGGTCTCAGGCTTGACGTGAGTCAAGTGTCCTTGCCGGGTCCAAGCTCGTTGGTCGTCGTGTCGGGCTGTTGTCCGGCGAGAGCGCCGACTGTTTCCGAGGGTCGGCTGCGCAAAGTGATTTCGGATGGAGTTTGTAGTATGGTTTTGTAACCGTGATGGGAGCGTGGAAGGTAGCGCTTGCTGCACCGGCCGGCGGTATCGAGTGTTCAGTAATGTGTGAATCTGTTCATCCGTTGGGAGTTCGCCTGGTTTGGCATCATTATCATCTGGTCAGCATCATTATCCCATCGGCTCAAAGATGTGCACCGCGACTGAAATACCATCGGATGGCCTGATCATCGACTGCAGTTTGATATGTGAGTGTGCGTATGTTTGTGTTCCCGGGTTACACACGCTCAAGTTTTCCAGGCTGAGAGTGAATAATAGCGCTTGAGTCTGATCCGGACTCGGTGTGTGCAAGTTACTGGCTCTCATGCACACCGGCTTTATGTTTAGTTCGACCGGAGGTACTAGACATCTTTTTATACGTACGATGGCAACAGTGTCGAACACTGAAGTGGAGGCTATTTCCGTCTGTGCGTTGGGCAGGTCAAAGCCATTTTAAACTCGTTTTTTCATGTAACGCCTATGAGGTTAGTTTTCACTTATCCAAAGTCGGCAGTAGCTGCCATTCATCGCTTCCCCGGTTGCTGTGTTGCTGTGGTAAGATGTCTGCTATTTTGTATATTTTGATGGCGTGTAAATACAACGTTGTCTCATTCATGTTGTAAGTGTTACGGTCCGGTTGTGGTTGGTTCCACGTTAAAATTGGAACATTTTTCGGGCGTTGTTCACGGGACGACACCTGGTGCGAAGTCTAACCGGACCAGAATATGCAGACCCCCCACGGGTGTTAATTTCTGAACGTTACTGGCGGGGGCGGGGGAAAAAAATCATGAAGGCAATGGGCAGGCCCAAATGGATTGGAGGCACACTCCATAGGGTCCCATTGTAAGATATGAAATTATTTGAAGGGCAAACCCAACATCGCGGGGGGGCAATTGCCCCCTCAAAGGTATATAAAATATCACTACTGGGACCACCCCACAACCAGGTTGAGCAATTCTGGCTCAGTTACATACGCTGAATACGCAATACGTGCATGTCATGAGCATCTATGCGACTTTTGCTTGCTGGAAAAATTTCCTCTAGCTGCCAGTCATCTAATGTAGAATAGCTCGCTGGTGGCGAGATGGCAGCCAGTGGTCTGATGTTGACTAGCCACCGGCTGGCTGGTGGCTAGATAGCAACCAGCCGACGCCAAAAAGGGCCAGCTGGAACGTCGGATGGTTTTAGCGCCAGTCGAACGTTTTCTGCCCCGTGAGATTGGGGAACACATGACAAACATCACGGTGGGCGATAATTTATTCTGAATTCTTTAACCTGTAATGTATATGTGTGCCACGCCGTCCATACCGTTCAATTGAGATATGCTACATTATGTCCTTCGTGACTCTTAGCAATCCGAATAACTATATCTAGAAGGGGAATCTTCCCCAGTAGCGGTGCGCATTTTGGAGACGCGCGAACATGCAAGGATTGTCAGCTGTGGGGAGAGGCGATGTGTACCTAACTCGTCTGCCCAAAACAGTTCCAATATGCTTCATTTGTCAAGAACGCGAGCTGCTCCAAGCTTTGCTGGGTCGCAAAGCTGGCTGTTGCGATGCACGGAAATTCAGGTGAATTTCTGGAAGTCATGCGTGCATTTGTATGAGGAACGGGGCCAGTCGGCTGTGGAGGATATGCCCTCCGACATTTCGAGCACATCAATTTTTTTATCTCACTTTTTCGAGGAATGTATTTCGAAGTTTGCCCCTCATCCACCATGTTTGTTTTTTTTTACAGAGGACTGACCGCGCATGCGCATGCTTCCCGGAGAGATATGCCTTGTGTGCAGCCCGACGAGCAGCGCCGCCGGCGGTTGTTGGCCGTGACAGGTGGCGGTGCTGCGACGGTCGGGTCTGTCCAGATGTCGCCAGCGTGCAGGGCAGGCCCGGGGCGGCCGGCAGAGGCGCGCCGAGTGAGGGCACATGACCCCAGCTGCCCACCGGTAGCGTGGCAACACCCTGGCCTCTTCATCTCCGGCGACTTTGTAGCAGAAATGTGGTGGTTTGAGGCGAACGTACTCGTGTCACCACGAGGTCATGTGCCATCAGGAGCCTTTCCTAGAAATAGCCATGCCCAGCGATAAAGGCTTTCTGGAAATTATTGGGGTATGACAATACCTGGAAAATATGAGAGGGTTCAAGGCGATTCGAGATCCAACGGGGTTCCGCGTTGCAAGTTAAAATGATTGGGGGAGGACGGTCTCAAAAGTACGCAAAACGACAGCCATGCCTAGGGATTTTGTCGTCGGCCTTTGCTGCGTGTGGGTGTCTCATCTGCTTGAAGCAGCTTCCATAGGTAAAAAAGGCCGCGTAGTATCGCCAGCATCCTTCATTGTAGCCACGCCGGTCCACACGTAATTAAATAATAATCATTATTTTCGTAAGGGACTGAGATTGTACTCCAGAAGCACGCTATCCAAGAATTAATTTTCATTGAAAAAAAATGCATGGGACAACTAAAACGATTCATTGTTAGGCAGATGGCAGCAAATATTCCCTCAATCGTCTGGTGGGAAGTATGGACTGAACTTTAAATAGAGGAAGTTGGGGCGGTTCCGGCCATTTGTTGGCACTGATGCATTCTTGACTACATCGATGGTGTGGTGTGGTGTGCATTGGTCCATTCTTTTCTATCGAGGTCTATCTTAAGTAGCGGATATGTTCGTATTTCGAGTGGCGAGTGTCAGCATCAATAACTAATCTGACGGCTCGCTGTACTCTGTAAGCAGTATCGGTGTAATAAGAGAGTGTATTGATTGGTCTATTTACCTTTTATTTCGGCTGTCGCATAGGGGGTGGCGCTGGGTATGTAAAACTTGGTATATTTAGAGTTATATGTAAATGTATATATATATATATATATGTGTGTGTGTGTGTATGCATACACACATGCATGCATGCATTTATACATACATACATGTATACATACATGCATATAATATATATATATAGAGAGAGAGAGGGAGAGATAGATGTAAGTTTACATTCGATTTCATCTCCGGGTTTAAGCCCTCAGTGAGTTTTACATTCAGCAGTGAGTATATGGGCCAGAGCGCTGGCCAGCACTGGTCTCCCCTCGAATGGCAAGACAGGATTTAAGTCGTTTTACTCGGTGGCATTTATCCTCCGGCGAGAGAGTCAGTTGGCCTTATGATGCCGGGGATGAGCTATCGGAACCGCAAGAAGGCATATAAATTTTGTAAGCAACACTTTTTTTTTTACTGTTTAGTAAACTATCTAATTCGGCACCAAGGGCGTAGTCGCATATCTTTGGTCCATGATGGGGGAACGAACGGTTTGCTTGATTTTGTATCATCGCAGCGTCTTGGGCATATTGTTAAAGTTGACAAAGTTTCGCAGGAACGCTCCCCCCCCCGTCCCACATCGTCGCGACGCCCATGTTTGGCACATCGCATTAACTTAACCTAAGGTGTGGCGCCTCATGTTTGGTCTCGTCAGCAACACACGATGCCACAGACCGCCGCCACTACGGCCGACTCGGTCTGGACGACATGGTGTTCAGGTCAGGCCATACGGCGTCACGTGTTTGGTCTCGCCTGGACGACATGGTGTTCAGGTCAGGCCATACGGCGTCACGTGTTTGGTCTCGCCTGGACGACATGGTGTTCAGGTCAGGCCATACGGCGTCACGTGTTTGGTGTGGCCTGACGACATGGTGTTCAGGTCAGGCCATACGGCGTCACGTGTTTGGTCTCGCCTGGACGACATGGTGTTCAGGTCAGGCCATACGGCGTCACGTGTTTGGTCTCGCCTGGACGACATGGTGTTCAGGTCAGGCCATACGGCGTCACGTGTTTGGTCTCGCCTGGACGACATGGTGTTCAGGTCAGGCCATACGGCGTCACGTGTTTGGTCTCGCCTGGACGACATGGTGTTCAGGTCAGGCCATACGGCGTCACGTGTTTGGTGTGGCCTGGACGACATGGTGTTCAGGTCAGGCCATACGGCGTCACGTGTTTGGTCTCGCCTGGACGACATGGTGTTCAGGTCAGGCCATACGGCGTCACGTGTTTGGTCTCGCCTGGACGACATGGTGTTCAGGTCAGGCCATACGGCGTCACGTGTTTGGTCTCGCCTGGACGACATGGTGTTCAGGTCAGGCCATACGGCGTCACGTGTTTGGTCTCGCCTGACGACATGGTGTTCAGGTCAGGCCATACGGCGTCACGTGTTTGGTCTCGCCTGGACGACATGGTGTTCAGGTCAGGCCATACGGCGTCACGTGTTTGGTGTGGCCTGGACGACATGGTGTCAGGTCAGCCATACGGCGTCACGTGTTTGGTGTGGCCTGGACGACATGGTGTTCAGGTCAGACCATACGGCGTCACGTGTTTGGTCTCGCCTGGACGACATGGTGTCAGGTCAGGCCATACGGCGTCACGTGTTTGGTCTCGTCAGCAACACACGATGCCACAGACCGCCGCTGCGGTCGACTCACGACCGGCGGCAAGCTTTCCGCGATCTTGGGATGACAGATAAACAATCATAATCTCAGTCTTGTTGACGGTAGCCACTACCGTACTGGCGGCCGTGACACATCCCTTGGTATTTTATCGCCCATCAGTGTTTGGAGATGGGCCGAGTCGGCCCGTCTGGAGATCGGCCGAGTCTGGCCGCCGCATCTGGCATTCTCGTCACATCGCTCTATTGATCACCATTTTTTAGAGCCGGCTAATGGAACAGGTGGGTCTCACTACGGATAAGCAGGAACTGGTTGGATTTTTCATCCCGGTTTCTGCAGGGCCATGAATTTGCATATGGCCGCTTCCTTGATAGTTCAAACTGAGAATTAAGTGACGGCGCTGCGCAGTGTAAGCATCGGATCCTTCTTTTTCGGGACTCCATGCGATTCCATTCCATTCCATCCATCCAACTAATCCATGCGATTCCTCGCCATAAATTGGTTTCATAGAACGTCGTCCTCGTAGAATTGGCGTGTGAATAGGGCTCATACAAATGTATACCACGGGCTCCGCCACGGGACGTGACTGGGGTGAAAGACGCGTTCTCCGAACACCTTCGGCACTTAGCATTATACCAATGAAGTTGGGACGCCATCGTAGGCAGCAAGCTGAGAACAATCAAACCCTATGGGCGCTGTATGACCAACGCAGTCGATGCGTCCGCAAGCCCAAATAGCCAACCAACAATCAAACTCTGTATTGGGGAATGGCCATCGTCATCACATGAGGTCACACGGCACGAAGTGGCACTATGTCGCCTGCGAATTGGCCACACGCACGTGTCGCACTGCTACCTTCTGACCGGCGGTGACAGTCCGAGGTGCCGGGCTGCACTGTCAGTGCGGTGCGCGCTGAGTGCCGCAGCCGAGTTACCTTCTGGCCGGCGGTGACAGTCCGAGGTGCCGTGCTGCACTGTCAGTGCGGTGCGCGCCGAGTGCCGCAGCCGAGTTACCTTCTGGCCGGCGGTGACAGTCGGCTGTGGCCGAGGTGCCGCGCTGCACTGTCAGTGCGGTGCGCGCCGAGTGCCGCAGCCGAGCTACCTTCTGGCCGGCGGTGACGGTCCGAGGTGCCGGGCTGCACTGTCAGTGCGGTGCGCGCTGAGTGCCGCAGCCGAGCTACCTTCTGGCCGGCGGTGACAGTCCGAGGTGCCGCGCTGCACTGTCAGTGCCGTGCGCGCTGAGTGCCGCAGCCGAGTTACCTTCTGGCCGGCGGTGACAGTCGGCTGCGGCCGAGGTGCCGCGCTGCACTGTCAGTGCGGTGCGCGCCGAGTGCCGCAGCCGAGTTACCTTCTGGCCGGCGGTGACAGTCCGAGGTGCCGTGCTGCACTGTCAGTGCGGTGCGCGCCGAGTGCCGCAGCCGAGTTACCTTCTGGCCGGCGGTGACAGTCCGAGGTGCCGTGCTGCACTGTCAGTGCGGTGCGCGCCGAGTGCCGCAGCCGAGTTACCTTCTGGCCGGCGGTGACAGTCGGCTGCGGCCGAGGTGCCGCGCTGCACTGTCAGTGCGGTGCGCGCCGAGTGCCGCAGCCGAGCTACCTTCTGGCCGGCGGTGACAGTCCGAGGTGCCGCGCTGCACTGTCAGTGCGGTGCGCGCCGAGTGCCGCAGCCGAGTTACCCACGAGCGAAGGCGTCAGTTTGGACGTGCTTCTCCCTCCTTCATTGAAGTATTTTGGGGATAAGTCTGCCATTGCTGAATCAGGACCAGTGTTGGATTTTCACTTCTGAGTCTTGGACTGGGAGTGTATAATTGTTGTGTTCGGTAAAATATCGGAACGTATAACGTCTACAAGCCATACAATGGAGTGTATAAATTTTCATAAGCAAAGGAGTGTATTCATTTGCCCATATAATAGTGAACAAATGACACGGCTAAGTCATATATCACGATTAATTTTTTGCACGCAATAAAAGAGTGCACGGTTTCCCCAGATGCTAGTGAGTGACGTTAATGGCAGTGCACAATTTGAGCCTACTATCCATGTGCAAGAAGGCACTCTCACTCAAGAATCACCACTCGAACGCCTCTGTAATGTTCGCTTGAAGTAGGACTGGCTGATTAAGCCACAAATGTCTTAATTTGGAATCCCAGCACTACTCGGCTCAAAAACACAAAAACACCTTCAAGTCATCTGCACCTGTCTGAGATCTGGTCACGACCACAACCATATCACACTATATTGCACGAAATGCCAACGAATTTCCTCCCCCGCCCCTGCGACTTCCTGCGAAATTAACGAAAGATGCGGTTACAAGCCAACTTCCTGAGCAATGGTGGGGAAAATGATAACACAAGTATACTTAATCAACGTCAACCAAGTTTATAAATCCGTACCTGATACTCCTGACATGCACACACCGCACAACTAGGAAATATTCAGAACATGGGTATGATGCTCGTGCACCAATACACAATACACGATTTCTTACTTGCCGTGTATTGAGGTATGGGTTTCGGAATATAGAATGGTTTAATAAAAATTATACGAAGACACTCCGTCTAAAATCGTTTTATTCTCACCAGCAAAATTTTGGTCAATGAAAAAGCTGAGAACATATTTGAAATAAATTCTTATTAATACTAAATGTTCTTCGATACACCTTTTAGTTCATGTCTGGAATGTTTACTTGAAGCAAGGAATGACTTGGAAGGATCAAAAGCGACTAGACGGGAGGGCAAATTGTCGCTGTAAATTGCCGCTGGTCGCAATTCATTAGCCCACCTTTGGCCGAGCCTTCCTCCTGGTCGGATAGCGGGGTGATCCCACCCCCTTCCACGCCAATACCGACAACAAATACACCACCTGGGCACAGTGAGTGGTCTCATCTTACCCGTGCGGTTAAAGTGCTGAACGGCGTCATCGATCGCGGTCTGATGTAGAATCGATAGCGTGCTGGTGGTGGTGGCCGCTCGTTATCCCGCCGGGCGCGCTCTCACCGTCTGCTGCCGGCCGCGACCGACACACATATTGAGCTGGCGCGTGGCAGTCGGGGCGCGCCGATGACAGACAAAGAGGGGACCGTCGGGAACGGAAGACGGCAGGGGGAGCGAGCGCGAAACAAAGGCAGGGGACCGGCCACGGAAGGGAGGCGCATGCAGATGGCAGTGGACGAGGTGGTCGGCGAATTCAGCCTGGAATGGGTTCGTGGCGTTTAGCTTGTCACGGTGTTGGATGAGCTGCGATCAGTTCCAGGAAAGAGCATATATTTTGTCCATGGTGGGGTACTGAGCGGTGTGCTTGGAGTGAGATTTTGCCAGAGTGGTCACGATCTTCGTTTCGCAGTTGCTTCCAAAATTCGATCTAGTTTCCAACGAACTTCCAAAGGCGGAAGCATTCCCGAGTGTTGGCTCTACCCTATCCCCAATCCTCCTGATCGTCCACTTCCCATGTCGTCAGGGATTGTCCAAGTTAACTTCGTCTCAAAGGTCTGAAGATGACACCCTTCCCTGTAAATGAATGGTAACTGTGGAGCTCCTACACGTTTTGCTGTAATCAGTAACGGCGAGCCCATTCTAGGACAGTTTGTCGTTGCCCATGACATACATCGCGGTGTGTAACTTGTCAGAAAACAACCAGTTTGATGAATGTAGCGCAAGTTGTTCTATTTCTTATAATAGAGGCTTGAGTCATAGTCTATGAGTAAGTTAGCATTCAAATGTTGGTATCCAACCCAATAGGAAGCGTGCAAATCCACTAAACGAAGTGCAGATGAGGTGCGGGGTATGTAAATGCATGTAAACAGTATAGAGTTAGTACTTCCACTTGCATAATCTATAACCTCAAAATACGCTTTACCGTTCAATCAATTATTAATTAGGAGTAAGTTAGGTTATGTAGTCCATCCAATTCGGCAGCTGGCATTAATGTAATGCAGTGTGTGGATGAACCACCATCAACCGCTCTAGAACACTGGTGCAGCCCGTGAGCCAAAATCTCATCATTCATGCCGCAGATTTAAACGGCCCTGAATCAACACTGCCACCAACTAACTCCAGACAAGTTCCTGATGACGCCATCTAAGTCGGTCCCTCCTATCCGGGCGGGGTCCCTCGTATCAGGGGCACTCTGAGGGTCAAGCAAACCCTCGGAGTGCCCCTGGAACATCGTGGGCTTCCCTGGATCCACCACGTCCACTCCTCGTTCTCTATTTTAGCACAATTTCCTGGTGACGCCCCTGAATCAGCACTTTCACCATCCATGCAAACTCCCTGATGACAACAAGGAATCAGCACCTCATCCTTCCAGACATGAAATACTGGAAACGGCCTGGAACCGGCATTTTTAACAGCAGACTATTGAGAGAGATCCCTGTTTATTCCGATGAATTGATCCTCAATTAGCATCTCCGTCACTCCCACTCCCCCCACACACACACATGATAAATGCATGGAATCGGCACCTTCACCCTTACCGTCGCTCCGGTGCACACTGCTGGCGCAAGTTGATGCCATCGGAAAACGGAAAATATGGTCCCATCCTTCGGCCTCCTCATCCACTGATGAGATATTTCTCGAAGAACGGAGCGAGAGTTACTAGTAGCCCGATGACCTTATGCTTCGTAAGTGAACTTGGCATCCTCGGCACCCACCTGCACACACATAGTCGTTCTCAAAGAGCGTCATACCAGTCAGAGGCGGCGTGGCCACCCACGTAGATCAGCTGTCTGGTGTGCTCCTCTGTACTGGACACTAAGTCAGCTACACATTTTGGAGGGCTTAGCACCATAAATTCGACATGTTTTAGTTTAATATTGGCATAATTATCTTATTTCCAAAACGGCATTCTTGTTGACAAAACGATGTTGGTAAAATATGTATGTGTTTTATTGGGTGTATTAGCTACATATGTTCTTTAAAAGACGAGTGAATGCCTTTGTATGTTGTGTATTATTATTTGCATTGCATTCAATTTGCATTTTGGTATGTAACAAGTTTTATTCCAAACACCAAACCTCATTGGCTCTACATTAAAAGCGGAAGGTAACTGGTGATCCAGGTGCATCGAGCTAAACAAGCTGGATGGAGGCTTTTGTCCTGTTCGGAGTAATTCTTATCGGAAAATAATAACTCGGATTAAATCGGAAGATCATTTGTTCGAGGTGTTTATATACTTAGGGCATGTTTGAACTCATTTGCGCTGCAAAGATGCTTGTTTAGCATCACATTGCGTCCACCACGGATGGATTAACAATGTTTGCCTTGTCGACCCTTGAATACCACCCCAACATAATTATTGTCCGCAATCAAGTAATGAATCCTCATGCTGAGCGGACGGGGTGCACGGGGAAACCTTATATCTCATTGTGGCTGCAGATTTCATCGTAAATGTAATTTATTCGTCCCACGAAGCCCATGCATGCGCGTACACCCACAACGTTACGTCGCAGCTCTTTTGTTATCGTAATCATGGTAGTTCTGTAGGACGGTGGCAGATAGGCATGCCATAACACAGCTGCATTGCATCATGCTAATTCCCCCATCATTGAAGTCATGACTTTCACAAATCAGAACAGTTTAAAGGAACCTCACGCTTCTTAATTCTTCGTCCGATGGGAAAACAACTAGCAACATATTCAATTTGAGCTATTCGATAGTTTTGACGCTCATCGAAAACGCAACGCTCGTCTTCTCAGCAGCTGGATGTTCATATTTTTTATTCGGTCCGATAATCCGATGTTCCAAAACGCTGAAATCCGACCCAGAAATCAGTATTGCTTGCCACTCGTTATCACCTGCCTGGTCCATTCGCCCTTTTTGCTATGACAACCAGTAATGGCTACTCGATATACCCGCGCGTTCTTGGTGAGAGTCAAATCAATTCCGATGTACCTCAGACCTTCCTGTTCGGTTTATGTTGCGCGCCACATTAGGACAAGTTAAGCATGCGTCGTTGCCAGTTGACGCGTATGCCCATGTCACGAATGCGAATACCACTCCTTGTTCGGGTGATACCCTGGTTCGACGCCGCGACCGCAGCACTTCTTTATCGAAGTCGTTTGCATCAAATCTAGCGAGATCGTTTACGGGGCGAGCCGGTGTGAAGGCGTCATCGGCATGTCCGGTCGACGATATCCTGGCGATGGAGGCCCATGAGACCTACGTTCATAAGACCTACGTACAGAACACCTATGTTCATACGGTTTACGATCATATACATCCGCGTGCATATAGTTTACTTCTATAAGATCTACGTGCAAATCAACAAAAACAGCGGGGTGTGCAGAAGATCTACACAAATGAGAAGAGGTGCAGAAGATACAAATACCCTGATGTGCATGAGATCTACCTCTCCATTTCAGGGGCAGGTAAGGTCTGTTGTCGGCACAGCATCTGCCAGCGAATGTAAATTGATGATGTCAGTACCATTAAGGTCATGCCTAAGCCTTTCCAATGTTTTTACTTTTGTTTAATGCACTTAGCCTGTGTGTGGAAAACTGTATTAGATGTTGCAGCGAGCAGTATTGGTGGATCAAAGGGACATGTGGTCATGACCACCCTGCATCCAAGGGGGCCATGAAACACGTGTTTAGCGTAAGCCGTGACGAAGTCCACAGTGAATTTGTCGTTCCAGGGGGCGTTCGGTTACAGAGGAGAGGCTCAGTGTCGACAATTGAAGGGTCCTGAGCCGACGTCAGGTGCCACTGGGCCAACGTGAAGGATATTTTAGCCGAGGAAGGGTGTCCCGAGCTGGAGATGGAGATGGTCCCGGGCCTCCGAGTTGACGAGAATTTCCACGGGCAGACGCTGAGGGCCGCGGTCCGTTCCAGCGTGGAAATCCTCTAGTCTGACGGCCCGGGATCGTTGGAAGGGTCCCCGGGCTGGCGACGAGGGTCCGACCAGTAAGGAGGGTCTCTGAGCCAACGAAGAGGGCTGTTGAGCCGACGGAGGTGATGACTGAGCCAACGAAGAGGGTCCCTAGCGGTCAGAGTGGCACTAAACCGATATGAAGGGTCCCTGGCCCCTGGGGCGCATGCGGTATTTTCCTTAAAAAAGCGCACACATTCTTAAGGAACCCCTGGTAAACTGGTCCCCTTCATTACACAGAGCTCTCGCTGTTGGCTCATGGGCGCTCCTTACTTACCGGGGCCGTCCCTATCAGCTCGAGGGCCCTTCTAGTGAATCCCTCTGCACATTTTCCCGCCTTTTGCAGATCTTCTGCACATCCTTCTGCAGAAATCCTACTCATCCTCTAATTTGTATAGATCTGCACGTATGTATTATGCACGTGTAGACCTGTACGTAGGTCTAATGAGCGTAGAGCATAAGTATATCCTTGCGTCTTTGTCAGTCTTATCAGTTCAGCATATATTGGTTACGTGTCCCTGCCTTGTCTATGAGCGAAGATGTCAATTTTGACGCACTTCAGTCTCGTTACGGGATTTACTGGGGGACGAGTCGCCCTTAATTCAATCAGGGCAGCTATTCCGCTTCCTCTCAGCTGACATCAAATTGTCTGCAATGTATGCGCTTTATTAATACCTTGTCTGGTGTATGGTAAGATCTGTATTGTGCAACCGTCCATCTTAACCGTATCGCGTTCGATACGGCAATGTATATTATGCCGTCTCGACTAGTTTTCGCTTGGATAATTCCGTATGAATCAGTATGTTATGGGTGGTGCATGACCTCTGCAGTTGATGCGCCCCTAAACACCAATAAGGAAACTTTTTGTGTAGATCTCCCGCACACCTTCCTGTGTTGGTAGATCTTATGCACATCCCGCTATATTTTGTATATATCCCGCTATATCCCGCTATATCTCCTGCACAGGTTTCCGTTTTTGAAGAGCATCTGTACACCCCAATATTTTGTAGATCTTCTGCACGTAGACCTTATCAGCGTGGATCTTATGAGTGTAGACCTGATGAACATAGTTCGTATGTACCTCCCAGCGCTTTTTATAGATCTCCCGCACACCCGTTGTTTCTTTATGAATCTGCACATCCGTGCAAGCTACACAATATACCCGTTTTTGTAGATCTTGTTGCACCCGGACCCTATGAACGTGGGTGTTATTAACGTGGACCTTATGCACATCGACCTTGTTCACATAGATCCTATACACGTAGATATTATGAGCGTAGATATGGTGCACTTTGGTCTGATGACCCAACTCTGACTCGGGCCAGTGGCAGGTGAAGATTGTTTCGTGATGGGATGCTGAGTGATGCGTTGTGTTGGCTGACTGGCCTGTCGCTAACTCTATTGTGGGACCGTTATTTCGACACTGAGCCTGCACAGTAATCCAGAGACGTAGTTAATTACCGCTGCGTGCCATGTGCCAATTCCCGCTGCGGTAAATGCATCGCTGGAGCATTTGTGATTATCGTGATTATGTGGTGCCAGTAGGTGCTGAACTGGTCAGGGAAGACGGATTCAGCTCTGAACACCGCTGGAGGCCTTCACCGCTCCTGATTCGAACTTCATGAGAACATCTCGTTTATTGGGTGCGAGCGAATAGATTACCAAGTATGTTTCAATGATCCCACCACTACCCCAATGGCACCACCATTTGACTACTGTGTTATGTGCTGCATTGTATCACGGGACAGTGTGTGCAGTCCAAGTCCAGGTAACGTATGGAACAGATGGCAGTTGACACCGGGCCGATGGCCGGCCAGCTGTCTCCGTGACACTTGTAATCGGTGTCCAGTGTGGTGTTGGACACCTCTGACGGACGGCAGTGACGCTGAATGCGCGGATCATCACAATTATGTGCCACATCCAGATCACCTGATCGGATCAAGGCCAGGCGGTGCCGGCTCCATGATCCCTCAGTTATTTGTGTGTTGCTTAAGCCAACGAAAAAAGCACCCATGTGTGAACTCTTCCCACTTGGATGGCTAATAGTGTACCGTGTAAGGATTGTTTCAAAACGTTGTTTTAATAAAATACCTGGATTTCATAACGTCTGCCAATTTAAGAAAATTCATTTTCAATATCGGCCACGTTGGCGGTATAACCTCGACGAACTCCAATTGAGTAGCATGAAACTATCTTGTCTTCAAGGAATTCGTTGCATAAAACTTTCAAAAGCATGAAACTTCCTTGAAGTGGCCTTAGATGTTCCTATCCTTCCTTCAAGAATGGGGTGTTGGCATGATGCAAAGTAATACTTCACTTATGTTACGTTATGTCTATCTACTGTCTTCTCTTACAAATACGATTGCCATGACAAGAGCATGTCCTACATCTTCCAGTAATTCAGTGAGGCATGCCCAGGGTAACTGTAGGCATCCGACCTCTTCTTCCAATCAGGGACGGATCCAGGAATTTTGATGGACTGTCACTCGCCTGGAGGAGCGCCTAAGTCCTTGTCTGGTGTGCACTCGAGTGTCCCTGGAGGGACCCTTTTTACTTACAGAGGCACCTTCCACCGAATAATTCAAGACTGAGGACACATGTGCCCTGCCCCGTCATATCCCTCACCATGGATCCGCCCCTGCTTCCAATTGGGATTTAGCATTCAAAAAGCATCATCTAAAGATCGGACATTGCCGAAATACATGCGACAATCAATGGTGCGGCCGCGATTGGAATAGTATATGCTTATGGCGTACATTATATATTCTTGACCTAAAACGCATGAGTAGACGGCCACGCGCCGGATGGAATGTCTATTGGTGCGGCGTAGTATACATAATGGAAGACCTACTGCTGTGGCCTAGTATACCTAATGGAATGAAGGTCTATTGGTGCGGTCTAGTACACATAATGCAGGGTTTATTGGTGTTGCCTAGTATGCCTAATGGATGCTCTATTAGTGCGGCACATTATGTCTAATGGAAGGTATATTGGTGCTGCCTTGTATACCTAATGGAAGGCCTATTGGCACTGGCGGACTTTGCACGCATAGACAGTTGTATGCTATTCATGTTCTGCTTACAGCAAAAAAATAGCAGTTTCATTAATCGTCATTCTCATAGCTTCTTGAGTTTAGTTTGTCAGTAGCCGGCAAGCGGACCAAATGAGTCGGATTTCGAAAGCCGAATTTGATCAGGATGTCGTTGCTGTTTTGTGCAAGTGACCAGTTGAGCCCAGCTCAGCCGCACGTTTTGTATGTTGGTGATGGAGGGTGGTGATGGGCGCTGTCACTGAGATAAAGAAACGGACCACTTTGATGGATTTTTTAAAGAAGAATAGCAGGAGGAAGTTTGTATTTATATCCCGAATATGAGAAAGCTGGTGGGTTTGTAGGTGGGGGAGATGCGTATGGTAGGACCGGGCACCTAACTTTAAGCCCCTATGGGACTGATGACTTGGTCGGCCAAAGTCAATAAGGAAATAATCTGATGATAGGTTAGTATTTTCTTTCAAGTCTGCTGGATGAAAAAAAAACATATTGCCCATCGGTAAGCTTGACCACTTTATGGTGTGGGAACCCTTCGAATCTGATAACACTAGACAAGCTTTGGTTTGTTGTTTGTTTATTGGCTGGTTCACGACACACTTTATGCACATTCACGGCTAATGGCGCCGCCCACACTGTTTCGCCGGTGGGCCGCGGGATTGGGAAATGTCCTGAGTGGCGCTAGAGTCGAACTCGGGACCTGTGGTACCCATAGCCCGACACCTTAACCACTCGGCCATCCCCGTCCCTAGACAAGCTTTGGAAATCACCCAGTACCTATCTAGGTACATGAGTACCCAGGTCTCGTAGTTTTTGCCTTGTCTTTTGCTCACAATCACAATTGTATCTGGAATATGTGCTTTTTTGCACCACACTTACTCCAATCCTACTTTCCTTTCTTCCCCTTTGTGATATCCGAACGGGGTGAAAACAGGTATTTCTGCCAGTTACGTACCGAAATGGTTGGGGTAAAGGGAATAGTTCCCCCCTTGAGATGTTATAGGGTCCCCAATAATCTCACCGGGATTCGGAAAAATTCCACAGGGGCCCCTGGAAATGTTTCCGTGGGCACCAAAATCGCACCGAGGCCCATAAAAATCGCATTGGATCCCCCAAAAGTAGCTCGGGCCCATGCAATGACGCTGGGGTTCAGAAAAGTGGCACCGGGCCCCGGCCCCTGAAAAAACCGCTGGAGGCCCCAGAAAGTCGCGCCGAGCCCCTGAGAATTACGCTGGAGCCCTCAAAGGGTCGAACCGACGCCCCCAAAAATAGCGCTGAGAACCCGAGAAGTCTGGCCGGAGCCCCTGAAGATCACGCTAGAGGCCGCAAAAAGTTTGGTCAGGCCCCTGGAAATCACGCTGGGGTGTCAGGATGCCTAGCCGTGACCCCTGAAAATGACGCTGATGTCTCAAAGAAGTTGACCAGGACCCCTGAAAATCACGTTTGGAGCGCAACAAGGTCGTGACGGGGTTCTTTAAGATCACGATGGGGCCCAGAAGGTCCGGCCAGGATCCCTGAAAATCACGCTGAACCTGGGGGTTCAAAAAAGTCGCCTCCGGGCCTCTGAAAATCACGCTACGGGTTTGACAGATCGCACCGGAGCCCCAAACGTTTCACATGTTGGGGCAATGAAAAGACGATCCGGACATGGAAAATCACTCTAGGGCCCCAACAATCGCGCAAAAAGCCACTAAAACGTGTCGACCCCCAAAAACGTGTCGAAACCGCTAAAACTCGCCCAAGGAATCCCAATAAGTGACGCCGAGGCGCAAAAACCCCTCTGGGACCCCCAAAAATGTCTCGTTGCAGTTCATGAATATTGGGCGCTGCATGACCACTGCAGTCAATTCGCCCCTAAACCCCAATAACTAACCAGCCGGTCCTTGATTGTTACACTAAAGTCGCAGCTTCCCTCCCCCCCCCCCCACACACACACACACAAAAATTCATGGAGTGTCACTCTGCGGCATCATAAACCGCGTCAAAGACCGGAGAAGAAATCCGTCGGGCACTGGAAAAGAAATGTGTCGGGACACCGAAAGAAAGTCGCACCGGGTGCCCGAAGAATCGTACTAGGGCCGCAAAAGGTAAAACGCAGAGGGCTTTAAAATGGAACTCTGCCCCCACCAACAAAGAAAAATCGTACCGAGATTCGGTCGAATCGGCTCCAGCATCGGAAAATGCAGAACTGATCCCGAAATAAAATTATCCGTAAAGCCCTTCTACTTTGAAGGGTACCGTCGGATGAAAAAAAAACTCATTAAGCACCCACAGTAGCGTACCGAATGAAAAAAAAAACACCACTACCGTCTTCTGAGGGGGTGGCTCCCTAGAACCGGGGCGGGTTCCCAAAAATCGCACTGCGGTTCAAAAATTACGATCGGGAACCGAAAATTGGCACAGGGGCTCCAGATAAATACAGCAAGACTCAGGAAACTCGCGCCGGGGCAGGAAAATTTGCACATGGGTCCGTGAAAATTGCTCTGGGGCCAGCTAAGTACAAGACTCCCCGCGAACTCGCATCTGACCCCCCAAATGTTGCGCTCGGGACTTAAAATTCCCGTTGGAAGTCCCAAAAATTGTAATCGAGACATCAAAAATTCCTACCTGGGCTTCCAAAATTTGGCGTCGAGGGACCCAAATAAGTACAACGTGTCCAAAAAATCGCATCAGAACCGGAAGATGATCAAGCCGGAGGCCCTACAGCATAGCGAGGGATTCCCAAAAAAAGTCATATCCGAGCGAGTAAACTCACTGGAGCCCCAAACATGGCACAAGACGTTTTCAAAATTGCGTACGGCCCCTAAAAATTAGGCAGGATTTGAAATTTTAAAATTCGGAAGAGGTTTCCAAAAATAGAACGCAGAAAACGCGTTGGGTCCCCAGAACCAAGCGCTTTGAACGTTGCGCCGGGACCCTGATAAATCGCACCGGAGCCAACAAAATCGTGCAAGGGCTCTAAAAATGCGTGTCAGAAATATAAAAAATTACAGTGGGACCATAAAAGCACAACGGCAGATTAAAAATGCACAGTGTCCAAAGCGTGCATTGTCCAAAGCGCACCTAGGCTCGCAAAAAGCCGAAGGATCTTAGAATATGCGTTGCTACCTTACATATACGCACCGGGAACTCTGAAAATACACTGGAACCCTCAAGCACACTGGGGCCATGAGACTGCATAATCGCGTCAAAAACAGGTTGGGGCCGCGAAAGGCGACATGGTCCTCAAAAAGAACATGGAGACCGGACACTAAATCAACACAACGGTGTCTTTGGGAGCACGTCAGGTACAGAAAAAAAGGTTGGTGCACAAAAAGTAATAAAACCCTAAAAAGAGCCCAACCGCCAGAAAATGCGGGTAGGAGAGAATTAATCATTGAATTGAATTCATTGAATTTTCCTAGCAAACAGCCATGCGAAGCATTCCACGACGCAAAATATGGCACAAGACTATCATGTGCCAGCAATTATCAAAACGCAGGAGATCTAGCAGAAGCAGTAGAATCGCACAAAGCGTGGCAATTGCGCGAGGCGGGTGTACATGTATAAGAGCGTTGGCGTGGTGGCGGCATGGCGTTAGGAGCTGGAATGCCTGAAATTGTCAAGTTTTCCATGTTTTGAGCGATTTGTAATAGTGTAATTTCAGCAGTGTAGGGTGACTTATCAGGGGTTCCAAAAAAGAAACCTTCAAGCAGGGTGGGGAGCAAGGGTTGAAATCCGGTATCTTAGAAACGACGGTGGTAGATTGCCCTCCCCACAGGACGTTTAAGTTGGTCACTTTTTTAATGAAATGGGCCCCTTAAAAAACTAGTGGTCGAAATCAGGTGTCATTAACTAAAAATAGCGCTAGGTTGGGCACCTTCTAAATTCGGTTACCTCTTCCATGACGCAAATCGTACGTACGCCATTGGAGGTGGGGGTGGGGTTACGTAAGAGACAGTTACGGCCTTGGCCAATCTGCATAGTCTGCATTGGAGCTGATGTCGGTCAAAGCATCTAACATTTAACCTCGGCTGACCTGCCCAATTTACTTAGGAACAGGAGACGGCCTCAGCTGCCACACTGACTCGACTGAAAATCATATGACACTATCATAGCGTGCATGGAAGAAGAAGAGTTTAGCATGTATTGATCCATCCATCCTCGTCCTCCTCCTTCCTCAACAGGCAGATTGTCCATCTTCCCCTAATCTCTGCTCTTTGGCTAAGCGTTGCAATTGGGGAGAGGAGAGACATAAAAATGATCGAAGGATGTTGGAGAACCGTCTTTTTTTTCGGATTTCGAAATTGCTCGATAGGCCTCCAGGATATCCCCCGGGCAGACATCCATCGGAAATGTTTCACTGAATACATTCTCTCGGAGTATCCTCCTACCAGATGTGTGGGAGTGATGATGTTAGAGGAGCTAGATAGAGCAGCGTCGCCCCACGACGCTGCGTCGACCAAATTGCCAGCCACAGTGCTTTGTCAGGCAGCTTTGTCCAGCCGTTTCCGAGTCACGTCTGTCTGCCTGTCAGCCGTTTCCGAGACACGTCTGTCTGCCTGTCAGCTGTTTCCGAGACACGTCTGTCTGCCTGTCAGCTGTTTCCGAGACACGTCTGTCTGCCTGTCAGCCGTTTCCGAGACACGTCTGTCTGCCTGTCAGCTGTTTCCGAGATACGTATGTGTGGCCCGAGCACGCCCGACCTCATTCCGGCTGTCCTTATCTGTGGGCCCGATTCCGAGATGTGCGCGTGATCGTCAGACGATGTTCTTGGTTGCCGGGCACCGTTCCTGATCCCCGGGTCGTGCTCCTGATCATAGGCGTCTGAACGGGGAGGAGGAGCATCGGGGAACCATTCCGCCTCCACCTGTCCGGAAATTTAGCATTGCTCCTGTGAGATTGATTAGCAATAATCGGTCAAAAAGGTGACTGGTGCCTTCCCCTCTGGTTTGTATTTGGATGTTCCGCTACCTATGGTTCAGATTGTCGGATGGCGCTCCTCGTTGTCGAGATTAAGGTCTAATTGTCGGTTGGCGTGCTTGTAGTGTCCCGAAATGTGTTTTTCGTCGAGGGGAAGCAACGAACTTGATTAGCCCGGAAATAACTGATTGTCGGGTGCCGTGCCGTGCCTGGTAGTGGGGTGCCGTGCCTGGTAGTGGTCGGGTGCCGTGTCTGGTAGTGGGGTGCCGTGTCTGGTAGTGGTCGGGTGCCGTGCCTGGTAGTGGTCGGGTGCCGTGTCTGGTAGTGGTCGGGTGGTCGGGTGCCGTGTCTGGTAGTGGTCGGGTGCCGTGCCTGGTAGTGGTCGGGTGCCGTGTGGTAGTGGTGGGTGGTCTGGTAGTGGTCGGGTGCCGTGTCTGGTAGTGGTCGGGTGGTCGGGTGCCGTGCCTGGTAGTGGTCGGGTGCCGTGTCTGGTAGTGGTCGGGTGGTCGGGTGCCGTGTCTGGTAGTGGTCGGGTGCCGTGTCTGGTAGTGGTCGGGTGCCGTGTCTGGTAGTGGTCGGGTGCCGTGCCTGGTGGGAGTGGGTTGCCGTGTCTGGTAGTGGTCGGGTGCCGTGTCTGGTAGTGGTCAGGTGCCGTGCCTGGTAGTGGTCGGGTGCCGTGTCTGGTAGTGGTCGGGTGCCGTGCCTGGTAGTGGTCGGGTGCCGTGTCTGGTAGTGGTCGGGTGGTCGGGTGCCGTGTCTGGTAGTGGTCGGGTGCCGTGCCTGGTAGTGGTCGGGTGCCGTGTCTGGTAGTGGTCGGGTGCCGTGTCTGGTAGTGGTCGGGTGCCTTGTCTGGTAGTGGTCGGGTGGTCGGGTGCCGTGTCTGGTAGTGGTCCGGGTGCCGTGTCTGGTAGTGGTCCGGGTGGTCGGGTGCCGTGTCTGGTAGTGGTCCGGGTGCCGTGTCTGGTAGTGGTCCGGGTGGTCGGGTGCCGTGTCTGGTAGTGGTCGGGTGCCGTGCCTGGTAGTGGTCGGGTGCCGTGTCTGGTAGTGGTCGGGTGCCGTGCCTGGTAGTGGTCGGGTGCCGTGTCTGGTAGTGGTCGGGTGCCGTGTCTGGTAGTGGTCGGGTGGTCGGGTGCCGTGTCCGGTAGTGGTCCGGGTGCCGTGTCTGGTAGTGGTCCGGGTGGTCGGGTGCCGTGTCTGGTAGTGGTCGGGTGCCGTGTCTGGTAGTGGTCCGGGTGGTCGGGTGCCGTGCCTGGTAGTGGTCGGGTGCCGTGTCTGGTAGTGGGGTGCCGTGTCTGGTAGTGGGGTGCCGTGCCTGGTAGTGGTCGGGTGCCGTGCCTGGTAGTGGTCCGGGTGGTCGGGTGCCGTGCCTGGTAGTGGTCGGGTGCCGTGTCTGGTAGTGGGGTGCCGTGTCTGGTAGTGGGGTGCCGTGCCTGGTAGTGGTCGGGTGCCGTGTCTGGTAGTGGTCCGGGTGGTCGGGTGCCGTGCCTGGTAGTGGTCGGGTGCCGTGTCTGGTAATGGGGTGCCGTGTCTGGTAGTGGGGTGCCGTGCCTGGTAGTGGTCGGGTGCCGTGCCTGGTAGTGGTCCGGGTGGTCGGGTGCCGTGTCTGGTAGTGGTCGGGTGGTCGGGTGCCGTGTCTGGTAGTGGTCCGGGTGCCGTGTCTGGTAGTGGTCCGGGTGGTCGGGTGCCGTGTCTGGTAGTGGTCGGGTGCCGTGTCTGGTAGTGGTCCGGGTGGTCGGGTGCCGTGCCTGGTAGTGGTCGGGTGCCGTGTCTGGTAGTGGGGTGCCGTGTCTGGTAGTGGGGTGCCGTGCCTGGTAGTGGTCGGGTGCCGTGCCTGGTAGTGGTCCGGGTGGTCGGGTGCCGTGCCTGGTAGTGGTCGGGTGCCGTGTCTGGTAGTGGGGTGCCGTGTCTGGTAGTGGGGTGCCGTGCCTGGTAGTGGTCAGGTGCCGTGTCTGGTAGTGGTCCGGGTGGTCGGGTGCCGTGCCTGGTAGTGGTCGGGTGCCGTGTCTGGTAGTGGGGTGCCGTGTCTGGTAGTGGGGTGCCGTGCCTGGTAGTGGTCGGGTGCCGTGCCTGGTAGTGGTCCGGGTGGTCGGGTGCCGTGCCTGGTAGTGGTCGGGTGCCGTGTCTGGTAGTGGGGTGCCGTGTCTGGTAGTGGGGTGCCGTGCCTGGTAGTGGTCGGGTGCCGTGTCTGGTAGTGGTCCGGGTGGTCGGGTGCCGTGCCTGGTAGTGGTCCGGGTGGTCGGGTGCTGTGTCTGGTAGTGGTCCGGGTGGTCGGGTGCCGTGTCTGGTAGTGGTCGGGTGCCGTGCCTGGTAGTGGTCCGGGTGGTCGGGTGCCGTGCCTGGTAGTGGTCGGGTGCCGTGTCTGGTAGTGGGGTGCCGTGTCTGGTAGTGGGGTGCCGTGCCTGGTAGTGGTCGGGTGCCGTGCCTGGTAGTGGTCCGGGTGGTCGGGTGCCGTGTCTGGTAGTGGTCCGGGTGGTCGGGTGCCGTGCCTGGTAGTGGTCCGGGTGGTCGGGTGCCGTGCCTGGTAGTGGGGTGCCGTGCCTGGTAGTGGTCCGGGTGGTCGGGTGCCGTGTCTGGTAGTGGTCCGGGTGGTCGGGTGCCGTGCCTGGTAGTGGTCCGGGTGGTCGGGTGCCGTGCCTGGTAGTGGTCCGGGTGGTCGGGTGCCGTGTCTGGTAGTGGTCCGGGTGGTCGGGTGCCGTGCCTGGTAGTGGTTGGGTGGCGAGCCTGGTGGTCGGGTACCGTGCCTGGTGGTCAGGTGCCATGCCTGGTGGTTGGGTGATGAGCCTGGTAGCCGAGTGGCATGTCTCTGTTTCATCCACTTCTCACCAGCGGCTTCTGTGCCGTCTGCCAGAGCGGCTCTATATCAGAGCGGCTCTATATCAGAGCGGCTCTATATCAGAGCGGCTCTATATCAGAGCGGCTCTATATCAGAGCGGCTCTATATCAGAGCGGCTCCATCTCAGAGCGGCTCTATATCAGAGCGGCTCTATATCAGAGCGGCTCTATATCAGAGCGGCTCTATATCAGAGCGGCTCTATATCAGAGCGGCTCTATATCAGAGCAGCTCTATATCAGAGCGGCTCTATATCAGAGCAGCTCTATATCAGAGCGGCTCTATATCAGAGCGGCTCTATATCAGAGCGGCTCTATATCAGAGCGACTATATATCAGAGGGGCTCTATATCAGAGCGACTATATATCAGAGCGGCTCTATATCAGAGCGGCTCTATATCAGAGCGGCTCTATATCAGAGCGGCTCTATATCAGAGCGGCTCTATATCAGAGCGGCTCTATATCAGAGCGGCTCTATATCAGAGCGGCTCTATATCAGAGCGACTATATATCAGAGGGGCTCTATATCAGAGCGACTATATATCAGAGCGGCTCTATATCAGAGCGGCTCTATATCAGAGCAGCTCTATATCAGAGCGCCTCTATATCAGAGCGGCTCTATATCAGAGCGGCTCTAATTACGCGGTGCCGACGGCCATTGGCCACCTGCTGAGCGGCGGATACTTCATGCGCCATCTACAGCCGACCGGCTGACACCGCTGTACGCTGCCGTACACCGCTGCACGCCGCCCACTCTCTGCCGGCCAACACCACGAGCCGGTCAAGCAGTGCGCGCCGTGTCAGCAGCGCCGATAGAAGAGCGCTCCTCGGCGCCGGCGGCGGCGGCGGCTGCGGCCGATACTTGGCGCGGACAGGTTTGTTCGTCACGTGACAGTTCTTCCTCTGAAGTTGGACCCAGCCGGTGTCGGCAGGGTGGGGCGGGGCAGGGCAGCCGTTTGTGTGGCGTGGCCTTTGGAAGTCGCGACGGGCCAGAGTGGACACCGTCCAGTGTGCTGACATTGCGCCCCCCCCGCCGCGCCGGTGCAGCCGCCCCTGCCTCGGCGCCGATCGTTGCTCGGGCGTAATTGCGGCGTTTTCGCGGAATTCCTACAAGCGGCTGTTACCTGAACCAGTTAGCGCGCCACGGCGAGCGGCGAGCCGCGGGTGATGGCAGCAGGGAGGCGCTGGGACGGCAGCAGGGAGGCGCTGGGACGGCAGCAGGGAGGCGCCGGGACGGCAGCAGGGAGGCGCTGGGACGGCAGCAGGGAGGCGCCGGGACGGCAGCAGGGAGGCGCTGGGACGGCAGCAGGGAGGCGCTGGGACGGCAGCAGGGAGGCGCCGGGATGGCAGCAGGGAGGCGCCGGGACGGCAGCAGGGAGACGCCGGGACAGCAGCAAGGAAGCGCCGGGACGGCAGCAGGGAGACGCCGCGACGGCAGCAGGGATGCGGCGTGACGGCAGCAGGGAGGCGCCGGGACGGCAGCAGGGAGGCGCTGGGACGGCAGCAGGGAGGCGCCGGGACGGCAGCAGGGAGGCGCCGGGACGGCAGCAGGGAGACGCCGGGACAGCAGCAAGGAAGCGCCGGGACGGCAGCAGGGAGGCGCCGGGACGGCAGCAGGGATGCGGCGGGACAGCAGCAGGGAGGCGCTGGGACGGCAGCAGGGAGGCGCCGGGACGGCAGCAAGGAGACGCCGAGACGGCAGCAGGGAGGCGCTGGGACGGCAGCAGGGAGGCGCTGGGACGGCAGCAGGGAGGCGCCGGGACGGCAGCAGGGAGGCCCCGGGACGGCAGCAGGGAGGCGCCGGGACGGCAGCAGGGAGGCGCCGGGACGGCAGCAGGGAGGCGCCGGGACGGCAGCAGGGAGGCGCCGGGACGGCAGCAGGGATGCGTAAAACACCGACAGTCCTACTGGCGTGTCAAGCATGATATACGTGCGCCGTCCGGCGAGTGGCTTAGAGGAATGGGTGTAATCTTGTTTTCAAGTTGAGGAAGACAAATCTAACATGTGGGGATGAATTTCAATTTTCCCAGCATGCAGGAGGAACCTCAGAAAGCCTCGAAATACTTCGATTCGGACGGGTTAAGAATGCTCGTGTTTATGCATGGTAGGTGACATCTTCCAGTCCGGAATGAGTGCCCACCATGAATAGTGGTGACCAGCGGTCAGTATAGTGACTCGTGCATCGCGTCCTTTTCATGTGCTAACGTGCATTTTGCATGGTGTGAATGGACGAATTTTGCACCGCCAAACGCCCAAGCTGTGCACCGAGTTTTCCGGATGATGGTATTCTCCGTAATGTTATGATCTATTTCTAGACATTAACTAGCAGACATTCAAACACTGTCCGGTGAACGTTTGAACCAACATAAATAGCTGACCCACAATCAGCAGGTTCGCTTGAACGGACAATTGGATCGGCTGCCAGTCGACTGAGCCCGGGCCGCCGCGACCTGCTGACCTACAGCATAGTACTCACGGCCACGAATAGCTTCGCTCGCCGAATGCTGGCGAGTTCGCGCAATGGCGGAGGAAGCAACGCTCCCCAGTTGGTCAACAGCTGGCTCGTGTATGCAATGCAGTCACGAATGGGCATACATTGGTGTATTCCAAGCTTGCATTTCGATGTGGCGGGAATCTCTCAGAAGAGCATGACTCCTTCGACTCGCCTTTCGGTACGTTACGATCTCAAATTACCGCTTTCGACTTTTTGTTTTACTTTTTAAATGACGCTCTCGTGAAAGCCCTTTCCCAGCCATGTAACCGACAAAACTTCATTCCCTTTAAGGACCGTTTTATGGCTGCATTTACCTCACATGAATGATGCACATGGTAGCCCAATTATATGCGCCACATAATCTAGAGCCTACTGGTCTCTGGCTATAGCAGGCGTCCACGACTCTTTCCTGTGCAACGGTACGGCAGAGGAACGCATTGCTTATATGACGGCCCATTCTGGGTCGGTGGGTCACCGAGTGCAAACCACCAGTCAGAGGCCTGCACGGCTACCCTGATGGATTACTGCAAAACTACTGTTGTGAGTTGTGAGCGAACGGATGAGCGGTTCTGGCGCGAGTCCGTGTGATCCGGGTGACTATACAACCTCGCCTTCTGGCAAGAGTGAGAAGTCTTGGAGGAGGTGGTTTAATAGCGACACTGGCCGCACATGTGCGCCGGGACGCCGCTCAGTGATTCAAGTCGCCAGAGCCCATAGTGCGTGAGCCGAGAATGCGCGTGACGCAGCAGCGCTGCGCCCTCGCCGGCCGGGCCCCCGTCGGGCCCCCGCCGGCTGGCCGCTGCGCTGGTGTCTGTTGGCGCAGCGCTGCGCCCTCGCCGCCCGGGCCCCCGCCGGCTGGCCGCTGCGCTGGTGTCTGTTGGCGCAGCGCTGCGCCCTCGCCGCCCGGGCCCCCGTCGGGCCCCCGCCGGCTGGCCGCTGCGCTGGTGTCTGTTGGCGCAGCTCTGCGAATCGACGGCTGGCTGGCGCTCAGTTACGAGCGTAGCGGCGCTGTCGCCGGCCGGCCGCCGGAAATGCCGCCACCTCGCCGCTCTCGGCGGCGGCGGCGGGGGCGGCACCGGAAGCCGGCCGCCAGTCGACACCTGCCGCCGGCGCCAGCCACAGTGAGACGGCCGCCGGCGCCGGCGCGGTCAACTGGCCGAACGGTCCGGCCAAGGTCGCCTCGCCGGCCGAACGCCGAGCAAATTCGTGGCGGGTGGTTGGCGTTTAAGCGGTGGCTGCCGTTGGCTCCGCCGGGCGACGTACGTGGCGGCTTCCTGACGTGGCAGCCGCCACTGTCGAGGTGCACACCACGTGCCGGCGGCTGCACCTCGTGCTGCACACCACGTGCCGGCGGCTGCACCTCGTGCTGCACACCACGTGCCGGCGGCTGCACCTCGTGCTGCACACCAGCCATGTGGAATTCCTCTCAGAAGAGCAAGGCTTTGTTTGTTGTCATCGGCTAACATGCCACATTTTGACCTCTGCACTGTTTGGGGTGCTCTAATTCTGCTGCAGCATCTGATTGAGCTGTTTTGGCATTTTTGGTTGTATTGGTATGTGCAGTGCCCTGAAGTTTCCATTATCGAGCGTTTTGCAATTACCCGTGCGCCCCAGCCACAAGAGTCTGTACACAGTACAGCAACCTTTTGTGGTCTATGCAGCCATTCGGCGTCATAAAGTGGCCTCTTCTGTGGTCAACTTAGCCGTCTCACGTGAGAGGAAGACTTCTGAGGTCTCCTGCAGGCGTCCGGCGCCTGAGAATGACCTGTTATGTGGTCTCTTCTGCCTCCTGGTGTCAGAGGACGACCTTGTGTAGCTGTTGCGGTTGCATGAGAGCAGAAGACAGGTATCATTGGCATTCTTTTGGTAGCTTTCGATCACTACCACTTACGCGTCAGTCACAAATTGTAACACTATTACGCTAAAACCACAGACAGTGGTAATGCAAGGAAATATTGTACAGGTCCACTGGCTTTTGAGTACATGAAACTTCAGAGATTTCGGACACCCGAGATGTCTCAGAAAAACCAACCCGAGTGTAGTGTGGAGACCACATATATAAATTTGAGCCATACCCACTAAGGGTGGCAGGCGCACCCGGACCCGGAGAGTGCCGTCTGCGGCTGTCCCATGGTCTCCAGGTGTTCGATGGCGGGCGTTGCTTTGTTCAGGTCAGGGCGTATGTAAACGACTTTTCTGGCCTTCCCAACCCGAAAGATAGACAATAGACCTATAATTGATCCTGAGTAGGCAGAACCTGCCTATTCAGATTACTGAAGACCATTCCACCACAATGAAGCTGGTCAGGGGATCGATACATCAGACGGCATGCGCTTCACGATTACAGCCGGTCTCACTGTGCAGAGCACACTCTCATTAGAGTAAGGTGACGGAGCAAAGACAGCAAAGGTTAGCAGTGCGGTGATGCTTGTATGTTTGCGCGCCTTGGCCTTACCCACGGATCCCGAAGTTGGTTGATCTATATGAGCAGGTCGGTTGGAGAAATTCAGGATGATGCTTATGGCCGTGGCTGTGGCCAATAAACTCGTGACGATGCAACATGCTCATGACGGCAACAACATGGAACTATGAGCGTAAGAGCTGTTGTTGACAGGGGCGTCGCCTCCTGGGGACAGAGGGGCAGTCGCCCCTCCTGACCTGAGACTTGAGTGACGCTGCCCCCCCCTCCCCCCCTCTGAAATTTGATATCTCTATCCAGAAATTCACAGGAAAAAAAAGGTGAACAAGGAGGCCGACGAAACAGAAGATGATGCCGTCAAGGAGGCCTGAAAACTGGTAGCGAGGCTCCATTGAAATCTAATCAGATCCTGATAAGAGACGTAGGACAAAAATTTGGAGGAGGCCCCCAGACCGAAAAGGATGCCACCGAGACGGGCAGGACGCCACCCAGGTTAGACAAGAAGGCTTCCGATGGGTGGCAGGATACTCTTAATTTGGAAAACGAGGACACCAAGATGGAAGAGGAAACTCCTGCAATGGAAAATAGGGAATGATAGGGGCCATTTCTCCGGACGCAAAAGGGGGCCCCGATATGGGTAAGGTATCCTCAGGAACGAGAAAAGGCTACTGGAACCAGCCAGATGAGGTCCATATTTTTGAAGAGGACCCTAGAAGAGAAGATTTGGGACATTGACACACAAACACCCTGCTAAGAGGATAGTGACGCTCCAAACACAGGTGAAGCGGCCTCCAAGACGCGAGAGGAGACCCATACTTTGAAAAAAGGAGTCACCTATAAGAGGATATGAGGCCCCAGAAGTCAAGGGGTGCCAACAACTCGCACGGAGGCCCTCAGGATTGCATCCCCAGGATTGCAAATGAGGCCCCCAGGATTGCAAAGAGGTCCCCAGGATTGCAAAGGAGGCCCACAGGATTGCACGGGATGCCCCAAAACTAGAATGGAAGTTCTAAAAATGAGAGGAGGCCGTAAGACGGAAGAGAAAGCCAATGGATATGAAGTGAGGTTTCGGAGACTCAAAAACAGGTCCCAAAACGGGTAACGCTACGCCAAGATAGAAAATGATGATCCGTAAACGTGGCAGGAGGCACGAAATTCGGAAGAGGACGATACAAGATTGGAAATGAGACACCATGATGAACAAGGAGGCTCCTAAAATAGGAGAGAAAGGCCATTCGATAAGAGGAATGGCTCTCAGGCGAGAAAGAAGGCTCCAAGACAGGTAAAAATGTCCCGAGAAAATGGCAAGGCAACTGAGATAGGAAAGGTTGCTTGTAATTTGGAAGAGGAGGAACCTGGTAGAGAAGATAAGTTCACCAAGAGATAAGAGGCCATCCTTAAAATTGGCAAATCTCGAATCAAAACACAGAGCAGGAGGCCCCCAAGACGTGAGAGGAGGCCCCTAATTTGACGGAAAAAGAAGGCCTCAAGAAGAGAAAAGAAGGTTCCTGCCGGGCTCGAGAGGAGACCCTCAAGACGGAATAGGAGAACCCCAAAGAAGAACTTGTAGGAGTCGTGCCGGGGTACTTGATATTTACGACATGGGAACAAAAAGAGCCAGCCGAGGCCGCCGAAAATCACGCTGGGCCTAGGGCTACCAAAAAGTCGCGCCCGGACCATTAAAATCATACTAGGACACGACAGGTCGTACCGTTCCCCAACAGTCTCATTTGGACACA
This sequence comes from Imbricaverruca yamaguchii, assembly GCA_034440575.1. Classification (NCBI taxonomy): domain Eukaryota; kingdom Metazoa; phylum Arthropoda; class Thecostraca; family Neoverrucidae; genus Imbricaverruca; species Imbricaverruca yamaguchii. The sequence goes on along the minus strand of JAOTOL010001656.1, from coordinate 1,743,506 downwards.
ATTGAGGCTGGGGCAACGAAAAACAACCGGAATGTCACTCTGCGGGGCTCACAAAGCGGGTTATTCCCCAAAAAATCCGTTGCGTGCTGGAAAAAGTGTGCCAGTGGCATCGATTTTTTTTTTTAAATCGCACCGGGAGACAGAAGAATCGTACCTGGACCCAAAAATATCACATAAGGACCTTTAAAAAGATAGAACTCGATGTCTGAAAAGTTCACACCGGACTCGATCGAATCGACCCAGTACCGGCAAATTAAGAATAAGTCCGGAAAATATTACCCGGAGGGCTTTTGCACTCCGAAAGTTCCATCGGCTGACAAAAAAAAACTCCTTCGATGGCCGCAGTGGCATATCAGAAGGGCAAATTCTCCCTTTCTCCTAAGAAGGATGGGCTCGCAAAAACTTGTGCCGGGGTCCCAAAAGTCCCACTGGGGTCACCAAAAGTCGCGTCGGTCCACCAGAATTCGTGCAGGGTCTCAAGATAAATAAGACAGGCCCAGCAAACTCGCTCCGAGACCCGGAAATATACAACAGGAAAGGCCAAAATCCCGTTGGGGTCACAGCTAAGTACAATGTGCCCCGCAAGCTACTCGAAACAGTTCCCCAAAATGTCGCCCTCGGGGTCCCACAATTCCCATCGATAGTCCCAAAATTTTGGTCCGGGCGTCAAACATTCACGTCGAGGCCCCCAAAAATTGGCGTCTAGGGCCCCACATAGGCACAGTGTGACCCCCAAAACCGCTTTGGTATCCCAAAGAAAACGAAGCCGGAGCCTTCCAAAATAAGGAGGGATTCCCAAAAAATATCTGTCCGGGTCAGGAAAATGGCTCTGGAAGCACCGAAAATATCTTCACAAATCGCGTACGGCCCAAAAAAACATACCTGAGACCTCGAAAAAAAAATCGAGGTGTAATTAATGAAAAACATGGCTTCGGGGGCTCGAAAAATCAGGCCGGGATTCGGACTTTAGAAAAATCAGAAGAGATCCACAAAAATTGCGTTGGGTCCAGGAAATGGCGTTTGGTCCCCGGAACCACGCGCCTGGGCGCGATAAGTCGGGCTGGGACCTGAAAAACCGCAACAAAGCTCCACAATTGTACTGGGGCCACACACAAATGCTTCAGAAGCCTCAGATAAACACAGTTGGACCCTAGGAGCACAACGGGGCCGATCTGCATGGGGGGAAATCCAACATTGAGGGGGAAGATACCCCTGACAAGCATACAAAACATCACTGATGCCCCATGCAAAATGGGAGGAATGATGTTTTTAAATGCATTTTGTTCCTACAAACTTGTCTTCTGTGATTACAGCCTGCATAATTAGAGCTTCCCAGCTTCAATGCCTTCTCAACGTCATTCGCAAAACGGTACACCACGGCGAAAAAAAAACATTGGCATGACGGCGTGGAATTTGAAGGTTTTACATTTTATATGCATCGCCATTGTTGCATTGTTGCATTGTCGCATTGTCATTTGTGCGTTGTTGTTCAATGCTTGTTCTTGCTGTGAATTTGTTCGCTGAGGATTTAGTATTTTAGCTTGTGTGCCAGGTGCATTGCAACCAGCACCAAATGTTATAAAAATATGTAAATCCCTAAGATGGCGATCAAAAAAACAATTCTATCCACTTCTTGTTGTCACCTTCGCGAAATTATCGTTCTAGGACTGATAAATGATCGTGTAAGCTTGCTCATGACATCAGACTAGTGGGAATGACTAACAGTAGTGATGAATCTAGCTATATTTAGTTAGACTTGGTGGACATAGAAGTGGGTTGATTAATGGGAGGTATCTTTCAGATATGTTCGGCACCAGCCCTGCCAGCTCGCTGGAATCTAGAGGCCAGCGGGAAGATTCTTCTGGTCGAGAAAGCATTAAGACATTGGTCTGTTTTGGCACTTAGGTATTTATCCACATTTACTTATCTATACCGTGGTATGGTTCAGTTCTCAGAAGAAAAAAAATATTGCCATTGCGTTTTTCGTCAATGATGCACAATCCCAAAAACAAACAAGACATGAATATGAAATCATGTTTCCCTTTCTTTAACCCTACCAAGAGCCTAAAACACAATAGGAGGCCCCTTTCGGGGAACAGGAGGCCCCTTTCAGGATTGCCCCCCCCCCCCCGGAAGTATTTCGTGACGTCGCCACTCTTTGTTGAGTATACACACATTAATTGTTTTTACTTAATATGCTTTAGTGGGCTTTGTGCTTGTATATAGGCACGCTTCAAATCATACACCATATATAGGTACACTTCAAATCACCTGAAGGTTAAAGATGCTTAGAAACGGGCGTTGAGTCTTTGTTCAGAAAGGAAAAGTACAAGTTCAGAAGAAAATATAAGTACAAGTTCATCTAATATCTAGCTACTTATGAATCTACTGTTGGATAACACTCACCATTATACCACCTGACAGGGGAGCATCAACTAAGATCACCTATAGGTACACACCAATGCCTGAGAACTATTCGCCTCGTCTAATCATCTGTTCAGCATATCACAATAGGAGGAATGCCATTAATGTGTGCACTATCTTTTAGTATACACAGTATCTCTTCATGTGTGCACTATCTCACAATATGCGCAGTATCTCTCCAAGTGTGCACTGTCTCACAATATGTGCAGTATCTCTCCATATGTGTACTCTATCATGATATGCGCAGTATCTTTCCATGTGTGCACTGTCTCACAATATACGCAGTATGTCTCCATGGTTGCGCCATCTCACAATATGTACAGTATCTCTCCATATGTGCGCTATCTCACAATATGCGCAGTATCTCTCCATGTATGCACTATCTCACAATATGCGCAGTATCTCTCCATGTATGCACTATCTCACAGTATGTATATAGCTTCACCACCCGTGTATCGTTTTACCTTAGGCGCAACATCTTGCCACCGGTGCAGCATCTCATCTGCGCAACATCATGCCACCGGTGCAGCATCTCATCTGCGCAACATCTTGCCACTGGTGCAGCATCTTATCTGCGCAACATCTTGCTACCGGTGCAGTATCTTATCTGCGCAACATTTTGTCACCGGTGCAGCATCCCACCTGTGCAACATCTCACCGTTACGCCTGTGCAGCCCTTCGGATTATATGCCTGAATGAGCTGCTGCAGAAGCTCTTCCTCATTCCCATCCTGCAAACCATGGATGTTTTGCTATAGCTTTATGCGATGCGTCCCTTGCGGCAATTTAGTTTTTTTAGACTATTTATTTTATTCTTTGGCGCCGTATGGAACCTAAGGGAACCTAAGTGCACTTGCATGTCTTCTTCGTTTAAGTGAGTGGTTGTATTGTTACATCGGCATGATCCACCACTTCCAACAGTTTGCTGCTGATCTCGAAGGCTGTTACGGACAAATTGATCATTGTTATCACTAAATTTAATCTCAGCCTCCACACCATCACATGAAGTATCTTTGTTCTGAAATTGATTACAAAATGACAAAAGTTAGGATGAACTTACAAATACACGCGCACATCTGGTGACTCCTAGGTAGCAAACACCAAATATGTACATATTGTTTGAAAATTTTCCAATGCGCGATGTTATTCACTTTAATAACGAAACATCCTATTGTGTAACTAGTAAAACGTCTATTGTGCTGAAACTGATGATATGAAACTGGGGAAGATACGAAACAACAGAATGTGAAAATGTGATAAAGAACAAGATAAGGACGCATAATTCCGTATTTGGTAGTCCTAAGTTGACGTTCTGCAAAACTTCTTGACACAATTCTAACCAGGGTACAAGTAACGACTGCGCTGCATCAAAGGTAATGCTTAGGTTGCCACCGTCGCTAAAATTTAGATCATGGACAAGACCAAGGTCAAAGGTGCCAAGTTTGCACCTTCCATGAACAAAACTTGTTACGGAATCTTTTTAGCTATCTGATATACATTTCACCGATGCAATAGTCTAAATTGCTTTTGTCCTCCCTAAAGTGGCGAATTAAGATGAAAATATTGCAGGATTCCTCCGCGCACGTTTTGTCCGTGGTGCAGGCAATTTTAGTTATCTTCATCGTAAAAACGCGAAAGCCTGCCCGTGGCCAAGCGTGTATGTTGTGTATCTGGCTGTCAGATGTCGATGGGCCGACTTCAAAGCGCCACCTGTTCACGCCTGCGGCCCAAGGCTGTGGTGGGCAGCGTGCGGCTGATGCGGCGCTCCGTGTGTGTGCTCGGTGGACCTTCTCAGCGCGGCCCACGCACCGCCGCCTGCAGTCGCTGCTGTGGAATGTCAGGCACGCCGAACGGAAGTGATGGCCACTCGAAGCTATTCGCAGGGTGGCCGCCGGAAACCGGTTGTGGGTCGGTGACGGTGGCGCCAGTGTGCACCGGCTGGGTAATGACTGCGCCCGCCTGCACAGTGCACGGTGCACGTGCAGCGGCCACACTGCGTCACTGGACAGAGTGGGCATAGCACACCAGCTACATCAATACGTCACTGGACAGAGTGGGCATAGCACACCAGCGGCCACACTGCGTCACTGGACAGAGCGGGCATAGCACACCAGCTGCCACACTGCGTCACTGGACAGAGCGGGCATAGCACACCAGCTACATCAATACGTCACTGGACAGAGCGGGCATAGCACACCAGCTACATCAATACGTCGCTGGACAGAGCGGGCATAGCACACCAGCTGCATCACTGCGTCACTGGACAGAGCGGGCATAGCACACCAGCTACATCAATACGTCACTGGACAGAGCGGGCATGACACACCAGCTACATCAATACGTCACTGGGTAGGGCGGGTATAGCACACCAGCTGCATCACGGCGTCACTGGGTAGGGCGGGTATAGCACACCAGCTGCATCACTGCGTCACTGGACAGAGCGGGCATAGCACACCAGCTGCATCACTGCGTCACTGAGAAGAGCGGGCATAGCACACCAACTACATCACTGCGTCACTGAGCAGAGAGATGTATCACACGAGCTACATCACTGCGTCACTTGGTAGAGCGGGCATAGCACACCAGCTGTATTACAGCGTCTATGAACAGAGCGGGTATAGCGCACCGGCTGCGTCACTGGACAGAGCGGGCATAGCACACCAGCTGCATCACTGCGTCACTTGGTAGAGGGAGCATAGCACACCAGCTGCACCATTGCATCACTGGGCAGAATGGGCATAACACACCACTGATATGTTCATTCTAGTACCGCATCACTATAATAACGGGAAAATAACGTCGAAGATGAATACATGAGGGGGCAGTAGCGTAGTCTTCATGTCCAGCAATTCACCTCTCCGTTGCCCCCTCTTTATCTCTTTATAGCAAGAACGTTGTGGAAATTATAATATAAATTTGTTCGATGGGTGTGCTTGATCGCTCCGCATGATGCATGATGCACCCCGCTCCGCAGCGCCGCCTCTATGAAGAATCCCGTTTGCAGTGCCCCGTCTGCTTCGTCTTCAGTGCCCCGTCTGCTCCGTCTGCAGTGCTCGTCTGTACCGTCGGCAGTGGCCCGTTTTCACCGTCTACAGTGCCCCCCCCCGATGAGGCACCACCTTTTCGTGGTGGGGGATTGAGTGCCCCAATGATCCGACGACCATCTACCGGAGAGGGGTGAGACCAAGAGTGCCCGACTCGTCCTTCCATCCATACGCTCCCATTCCAACCCCAATCTCATCCCAACATCCATGTCCTTCATCCGTCCCTGCAACACCAACTATCCATACTACGAGCAGGCTTCCCCGGTCCTGCCCACCAGCTCAGTTTTATCGGGGTAGCCGCGCCCCCTCGGCCCGTTCCCCGGGGTTGACAGAATCCTGGAGGTTGAGGTCCCCCATCGCAGGGTGCTAGTTGTGACGGGGGACCAACACACCTCTTTGGTCCTGATATCCCGGAGGGACGGGCGGGCCCGTGGGGCCTCATGCGGGCCAAGTGGCTAGACACCTCGGGCCGGGGACCTGGGATCCTTCCCAGTGTCTGCCGGTCCGGCCGGCTGGGGTCAAGGGGTGGGTGGTGCTGGATCCCGGTCGGGGTGATGAGTATCTCTCCCAGCCGGGCGAAGGCGCCGCCTGCCCCGTAAGCTCCTTGGTCGCCTGGCGACCTCCCGTCTGTGGGACCCAGACGTCCCCCCCCCCGGTAGGGCCCTCTGTGGTGGGGCGCCCGAGGGGCAGAAACCAATCCATGTTTATAGATACTTCTAACAAGCAACCGTTCCCTGGCCCCTCACACGAGGACCAGACCCCTCGTCCCTCTGTCTGAAAACCAGGTCCGAACGTAACCCTGTCGCGTATGGCTCATGAGGACAATGAGCGCATACAAAATGCACACTTTGAGCACGCGAGCACTGGCTCGCCATCAAGCACCTCGAATCCGCGTATCTTGGTTCTCAGATCAACGGACCCAGAAAATAAATGATCAACGCTCTCTCACTTTCAGCGTAAGCGAGGATGCGACAGTTTGGGATGTATGCTGCGATGCGACAATTTGCATGATGGGGACATCGAGGTCGAATTTCGTAAGGGAGAGGATGCGAGGAGAGCCCTGGAGCAAGATAAATTCACATACAGCATACGCACACCGAACGAGACAAGAGACATTACAATACTGGTGAAAGTTGAACCTCATAATACTAAAAATTTATGCAAAGGAGTCATCAACTGCTTCGATCTGAGGTACGTGTCTGAGGCTGAGTTTGTTGATGGATTAGCTGAGTATGGTGTTGTTGACGCTCGGAAGATGAAGGTAAGAAAGGAGAAGGATCTACATCCGACAAATAGCATTATTTTAACATTCAGTAGCACTGATCTACAAGCCTTAGTATCAGTAGGCTATATCCGATTCAAAGTCCGCGTTTTCATTCCCAACCCAATGAGGTGTTACAGATGTAAGCGTTACGGCCACACGACCCAGTACTGTCGATGACGCCCTGTGTGTGGCCGATGTGGGTCGGAAGGCCACACTGTTGACAAGTGTAACTCACATGAGTCATGGTGTGTGAATTGTGGTCGAGGTCCATCCCCACAAAACCCCTGACAGGTCATGCCCACCCTACTTGAAGGATAAAAATTTTGTCACTAAAATGCACCAAAATATCACTTTTCGACAAGCCCGAGAGGCATATGAGGAGAGTCATCCCAGAGTATCATACGCAGAAAAAGCTAAAAGTATCCCAACGAGTTATACATATTAACAGACCACCAGCGCTTGACCATGTTTTAAGGATTGACGCTGAAGTTCGGGTAGCTTTTGCGAAACACAGACACCTAGGAGCCGTGCTTTTCGACATTGAGTGTGCTTTTGACACTGCTTGGAGACGCGGCATCCTGCAGAAGATTCATGAGTGCGGAATCCGCGGATCCCTGGGCACGTTAAAACAAACTTCATGACAAGTCGAGAGTTTTGTGTGCACGTCGGCAACCAGTTTTCAGGTTGGCTACGCCACGTTGAGGAAGTTCCACAGGCAGCGTCCTGAGCACATCCCTATTTTCGCTTATAACAAACAACATCGGCCACTCCCTATCCTCATCAATCGGACGATCTCTTTTCGCTGACGATTTTGCCATCTGATCGTGCAGCTCGTCAATACCTCTCATGGAGCGACAGCTGCAACTTGCGATTTCACACCTCGAAAAGTGGGGACACCTGAATGGTTTCCGATTTTCCATTTCAAAGACAACAGCAGTTCATTTCTGCCGTCGTCGTCGTAACTGCCCGGACATGAAGCTAAAACTTTACGGACAAGACGTTCCCTGTGTACCAACGGCTCGCTTTCTTGGTGTGCAATTCGACAGTCGTCTTTCATACAGAGAACACATAAAAACGCTCCGAGACAAGTGCTTGAAAACCATGAATATATTGAAGTGTGTTTCTCGAACGTCATACGGGGCTGATAGAAGGACTCTGCACATGCTTTACCGCAGTCTGATTCGTTCCAAACTGGACTATGCATGTTTTATATACGACGGTGCGTTTGCTACCACAAAACGTATTTTAGACCCAACACACCACGCTGCGTTGCGAATAATTACTGGGGAATTTCGCACCTCTCTCACGGTCAACATATTGGGAGATGCCCATGAACCACCATTAAGCATGAGACGACAAATGCTGGGACTTCGCTACGCATGCAAGATACGTCAGTTTCCGACATACCCATGATATCGGGCTGTCTTTTCTAAGGATATACATGCAGTCCTTCGCGGACAAGTGAGGAGGGGAACAGCTTACTGTGTGAGAATAAGGATGCTCCTGAAACAGACGAGAATTCGACTGCAAGGAATTAGGCAATATGAACGAATAACGACCCCCGTGGGAGCTGGTCTCCCCCTTTATCGACATCGTCCTCGCTGCTGACAGAAAAATGGATATTACAAAAGAGGAGATACTAGCATGTTCATTAGAACACATTTCCTCAGCATGCCGTGGCTACATTATCATATACACAGATAGCTCGAAGATTGGCACTGGCGTGGGTAGCGCTTTCGTGAGAGGATCTATCACGAGATCCTTCTCGCTGCCTTCACATGCTACTGTCTTCACAGCGACTGTGCGCCATGTGTCTTGCCATCTTGCCCGAACCACACGGAGGAAGGCAGGCGCCATTTCGGACATAATTCGAACACTCTGGGGCTGGTTGACCTACTCGGTGAGGATTCGCGAATTGGAAAATGGAAATGAAAAATGGAAAGATGTTCTGCTTTCTCGCTGAAGTAGGCTTCCAAGTAATATACACACCTGTGTAGTTATTGAAACAGTATCATACATTTATTGCTCTCCGGACAAGAAAAACTGAATTAATCTTGTTATGAGTGCAAAATAACCCAATTAGGGTTGACGCACCCAGAAACCCCAATAAACAAACAAACAATCCCCGTCTAGAGTGCTCCGTCTGCACCGTCTGCAGTGGCCCGTTTTCCCCGTCTGCAGTATCCTGTCTGCCCCGTCTTCCCCGTCCGTCTGCAGTGCCCCGTATGCAGTGCCCCGTCTGCAGTGGCCGGTCTGCCCAGTCTGCAGTGCTCCGTCTGCCCCGTCTACAGTGCCCCGTCAGCCCCGTCTGCAGTGCCCAGTCTGCCCAGTCTGCAGTGCCTCGTCTGCCCTGTCTGCAGGGCCCCGCCTGCTCCGTCTGCAGTGCCCCGTCTGCCCCGTCTACAGTGCCCCGTCTGCCCCGTCTGCAGTGCCCCGCCTGCTCCGTCTGCAGTGCTGGATGCACCTGATGGCTGATGGCCGACCTGTGCTCCTATGTTGCGCCCTCGGGAACATTGTTATTGAAAATGACGCATTCTTCAAGGCCTCACAGGCTACCTTGCCTTGCAGGGATACGTTTGGTCTTTGAAAGACCTTTACGTGAGTCGTTTATCCGATATCCAGCACCAGTTAGGGCACTGGCGGATCTAGCCCACCGGTTTGGGAAGGGAGGGGGACAACTTTCGGCTTCCGGCGTCAGCCTTCCCCCGCCCATTCGGTGACACCATACCCAGGATTTGCTTCGGGGGTCGATCCGATTTGGAGGGTGCCCATCCTGCCATTATATTTGGTTTAGAAGCATCAGATTTCGACCACTATATGGCAGTATGGCCCATTTTTAAGAATAATAATTAATGCCGGCATAATTTCCTATGTAGGGGCCCCAACATACCTTCACCATTTCTAAGATTCTTGTTTTTGTTTACCACAAGGTTCACGTTAACATTCAACGTCTTATCCCACGTCAACGTTCGTGCACGTGTAGACACTGGCCGATCCGATTTTCTCAACTCTTGCTGTAAGCAGAACTTAAGCAGCATAAAACTTTCGATGTGTGTCAGAATCTACTATGCTACCATATTGGACTTCCAAACAATTTAGAAAATATGCCTTTAAAATTGGAGATTCTTTCATCCGGATCGCTATTTTTGACCTCGGGAAAGGTGTATGGCAAAGGCATTTAATTTCGTTTACTTCTGTTGGTTTGGGTGCCAAAAAAAAAACACCATGCGAAGGAGTATCAACAGCCCTTACCTACCCACCCCCTAACCGGTGTCCGACGCTCCCACCCCCACTTAAACTCAGAAGACACCGCTTCTGGAGGATTATAATGCGTTAATCTGACAGAAATCCAGACTCCGAGAGCGCACTACCTCTAATGGTGCAAAACATATGTTTTAATGGCTGCCAAATATGTTAAAACAAAACCTTCGTCCAATCGACTAAACATTAATATCAAAATCTGAAACTTTGGATTTTGAATGTTCTCATGCAAAGGCATCACGCCCTCGATTGGTGTTGCCTAACTCGAAAAGTCCCAAAAATGGTACACATTAATGGGCGCCTAGCACGAGACAAACACACACACACACACACACACACACACACACACACACACACACACACACACACACACACACACACACACACACACACACACACACACACACACACACACACACACACACACGCACACATACACATACATGCACGCACGCACGCGCGCGCGCAGTGCATGATCTATACGCATGCGTATCTTGGAGACCGGTTTCTAATGTGCCCTTCCCAGGAGCGCACCCAGGAGGATTTTTTAGATGATTTTTACCGTAAGGGAAGGTCCGAATCTGTTTTTTGGCCATTATGTGAAAATTATCATGATAAATGAAGACATTTCCATTCACGAAGAGTTGGGCTTGGGTCCTAAAGTTACCCTTTTCATTGCGCATATGCGTTCTCCTTTCACCCAGTCCTTGCAACGGGCGAAATTAGAATCAGAGCAGTTAGTGATGAACATAACAAGTGTGAAACTGAACTGAATATTTAGCATAACCCTGCGAAGATTATTCCATTGTTTTCTCGTATGACCATGGCGTTCGAGTTTATTTCCTTGTATCGTTCCGGAAATATACAGAAGATATAAATAATTTGAATTGGAATGGTCGTAACTCTTCATCGATTGTCGTGATTGTTGTAATCATAGACGGATCATAAATTGTCGTAATCAAAATTCAGTTTTAGCTTGTAGGCGTCCTCCCAACATGTACCGCTGTCAGCAGCGCCCTCCCAACATGTACCGCTGTCAGCAGCGCCCTCCCAACATGTACCGCTGTCAGCAGCGCCCTCCCAACATGTACCGCTGTCAGCAGCGCCCTCCCAACATGTCCCACTGTCAGCAGCGTCCTCCCAACATGTGCCACTGTCACCAGCGCCTTCCCAACGTGTACCGCTGTCAGCAGCGTTGTCTGCCATGGTACCGTCATCGATAAATTTGCCAACACCATCGACCACCACAGAACAAGTAAGCTGTCAAAGGCGCCGCACGAGCTGGAATCCAACAGGGCCCGCCCTCGCTGCCCGCCGCTGGCAGCACTTGACATCCAACAGGGACCGCCCTCGACTGCCTCTGACACTTGACATCCAACAGAGCCCGCCCTCGCTGCCCGCCTCTGACACTTGACATCCAACAGGGCCCGCCCTCGCTGCCCGCCTCTGACACTTGACATCCAACAGAGCCCGCCCTCGCTGCCCGACTCTGACACTTGACATCCAACAGGGCCCGCCCTCGCTGCCCGCCGCTGACACTTGACATCCAACAGGGCCCGCCCTCGCTGCCCGCCTCTGACACTTGACATCCAACAGAGCCCGCCCTCGCTGCCTGCCGCTGACACTTGACATCCAACAGGGCCCGCCCTCGCTGCCCGCCGCTGACACTTTACATCCAACAGGGCCCGCCCTCGCTGCCTCTGACACTTGACATCCAACAGGGCCCGCCCTCGCTGCCCGCCGCTGACACTTGACATCCAACAGGGCCCGCCCTCGCTGCCCGCCGCTGACACTTGACATCCAACAGAGCCCGCCCTCGCTGCCCGCCGCTGACACTTTACATCCAACAGGGCCCGCCCTCGCTGCCCGCCGCTGACACTTGACATCCAACAGGGCCCGCCCTCGCTGCCCGCCGCTGACACTTGACATCCAACAGAGCCCGCCCTCGCTGCCCGCCTCTGACACTTGACATCCAACAGGGCCCGCCCTCGCTGCCCGCCGCTGACACTTGACATCCAACAGAGCCCGCCCTCGCTGCCCGCCGCTGACACTTTACATCCAACAGAGCCCGCCCTCGCTGCCTGCCGCTGACACTTGACATCCAACAGAGCCCGCCCTCGCTGCCCGCCGCTGACACTTGACATCCAACAGAGCCCGCCCTCGCTGCCCGCCGCTGACACTTGACATCCAACAGGGCCCGCCCTCGCTGCCCGCCGCTGACACTTGACATCCAACAGAGCCCGCCCTCGCTGCCTGCCGCTGACACTTGACATCCAACAGAGCCCGCCCTCGCTGCCTGCCGCTGACACTTGACATCCAACAGGGCCCGCCCTCGCTGCCCGCCGCTGACACTTGACATCCAACAGAGCCCGCCCTCGCTGCCCGCCGCTGACACTTGACATCCAACAGAGCCCGCCCTCGCTGCCCGCCGCTGACACTTGACATCTAACGAAGCCGGGTTGGCATGTCAGTGAAGAGAATGGAAGTCATGGCCGCAAATTGGTGTGGCGTATCACTGAAGTATTTTTCAACGCGCATAAATAATGATCAGATTACGAAGGAAGGTGTGTCAAACAGCGAGCCTGGGGATTAAGCAGTGCCACCACAGTGCGGCCAACCTCGCGTGACGTCACGGCACGTCACGCCCGATCAATTGCAGCCGTGTGGTAGGGACAGATATTGCGATTCGATGACGAAGCGACCATAACGTCATCGGCCGAATCCGGTATGGCAGTGCCGACAAGGATACAAAACCTGGCGGCCCAGAGCCGGGTCTCCAGTAAAAAGGTCGGCCGACATAATGCCAGATTCCTGACGTTTACGAGCGACAAATGTCGAAGCGTGTGACCGGTTCGGGTTGTCTAGTGATATACGCGAGTATTTGATTCATTAGTCAGCAGTTGTGATGGAATCCACGTGATGCTTTGTCTCATTTCTCGTGCGCCGAGTACCATCGGCGGAGGGCACCGCCTCCACCCTACCCCCATACCCACATCTCTCCCATGCACCTCACACACTGACACACACACACACACACACACACACACACACACACACACACACACACACACACACACACACACACACACACACACACACACACACACACACACACACACACACACACACACACATACCAATACATACACATCTGTATTCCCCTGTTATCCAACATACATAGTAAATCCATTAGTCATTTAGTATTTGCTCAAGAAGTGTGTCTGAATGTGTTTTTAGAACAGTTAGAATTGATATTTATGTATACAGAAAATGCTTTCCTATGATAATATTCCAAAGCTTTGGTCCAAAACATTAAATGTTGAAGAGACGATAATTTTTGTTTGAATAGCTGTGTCGGGTGTGGTTTTGCAACCCTGTGCCATATGGGGTATTCAGCGATTCCGTGAAAATAGGTCTAGTAGAATGAGGCATGTGGTTATAAATGAATGTTTGCATAATATGCAACATCTGAAGTTTTGCTACATCTTGGACTTGTAAACTTTTGTATTTCTTAAAGACAGGGTTTACACTATCAGAGGGAATGCACCCTCAATTATTCGGATCATTCTTTTCTGAAGTAAGGATAATTTGTGTGTCTGATTATCATAGTTTTTACCCCACATAATACAGCAATATTAAATGCATGAATGTATATATATGCATATATATATATATGTATATATATATATATATATATATATATATATATATATATATATATATATATATATATATATATATATATATATATATATATATATATATATATATATATATATATATATATATATATATATATATATATATATATATATATATATATATATATATATATATATATATATATATATGTATATATATATATTTATATGTATATATATATATATATGTATATATGTACATGTACATATATACATACATGCGATAATGAGCGTACTGTACAATTTTAGTGCATGATATTTGCTTATATTTTTTTTATACCATTCGTGTGTTACGACTTATTATGTTTGAGACACTGCCAATATGGAATGCAAATTTAACTTCTTCATCTATGTATAGTCGAAGATACTTCGCTGTATTTTGCTGCAATATAGCAATCCCAGAAAATTTGATCTGAATATCAATATCAGTTTTGTGATTTTTATACAGCTGGTTAAAGTTTTGTATTCATTTAATTATAAAATATTCGAATGCAGCCATCATGAGATTTTTGGCAAGGAATTTCTTTTTATCTTGTTTTGAAGCTCTTTAGGGTTAGCGCTTTTGAAAAAAATAGCGATGTCATCAGCATATCGAAGTATCTGACATTCTGCATGAAAATTTACAAGATCATGTATATATACTATGAAGAGTCAGGGATCTAGAATTTAGCCTTGTGGTACACTTATCTCAATTTTTTTCTGAAACCAGAAGTGCTGTTATTCATTGTGGTAGCTTATGCTCTTCATGATATATATGACGGCATCATTTTGATTGCATTTCTCTTCACCCCATATTCTTCCTTTTTTCGGATAATATTCCTTTTCAACAGTATCAAATGCGTTTCCGAAATAAAGGTAAATTCCGACAACATACTCATTATTTTCAAATCCTTTGGTGGTCAGGCTCTGTATTAGAACAGGCATGTGTGTGGACCTATCTTTTCTGAGACCAGTAAAGTTTATCTTACAACAGCAATTTTAAATGGCTTGGGGAAGATCCCGCCATTCAAGCATCAGTTAATGACATGAGTTAAATGCGGTAATATTGGTTGATATGATGGTTTAAATATCCTAGAATTTATTATATCGATTCCTGACCCAACATTTTTTAGGAGGCAATCACTGTATCTAAATTGTTACTGCTACTGCTAATAACATGGGTTGGTTTGACTCTGGATGCCATGAATATGAAGCGGAAAGGGTGACAAAGTATATATATTTCAGAAGAAAAAGGATGAACTAAAACATTCCCGAAATCAAATATCAGCAATTCTTACATTTGACCTCGTGACCTCGTGACCTCCCGCGTCCCATAGCCCATCGAAATTGAAAAATTTGACGGCGGGTATATGACTCGGCATGATTTCGCTTACTAAACAAAACTAAAAAATTGTTCTTAGAAATATCCGACATGGCCGTCCGCTCTTCATGACTTTATGCGATTTTGTATTTTCCGCGTGGGACGGATTTCGTTTAAGCTATATCCCATTGGAATGGTACATGAGGTAGAACAATGACATACAGACATATGATTGGAAAACGTTTTTCGAAGAAAACGAACATTTCTTCCCTTTTAATGTAGATCTTATAGATTCCTTTTTTAAACATCACGAAATTCAAGGTCACCAGTTACCCATATGTGAACTCCAAGTTATTTATTTTTCTTCTTAAACGTAGTCCAGGTAATTTAATAGAGGTAGAGTTACGCCGTGGCGGTAATTTTCAATGTGCATGGCACCAAAAATTGTACTGGGAACTGACTGGAAAGTTATCGCTCTGATAGTGCATTCAAATAAAAATTTAGACTACAGCCGAAATTCCAGCAGTCCCCCCTCCCCAGACGAGGCACTACCTTTCCGTAGTGGGGGGGGGGGGGATTGCGTGCCCTAATGATCCGGCGGCCCAGCCACCGGGGAGGAACAGACTAGGAGTGCCTCACTCGTCCTTCCATCCATACGCTCCCATTCCAATGCCTGTCCCATTTCAGCATCCATGTCCTTCACCTGGCCCTACCACACCAACTCAACCTGCTATGAGCAGTTAGGACAACTTCTCCGGTCCTGCCCTCCCCTCCGGGATATCTGGATAGTCGCGCCCCCTCAGCCCGTCCCCCTAGGTTGACGGAATCCTGGAGGCTGAGGTCCCTCGTCGCATGGACATAGGCAAACTTCATGGATTCTTCCAACACACAAACTCGCCCTGGGTCCAGGGCGAGTTACCAGAAATACCAGGGGCCCAAGCCCGGGCTACTCTAGAGATATTCGGGAGACTGATCCGACACCCGCGGAGGGGTACCGTCCTGTCCCTTCCCCGTCCCGTACCACATCAACATCGCTTGGTCGGAACCCCAGAATCACTCAAATGTCCAGTTAAATACCTCGGAGCTGAGGCCACAATTTCCTCGGGTTCTGGTCCTGACATCAAAGGAACCTGGGAAGACGCTCTTCTCACTGTCCCCTTTGCAACGCAAGTGCGGTTTCAATCTGCTTGGAGATATCGTCAGATGCGAACCTTTGCGAGATGGAGGATTGGAAGTTGAGTTCCGGAACGTGGAGGAAACAAGGAACGCTCTGGGAATTTGTGAGTTTAGGTACACCGTGAGAGACCAGAGTGGGCGCCACGACATTATCATTCCGATCGCAAGGCAGCCACATCAAACAAACAAAAAACATTCGAATGGTGTGATTAACTGCTATGATTTCAGAGATGTCTCCGAAGATCAAAGAGTGGATGGTTTGTCTGAGTACGGTGTAGTAGAGGTCCGCAGGATCAAGGCACGTCGTGGAAGCGATTTGATACCAACTAACAGCATCATTTTAAATTTTAACTCTGCAGACATACCAACTAACATATCAGTTAGTTATATACGATTAAGGTGAGGATGTTTGTCCAAAACACCATGCGATGCTACCGATGCCAGCGTTACGTCCACACCACACAGCATTGTAGAGGTCGCCCAGCGTATGGAAAATGCTGTTCACCAGAGCATACGGGTGACAACTGCAGTTCGAGACACGAGGTGCGTTGACTGTGATAATCGTCAGGCTCCACATCCACCATACGATCGTTCTTGCTCAGCATATATTTTAGAATGGGTGAGTGCTCAGCTTTTACTGCTCAACTGCAAGCATGTTTTAGCAAATAAGACACTTATTGTGCAATGTCTGTACAGACTTTTACCTCCATACCTTACAGCACGCTTTCGAATGAATATCTCGCACTACTGGCCCTCTCCGACGTGCGCCCATCCCATGGTGGACTGAAGAGTGCCGAGTAGCAATTAGGAAGCGGCACCGTATCTTAAAGCAATTTAAGTGAAACAGCATCAACGATAGCCTATTAGCCTTTCAGAAAGCGAAAGCAACTGCACGTCACACGATCCAGTATGCAAAGAGTGTGTCATGGAGTGCGTACGTCAGCAAGCGGAACCTCCCTGTGCTATCGTCGCAAGTGTGGCCGCAAATAAAGCGTATTTCAGTGAAATTTCGGTCACCTGCACTGCCAACTCTACACGTGGATGGCTGTGTCGTTATGGAACCACTCCATGTCGCAAATAATATCGCCCTTGTAGGACGCAGCATGAACCCCAACAGTAGCTCCAGTTTTAGGTGATATCAAGCCTCTGTGAAACCACGGTCATTGACTTTGATACCATGGACCAGCACTCGTACAATTTACCCTTTACAAAGACTGAGTTGATTTCAGCAACTGATACCTTACGCTGTGTGTCTGAGGGATCAGACAATGTGCATGATGAGATGCTTCGTCACCTTCCCGCAAACGCGCTTCAAATACTGTTCAGGACCTTTAATGACGTTTAGAACGGAAGTGAGTGTCCTCCTGCTTGGCGAGAACCTACCGTTTTACCATTGTTGAAACCGAGCACGAACGGTTTTGAACCCTCACATTATCGACCGATTTCGCTCACCTCATGGTTATGCAAGCTGATGGAAAACTTGCAAACCTGCGTCTTACTTGGCTCTTAGAGGAGCGAAACGTTTTCTTTTAACTAATGCACAGTGTGGGTTTCGAAAATACTGCTCTACAATCGACCATGTTTTAAGATTTGATACGGAAATCCGAACCAGTTCTAAGCAGAAGCGACACGTAGGTGTTACTTTTTCGACATCGATTGTGCCTAGGATACCACATGGAGGCATACCATACTTATAAGGCTTTGGAATGCTGGTGTCCGCGGCCATATGGGCATCTTTTTGGATAATTGTCTAGCCGAAAGCACGTTTCGTGTACGGATTGGGATTGTCAGTCAGATACTTTTATTCAAGTGAACAGTGTTCCTCAGGGAAGAATTTTCAGCGTTGCACTGATTACAGTTACAATCATTGATGAACAACATCTGGAAAGGTGAAGTATTGTAAATTACTTGCATTTTTCCGATCAATAACGGTGCCCATGCACTTCTGCCGCCGTCGAAGCTGCCATAATCTAAAAATCCAACTTTGCGAACAGAAAATGCCTTTCGGACCGACAGCAAGGTTTTTGGGTGTCCTCTTCTACAGTCGCACCACGTATGAAAGCTACCTACAAGTTCTACGTGAATCATGCAGAATTTCTTTAAATGTTATGAAGTGCCTGTCTAGGGCAGCGTACGGATCCGACAAAACTGTGCGGCTATACCGATCACTTATACGCAAGCACCTCAAACGCATGCACATACTGTACACCATCTACCATGCAGCCTTGAAAATCGCCACGGGAACATTCTGTACTTCGCCAATCGCGAATATTTTGGCGGAAGCTCATGCGTCGCCATTATCAATGACGAGAGCAAAACCGTGACTAGGCTGTTTTTGTAGGTTAAAGCAATTCCCCACGCACCCTCGTACGAGTAAGTGTTTTCTACTCGCATGCAAGATATATTCCAGCAGCGACGAGGCACCAGTTCGAACCCATTTTGTCTCCACGTGCGTGAGTTGCTGCGGGAAGCCAGTATTCCCCTGCGCAGCATCATGAGGGTGGAGTTAATAGCCACTCCGCCTTGGGAGTTGGCTCCACCTATCAGAGATATCGACTTGGCGGACACTCGCAAAGCGAAGCTGATACTAGAACTGTTTCGCACGAAAACCCTAGAGCACCTAGAAACTTATCGTGTGTGGTTTTTACTTACGACGGTTCAAGGACAGCGAGTGGTGTGGCTTGTGCTTTCGTGAGTGGCTCCAACACAAGGACGTGTACAAGGGCAGTCGGCCTATTTAGGCACTTAAGGCGGTGCTCGGCCTGAGTAGAGCTGGTAAGTACTTTTGTATGTTATTTTCGTGCAAAATTATGCTTTTGTTCACGAGAAAATAGCCAAGTTGAAAGACTGGAAAGAAATATGCATGCGTGACTCGTAATTATAGTAAAAATCGAAGTTTACATTTACATCTTAGCTTCAAAACAGCCCTGTCGCCGGTCGGCTTAGGAAAGTCTCTAGCTGATATCGACATGTATTGCGCTTTTGTTTCACAACAAGCGCAAGGTGTGCTTCGTTTTTGGGGTGGAGTCCATTGTGCTCTCAATGGAGATCGCTGTGTGAATGATACTTTTGAGGTGCATTGGGCCATGTGTTACACAAAAATGTTCCATTGATTCGTGAAAATAGGGGAATATGAGGCATTGTGGGGAAGGAGCACGTTACCTACCAACCCACTTAGGTATGAGGAGTCGTAAATACTAGAGCCGAAAGCCAACGAGGAAGTCGTTCGTGACTTGTAGGCTATTACTGGGATTTGATGTGATGCTTAGTCAGCTCTGTAAATGTCATGCACCCACTAGTGTTTCCAGGAGGGACATTTCAGTCCAGCCCAAGAAATACAGCCTGATTTGTTGGAAACCTATTCTTCAATCTCAATGTTTTCAAAACCCAGTAGTATTTTATGGAAGAATGTTACTATGAGCTAATGCTTAGGTAGTTAGGCACCTGCACAGTGCATGCAATTTGGGTAGATATAGGGACGAATCAAGAAAGATGATATAAGAAGATATATATATGTTTATATGTGTTTGTGTGTGCGCGCGCCTGCGTGTGTGTGTGTGTTTGCGTGTGTGTGCGTGTGTGTGTGTGTGTGTGTGTGTGTGTGTGTGTGTGTGTGTGTGTGTGTGTGTGTGTGTGTGTGTGTGTGTGTGTGTGTGTGTGTGTGTGTGTGTGTGTTTGTGTGTGTATGTGTGCGTGTGCATGTATGTGTGTGCATGTCTGTAGGTGTGGGTCAAACTCACTAACAGTCTCACATATCGACTATCATCAAGTATCAGAAGGTATGATAAATCCTTGAAACACAGTTTTCTTATCGATCATATGAGGAAAAATTTCACCTCATCAAGAGAGGACCAGAGAGCCCAGCGATGCTTTAGGAAGCCCGTGCAGGGGTGGATACAGGGGATCTGGAGGCATGCATCCCCTCATGGAAGGTGCCCCCCCCCATGTTTGGGAAAAGGCTCCCTCTGGGAAGGCTCAAGTGCATTCTCACCTCAAAAGTTTCGGACAGAGTCGCCCCAAAGAGAGAAACAGGCGCGAATTTTCGGAACCAAAGGAATGAGGTGGGGAAAATCCGAGGACATTTTTTTCTGGGGGGGGAGTACAGTCGCGATTTTCTGGCTCATCCAATTCTGGTGCCACGGACCGCCCCTGGACGTTTACACTGCCTACACACTCATCCGTGTGTAGGCAGTGTAAATGCAATATTTCATTGACGTTGGGTACGAAAGTACTTCTGTTATTGTATCAGATTATTTAAGCAGTGTTTTGGCACAAGTACTTTTATCCTCATGAACCACTTTTACAGGACATAGCAATTTGTCTTAGTCCTCTCAGCCAGTTTGGAAAGGGCGTCACGTTGTGTTTGGTCCCTAGTCATGTGGACATTACCGGAAATGGCTGATGCGACGGCAGAGGGCAGCCGGTAAGCCTTCGGCCCATGCATTTTCCATCCTGCTACACATTTCAACCAGGCCATCAACGCGTTCTTCGAGCTCAAATAGCAGAAAGCATGGGACTCCATTGCAATACCGTCTAGTGTTATGGAAATAAATGGTGAGAAGATCCCGGTGGGAAGAAATACCAATGCTTAGGCTGATGATGGGGCACACGTATGCCATCCATAGCTACTTGTAGATGAATGAGTGAAGGCCGATCTGCGACCATTGTGATGCCAGTGCTCCATGCTACGTTCTTATGTCCCTGCTTTCGAGTGCAACGAAGACTGACTTTTGGGCGACTAGTGGACTCGCTTACGCTTACTGACATTTTAGGTAACGATTCGCGTTTTATTCACACTGCCAAATTATTTGCTTATATATATATATATCCGACATCAAACTACATATCATCTGTCCATTACTGCAGCATGATTTTTGTCGTGCATACATACTTAAGGATGTGACTTATGATTATGAGTGTTAAACTGTGTACGCGAGTAATTCGGAAGAAGGTCTGAACATATGAAGCCGGTAGCATCTTATTAGTTATGGGAGATCAATTATAAAACCTGGTAGATGTGCCCTAAAACACAAATAACCAACCAACCAACCGAAATTTCAGCGAAACGTCGTACCGCCATCAGTTTATGAACAAAACCATGACGGTTTTCAAATTGGAGCGAACCTAGGGTTATTTATAACAAAAACCAATCAAGCTAAAACCATATGTGTAAAGATGTGTCCAGTTTGCCGCCAGGTGTCAAGGTGGGAGGACGTCCGTTGGCGCTCCAGGTTTCCAGATAAGTCGTTGCAGAACAGGGCAGTACTCTAATCTAAGCTGTGGATAGGTGTTTAGCAATTACTTCTGTGATTATATTTCATTAGTTTTTATCTGATAAGCATTTTCGTAGCACGCAAACTATACTAAATTAACCTGGCGACGCTGCCGTGCGCCACTTCTTGTTAGGCGGGGCCCGTTGGAGCTCCAGGTTTCCGGATAAGTCGTTGCAGAACAGGGCAGTACTCTAGTCTAAGCTGTGGATAGGTGTTTAGCAATTACTTCTGTGATTATATTTCATTAGTTTTTATCTGATAAGCATTTTCGTAGCACGCAAACTATACTATATTAACCTAGCGACGCCGCCGTGCGCCATCTTCGTGTTAGGCGAGGCCTCGTGGCTTTCGGCGTGTTCTCGACGCTTCGATTTCTGTAGTAAGAGATATTACATGTGTGTAGATTTCATAAGTACATTAGACAACATTCATACTATCCTAACATACTTTATTTATTTTGTGTTGTGCATAGTATGTTTGGTGTTGAAGTTTAAGAAAGAGTTTAAGTGGCAAGAAGTTGGGGGTATTCATACGTGCTGTGTGACTGTTCATTTTTATGTCTAGCCATAAGTGATATCAAAAGGGATATTCATATAGTTGTCTACTTGTGTGGAAGACAATTAGATTAGACGTTTTGTTTATTTATTTTATAATAAAAAAACAACAACAACAACAACAAAAACAAACAAACAATTGTTTAATAGTTTCTGCTTTTCTTGAGGTACTCAGATAATTAACTGACAGTATAGGAGGTAGCGATTTATAGTGAATGATAGTTGGCATTTTTGTCGGTTGTTTAGCGAGTTAATTTGAATCTAAATCTAGGCATAAGCTGCAGCGTTTAGGATGGTTTCGACCAGGATGCAGGCACTAGAGGAAGAGATTAGGACCCTTAAGGCAGAGCTTTCAAGCTAAAGACTGCCCTTGTTGCACAGGGTAGGCAAGATAAAGCAACAAGGGGTCACTCCGTAGCAGGGACATAATATGCCCAGGTGGTCGCAGGCCACCATGTACCTGAGGCTTCCCCTACTGTGGAGGTGGCTGGGATCTCTCGAGAGGGGAGTGTTAATAGTGAACAGAGGAGGGGTAGTTCTGGTAGGTCACAGGAGGGGAAGTGTCATGAGGTCAGGGGGTGGAGGATTTGGAGACCCGAACCTAAGGAAAGGGTCAGTGAGTGGCAGGTGGCAGGTGGTAGGGGCCGGAGGAAGTCTAGCCGACCGGCCCAACGGGCAGGCATATTAACATCAAATATGTTCCAGGCATTGGATGACTGCCCCCAGGATAGTAGTAGTAAGGAGTCAGTGCTGGTCCTAGGAGACTCTCGTGTGCGACATTTAGAGCGGGTATTTTGTAAAGGTAGGAGGGACAGGAGGTGCATCACCAGGCTTGGTGCCAAGGTGAAGGACCTGGTACCTGTGGTGGCACAGGTCACCAGTGATCACCAGTTTAATACAGTCATAGTGCATGCAGGGGTAAATAACATAGGTCCTACTAGGAGTGAGGAGCTTCTGCGGGAGTACAGGGCCCTTCTGGCCACCCTGAAGGGTACCAATAGAGTCATTGTAACAGCAATTTTGCCTAGGGCTAGGGCCTCCCCTGAGTGGAGCTCTAGGGCACTGGCAGCTAACGCCAGGGTAGGAAAGCTCTGCCATGAGCTAGGTTTTACATTTGTAGACAAGTGGAGCAGGTTTTATGCATCGAATAAAACCTGCTCGAGGAACCAGATTTTGTTTGCATTACGGAGGCATGGGTCAGTGAAGGGATTTTGGAGATAACTTACAGGACTATGAGATCCAGGGATACAATATGTTTTCGTGCAATAGGGGTCCAGCAATGAAAGGGGGTGGTGTAATGCTCTATATGAATAGCCTATTCAGTTCTCAAAAAGTAGCAGGTGGGGATAAAAATGTGTCTGTGGAGTCCATTTGGCTTGATGTCACTTTGGGAAAAGGCAACAGCAATACTCTTAGAATAGGAGCTTTCTACCGATCAGGAACCCTGCCACATTCTCAGCAACTGGAGCTTGACAAACAAGGTGATTTGTGAGGAAATCAGTGGAAACGTTAAGAGGAAGCGCCTTATTCTTGGTGACTTTAATCTAAAGGGATATGAAAATGCTGGTGTTGGCTCCCCATCATGCAAAATGTTTAGGAAATGGCTTGAAGAGGATCTGTTCTTACAACAGTTTGTATCGGAACCTACCAGGCATGGTTCATTCTTGGACCTTGTATTCTCGGATTTAAGTGACTTGGTTCAAGACTTGACTGTAGGCGAAACTCTGGGAAAAGGTGACCATAACATAATTGGATTCAAGGCACATGTAGGGGAAATTATCAAGGATAATTTGGTAAAGGTTCCAAATTTCAACAGAGCAGACTTTGACGGCATGAGAGCGGCTTTAGGTGCCATCAGATGGGAAGAAGAATTCTCCAATTTAAATGCCTGTGAAATGTGGGAAAAGTTCAAATCTTACTGAAGGAAACTCAGATTAGACATGTCCCCCAAAAGCAAAGACGCAAAAGAAGGGTAGGAAAGCCAGCATGGCTTACACCAGACTTGATAAAAGCAATTAA
The DNA here is from genome assembly GCA_034440575.1 of Imbricaverruca yamaguchii. Lineage (NCBI taxonomy): Eukaryota > Metazoa > Arthropoda > Thecostraca > Neoverrucidae > Imbricaverruca > Imbricaverruca yamaguchii. The sequence continues at coordinate 1,719,491 of JAOTOL010001656.1, read as the reverse complement.
GGCTAAGAAAACTGCATTTAGAGTCTTTAAAGAAGCTTCAAATGTCGTTAATCTAAAAGCGTATCGAAAAGCTAGAGACACCGTGAAGCAAAAAAACCAGAGCAGCAAAGCGACCAAAAAAACTGGATTTAGCCAGATACTGTAATAGGGACAGTAAAAAGTTCTTTAGTTTCTACAAGCTGAGTAAAGTTTCTAGCACAATTGGTCCATTGGAAGTAAACGGGACTACATTGGGTGAGGATAGTGAGATGGTTGAGGAGCTGAGCAAGCAGTTCAAATCAGTGTTTACATTGGAAGATATGACCAATCTGCCGACCGTACACCATAGTTCAGTGACATGGGATCTGACAAATGATGTTGATTTCATTGATAGTGATGTTGTTTACAATCATATCAGGAAAATAAAGCCAAACAAGGCAGCAGGACCTGATGAAATTTATGCTAGGGTGTTGCGGGGAACTGAAAACTGGCATTTCCACTTAGTATAATATTTTGTAGATCAGTTTCACAAAATGAAATTCCAACCGATTGGAAAAGGGCAAATGTAGTTCCTATTATCAAGAAAGGAGAAAGAGGGAAAGTTGAAAACTATAGGCCAGTAAGTCTCACATCCCTAGTCTGCAAGGTACTCGAATCAATTATCAAGGATAGAATAGTTAGTTATCTGGAAGGTAGCAGATTGATTCAAGATACTCAACATGGGTTTAGAAAAGGACGATCGTGTCTCACAAACCTCTTGGACTTTTTGAACTTCGCCACAGAACAATTTGATCAGGGAAATCAGGTTGATGCAGCATATCTTGACTTTAGTAAGGCCTTTGACAAGGTTCCCCATAAACGGTTAATGATACAGCTTCAGTCCCATGGTATTGCAGGTAGCATCTTAAAATGGATAGAGTTGTGGCTTTCAGATAGACAGCAAAGAGTGATGCTAAATGGTACAAAGTCATCATGGCAAAATGTTCTTAGTGGAGTCCCCCAGGGCTCAGTACTGGGGCCACTATTGTTCATTATATTTGTAAATAACATTGAAAGTGGCCTAAGCAGTAAAGTTTTGAAATTTGCGGATGATTTGAAGGTCTTTAGGGCAATAACAGGTCAAGATGAGCATATCTCGCTGCAAAAAGACTTAGACGAACTTGTGAAGTGGTCCGAAGAATGGCAAATGAAATTTAATTTTGATAAGTGCAAAATCATGCATGTAGGTAAGCAGCATATGAAGGCTCCATACTTGATGGGTGGCCAAGTGCTATCAGTGACTCAATAGGAGAAGGATTTAAGTGTTATTCTAAACACAAAACTGGGGGCATCAGAACAGACCAAGGAAGCCAGCAAGAAGGCACTGAGAATGCTCAGGGCAATAAATAGGAATGTATCATACAGAAGTGAGGAAGTGATCAGGAAGCTTTACTGTGCATACGTCAGGCCACATTTGGAATACTGCATCCAAGCTTGGTCTCCTAGCTATGAAAAAGATTGTTGGCTTTTAGAGAGAGTACAAAAGAGGGCTACAAAATGGTTAATGGCATAAGCAACCTGGCATATGAGGAAAGATTGAAGAAATTGAATATGTTTTCACTTAGATATAGAAGGCTGAGAGGAGATCTCATCGAGGTCTTTAAATTTGTCCATGGTCTGGAGAGGGGATACCTTGGGGAAATGTTTGAGTTGAACAGAAATGATGCAATTATAGGTCATATATTCAAAATTAAAGTTAACCACAGCAGAACAAGGTTAAGGCAAACTTTCTTCACCAACAGGGTAGTAGAACACTGGAACCAGCTTCCAGAAAACATTGTCAGTAGCAGCACATTGAACATCTTTAAAAACAGCATAGACAATCATTATAAGAATAGAGGGCTTGCTTTTCAGTATTACAGGGAGGGCTGATTGACAGATTTGGTGGGCAACTGGTTCAGTGTACAGAGTGCATCCAAGAAGGACCCTTGTGGCTCATAGTTGCACTAATCTTTTATGTCTTTATGTCTTTATGATGAAGTACAGATGAAGCGAATTCGCATGCTATTTACCGATGGGGTATGAGCGGAAGTATCAGGACCAGGTGATTCGCACGTCCACACACGATACCACCACGAGTTGAATGCATTGCATCGCACGGCCACACACGATGCCACCACGAGTTGAATGCATTGCATCGCACGGCCACACACGATGCCACCACGAGTTGAATGCATTGCATCGCACGGCCACACACGATGCCACCACGAGTGTTCAATGTATTGCTCATCCAGTGTAGTGCGCGTTCGAGCAGGATCTCGGTGACCTCAGCGAGCGTTGGGAGAATTTGAAGTGTTTGAATGGCCCATAGATGGCAGCAGTGTCTCCGGCGGCTCTGAGCCAGTGCGCCAGGTCAGTCCTCGGCGAACACACTACCAAAATTGGAGAACGGTATGTGATCACAGAGATCGTAATTTTCTCCATATCTAGGTGCTGTTTTTTCTTCAATGTTTGGCAGGCATATCAGACACGTGAGATCATTCATTGGAACCTGATGTTGCCCTTGGTTAGCTGTAAACCTGTGGCCAAAATGTTGATGTAATGCTCCCAAAAGTGGCCCTTGGTGGTGAAAAGAGCTGTCTTGGGGACAAGAAATGAAGACATGGGAAGATGAAAACGGCAAAGTATAATGTGTGCTACCTGTTGTGCTTTCGTGGTTGCGGATGGAAACAGATGTGTTCCATAATTGAAAGTCGAAAACGAAACGTCAAGATCCGCTGTTTGTATTACCATGAAGGTTAAAACATTTACATTCAGAAGAAATGCGAGACGATTTCTTGACGCTCTTCCCACTTGACATGCCATCAGGCCTAATTCATTTTGATTGAACGTCGCCCACTCACTTCACTTGCCGTAAACAGCCAATGCGTATAATGTACATTCGAATTGCCGAACGCCAAATTCTGGAATTATCCGAAGGGCTGGACGCGGGCCGCCGCCGCCGTCCCGCCTGATCGGCGGTCGCCAACTCTGCCACTGCGGCTGGCCGCCTGCCTGACCAGCGGCCGCCAACTCTGCCGCCGCTGCTGCCGGCCGTCCTGCCTGACCAGTGGCCGCCAACTCTGCCACTGCTGCCGGCCGTCCTGCCTGACCAGTGGCCGCCAACTCTGCCACTGCTGCCGGCCGTCCTGCCTGACCAGCGGCCGCCAACTCTGCCGCCGCTGCTGCCGGCCGTCCTGCCTGACCAGTGGCCGCCAACTCTGCCACTGCTGCCGGCCGTCCTGCCTGACCAGTGGCCGCCAACTCTGCCACTGCTGCCGGCCGTGCTGCCTGACCAGTGGCCGCCAACTCTGCCGCCGCTGCGGCCGGCCGTCCTGCCTGACCAGTGGCCGCCAACTCTGCCACTGCGGCTGGCCGTCCTGCCTGACCAGTGGCCGCCAACTCTGCCACTGCTGCCGGCCCGTCCTGCCTGACCAGTGGCCGCCAACTCTGCCGCCCCCCGCGCGTCCTCCTACCAGTGCGCCAACTCTCCCTGCGGCTGGCCGCCTGCCTGACCAGCGGCCGCCAACTCTGCCGCCGCTGCTGCCGGCCGTCCTGCCTGACCAGTGGCCGCCAACTCTGCCACTGCTGCCGGCCGTCCTGCCTGACCAGTGGCCGCCAACTCTGCCACTGCTGCCGGCCGTGCTGCCTGACCAGTGGCCACCAACTCTGCCGCCGCTGCGGCCGGCCGTGCTGCCTGACCAGTGGCCGCCAACTCTGCCACTGCTGCCGGCCGTCCTGCCTGACCAGTGGCCGCCAACTCTGCCGCTGCTGCCGGCCGTCCTGCCTGACCAGTGGCCGCCAACTCTGCCGCCGCTGCGGCCGGCCGTGCTGCCTGACCAGTGGCCGCCAACTCTGCAGCCGCTGCGGCCGGCCGTCCTGCCTGACCAGTGACCGCCAACTCTGCCACTGCTGCCGGCTGCCGTCCTGCCTGACCAGTGACCGCCAACTCTGCCACTGCGACTGGCCGCCTGCCTGACCAGCGGCCGCCAACTCTGCCGCCGCTGCTGCCGGCCGTCCTGCCTGACCAGTGGCCGCCAACTCTGCCGCTGCTGCCGGCCGTCCTGCCTGACCAGTGGCCGCCAACTCTGCCGCTGCTGCCGGCCGTGCTGCCTGACCAGTGGCCGCCAACTCTGCCGCCGCTGCGGCCGGCCGTGCTGCCTGACCAGTGGCCGCCAACCCTGCAGCCGCTGCCGCCGGCCGTCCTGCCTGACCAGTGACCGCCAACTCTGCCACTGCTGCCGGCTGCCGTCCTGCCTGACCAGTGACCGCCAACTCTGCCACTGCTGCCGGCCGCCTGCCTGACCAGTGACCGCCAACTCTGCCACTGCTGCCGGCCGTGCTGCCTGACCAGTGGCCGCCAACTCTGCAGCCACTGCCGGCCGCCTGCCTGACCAGTGGCCGCCAACTCTGCCACTGCTGCCGGCCGTCCTGCCTGACCAGTGGCCGCCAACTCTGCCACTGCTGCGGCCGCCGTCCTGCCTGACCAGTGGCCGCCAACTCTGCCACTGCTGCGGCCGCTGCCGGCCGTCCTGCCTGACCAGTGGCCGCCAACTTTGCCACTGCTGCCGGCCGTGCTGCCTGACCAGTGGCCGCCAACTCTGCCACTGCTGCCGGCCGTGCTGCCTGACCAGTGGCCGCCAACTCTGCCGCCGCTGCGCCCATGCTGCCTGACCAGTGGCCGCCAACTCTGCCGCCACTGCGGCCGGCCACCGTCCTGTCTGACCAGTGGCCGCCAACTCTGCCACTGCTGCCGGCCGCCTGCCTGACCAGTGGCCGCCAACTCTGCCACTGCTGCCGGCCGTGCTGCCTGACCAGTGACCGCCAACTCTGCAGCCACTGCCGGCCGTGCTGCCTGACCAGTGGCCGCCAACTCTGCAGCCACTGCCGGCCGTGCTGCCTGACCAGTGGCCGCCAACTCTGCCACTGCTGCCGGCCGTGCTGCCTGACCAGTGACCGCCAACTCTGCCGCCACTACTGCCGGCCGTGCTGCCTGACCAGTGGCCGCCAACTCTGCCGCCACTGCTGCCGGCCGTGCTGCCTGACCAGTGGCCGCCAACTCTGCCGCCGCTGCGGCCGGCCGTCCTGCCTGACCAGTGGCCGCCAACTCTGCCACTGCTGCCGGCCGTGCTGCCTGACCAGTGGCCGCCAACTCTGCCACTGCTGCCGGCCGTCCTGCCTGACCAGTGGCCGCCAACTCTGCCGCCGCTGCCGGCCGTGCTGCCTGACCAGTAACTCTGCCGCCGCTGCTGCCGCACACCGTGCTGCCTGACCAGTGGCCGCCAACTCTGCCGCCGCTGCCGGCCGTGCTGCCTGACCAGTGGCCGCCAACTCTGCTGCTGCTGCCGGCCGTGCTGCCTGACCAGTGGCCGCCAACTCTGCCGCCGCTGCGGCCGCACGCCCGCCGGCGGCGGCGGCCCTCTTCAGAGCGGGTCGGCCTGACCGGGGCCGGGCCGGGGCCGGGGCCGGGCCGGGCCGTCGGCCGTTCACCTCCACCTGGAGCGCGCCGCGCGGCGCGCCGTGTGTGCGTGCTCTGGAATACGCAGCGGGCGCGCAGCCGCCGGATGCTCGGTCGCCGACCTTCCGGCCGAGAGAAGCAGGCGGCGCCACGCTGGCCGCGCAGACGTGCATCTGACACGTGCACACCTCTGCACACATTCGAGTCCTCGCAGCGGCCGGGTCAGTAGCCTCGGCTACTGGACGACGCCATTACCCCATTCTTGCATTCCACACCGCACCTACTCAACCTGCCCCGCCGCACACCCATTGTTATCCTGCTATCTCCAGTATTGTATCCATGCCTTTCATCCCGTGGTCTTGGAAGGCTGGAGCTGACACCAGAGCCAACCGGGTAATCCTTGTTCACACCCTACCAAATGGCATTATAATCCTGCTGTGCCATGCATTCCACAAGAAGCAGAGATCTAACACGGTGTTGCTAACCAGCTTGTGTCGTGCACATGGGGTCGGGAAAAGAATTGTGACTCGGAGGAATGATGTCAAATATTTCCCTGCTTCTGTATGGCCACGGGAGGTCATTATGGTAAAATGTGTGGCCCTCAAACATCCTTTCGTGAATAGCGTTCGCTTCTTTCTGGATCCTTGGACATATTCCCCAAGGCTCCGATATAGAGATGCCTCACTCGGTAATGCAGCACCCACGGTCCCGATAAACATTTCCCCTCAGTAATACAGCACCCACGGTCCAAATAGAGACATTTTCTTCTGTAATGCAGCACCCACGGTCCCGATAAACATTTTTATGTGTAATTCAGCACCCATGGTCCCGGTAAACATTTCCCTCTGTAAAACAGCGCCCACGGTCCGGATAGAGACACATTTTTATCTGTAATGCAGCACCCATAGTCCCGAAAGAGAGACAAGTATGTATGTGATACAGCATTCACGATCACGATGGAGAGACAATTCCCTCTGTGAACACGTCACGGCTCCCCTCAGCTCTCTGAAATTGAATGCCTTCCACTATTTCTTATTGTTCATGATACAAAATCGTGTCCATTCTATCGCGAAACCAAAGTATGCTTCCTGGCAGAGTCGGGGATACGGGGGCCATCCCCCAGACCGATTTTCGTAACCAAGTACAATGGGTAAATCTTGATGTTTTGCATATGCGTAGGAACGCATATGCAAAAACGCATATTGCATATCTAAAAAAGTGGGTGGGTCAGGGTCAACAGCAGGGGCGCATCCAGGGGCTCAGTAGTCTAGGGGTAAGTTGCTCGTCTCACAATCGAAAGGTTGTAGGTTCGAGTTTCACCTGCCGCTACTCTTCACCCGCTACCAATTGGCGTGAGAGATTGGCGACGCTGCATGACTCAACGGTCGATGTGTCGTAAAACCAATGACCTACGAGGGGCGCACAAAGAAATTTCGCAAAGTATCATGGTTGAGCACTGTTGGATAGATAACTCCAAAATATTAATAGTGAACACACAACTTTCAAGGGGCAGGCCTAAGGGCCCCCTGAAGTGGAGGAGGCATGCCCCCTGGGCGCGCCTATGCCTATGGCTAACAGCGACATGTGGTACTGAAAAAGAACTATCATTGCAGCATAACTACTTTCAAATTCATCCTTCTTGCTGAACATGGAATCCTTCACGATTGGTGGATTCAATAATATGTTTGTTTTCCTGGTGCGAGGGAAACCTGCTGTTCACAGGGACACAGGGACAAAGGGAAACCTGTGTCTGTTGCTGTTCAAATTTCTTTAACTTCCGATATGTGTGTGGGGAGTGCAAGCTCATTACAACCTCACTTATGGGTATGTGGTATGCCCTAGTTCCCATGAATGAGTACTTTACGTCACTGAGATGTTTTTGATGTTTGCTCACCGATGTTTTTGAGGTGAAAGAGTAAGCAAAAACATAGCTTATTTGCTATGCCCCATGGCAGAAGAAGTGATTGATGATTGATGCTGGAAATATATAAGAAACAGAATAGGCGGGTTATTGCTGGTTGAAAATTATTTGATCCGGTGTGTGACGGACGAAGATTGGCAGGCTGACAGACTCGGGCAAAGAAAATCGGAATGCATGAAAATACATTGTATGGTGTTTGTCCTTAGGGTCTAACACCAACATCTAGATGATCAGTCATCTCAATAATCTCTGTAGACTGTAGTACACATTGTGCACCTTAGAATATCCGCTACTTGAAACTAAATGCTACAACTACATCATATGGCACCCGGTTGAAGCGCTTATCTTGCGGTCCAACAATTCAGCACAATATATCTGACATGTGACAGCACGCAGCACCCCATAAAGTCATAAACGTGCTTAGACTTAAGAGCCACAAGAACAAATCCTGAATTCAATTAAAGGAGCAATTCTCTTCTTCCCACGTTTTCTGGCGGCTAAGAAATCCGGATAACCGGTGCACCTCATCTCTCGTTAAATACGCTCCCAGGTTAACAGCCGAACTGAGGCTCCAGTTAGGAGTCTTTCTTGGACCTTTCTGCTTTTCTTTGTCCACTGATGCGCTTTAGGGCTCCGGCCAATAATTGTTAGGGGCCCGGCACATTTTTGCGACCCCAGCTCTTTTTCATAATTTTGTTCGATTTTTGTGCGCCTACAATATCCCTTTTTAGGTATCGGTGCGTTTTACCAGACCCCAAAGTGTGTATTCAGTGCCCGGTCATTTTGTTCCTTTTCTAGGGCCATGTCAATTTTTTAGGGCCCAGCTTGTTTTTAAAGTTCCTATGGGGTCCCAAGGCCCCGGTGTGCTTTGGGGGCGCCATTGCGTTTTGTTTTTAGCTCCCGGTGTGTTTATTTCGAGCTGCAAGGCATGTTTTAAGGCCCTGCCGCTTTTTGACAGACTCGGTACGCTTTGCAGGGCCCGGCGCATTTTCGTCCTCCAGTTGTTCTCTTAGGGTCCCGCTGTGTTTATTTGGGGTTCCTCGCTCATATTTGTGGAACCCCAGCACAATATTGGAGTCTGCTATATAATTTCTCGGGGTCCCGTCTCGATAATTTGGGAACCAGCTGCGACTTGTGGGGCTCCAGAACAACTTCTTTGGCCCCTAGTGATTTCCAAGGGCGTTTCTGGGTCGCGATGTTTCTGGGTCTAAATGCTATTTTTGTACCTTGTCTTCATTTGTTTGGATGCCTATCGCGAGTTTTGGAGGTCTCGACACGTATTTGGGGGTCCAACGCGTTTTGGTTTCTTTTTTAACAAATGCTGGGATCCCAGGGTGATTTTCCGTGTCCAGACTATTTGTCGTTTCCCCGGCTTCATTTATTGTGTGTTCCCGGTGAGACTTGTGAGACCCCGGTGCGACCTGTGGAGCCCCTAGCGTGATTTGCACCGGCCCGGGTGCGACTTTTCGGCTCCTTTAGGCTCAGCGTGATTTTCAGTGGCCCGGTGCGACCTTTTGGAGTCCCCATTGTGATTTTCAAGAACCCGGCACGACTTTTTTCGGCCCACAGCTTGATTTCCTGGGCTCAGGTACGAACTTTTGAAGCCTCCAGCGTGATTTTCACGGCCCCAGCCCGTCTTTTTGCGGTGCCCACCGTGATTTTCAAGGACCATTGCACGACTTGTTTGTGTTCCCAAAGTGATTTTCAAGTGACCGGTCCAACTTTTTTAGACCCAGCGCGATTGTCAAGGCCCCGACCCGAGCTTTTTGGACCCAGCTTGGTCTTGAGGGCCTGGTCAGTCTTTCTAGTACCCAGTGTCGTTTTCAAGGGCCCGGCGTGACTTCCGGTTTTTTTTTGGCCTCCAGCGTGAATTCCAGGTACCCGTCCCGACCTCTTGTGGTATTAGCGATTTTTTTACTGTCACACTTATAGGGGTTCTTGCGCAACCATTTGGAGGCCCAGCGGTATTTTCAGGGACCCGGTTCAACATTTGGAAACTTCAGCGTCATTTTTAGGGTCCGGGAACGATTTGTCAGCACCAACGTGATTTTCAGGGAGTTTGGTGGGATTTTGGGACATAGGACATGGACATATGGTACCGACATGGGACCGGTGGCCAGCGTCACAGTACCGACATGGGACCGGTGGCCAGCGTCACAGTACCGACATGGGACCGGTGACCAGCGTCACAGTGCCGACATGGGACCGGTGACCAGCGTCACAGTACAGACATGGGACCGGTGGCCAGCGTCACAGTACCGACATGGGACCGGTGACCAGCGTCACAGTACCGACATGGGACCGGTGGCCAGCGTCACAGTACAGACATGGGACCGGTGACCAGCGTCACAGTACCGACATGGGACCGGTGACCAGCGTCACAGTACCGACATGGGACCGGTGACCAGCGTCACAGTACCGACATGAGACCGGTGGCCAGCGTCACAGTGCCGACATGGGACCGGTGACCAGCGTCACATTACCAACATGGGACCGGTGGCCAGCGTCACAGTGCCGACATGGGACCGGTGGCCAGCGTCACATTACCGACATGGGACCGGTGGCCAGCGTCACAGTACCGACATGGGACCGGTGGCCAGCGTCACAGTACCGACATGAGACCGGTGGCCAGCGTCACAGTGCCGACATGGGACCGGTGACCAGCGTCACAGTACCGACATGGGACCGGTGGCCAGCGTCACAGTACCGACATGGGACCGGTGACCAGCGTCACAGTACCGACATGGGACCGGTGACCAGCGTCACAGTGCCGACATGGGACCGGTGGCCAGCGTCACAGTACTGACATGGGACCGGTGACCAGCGTCACAGTACCGACATGGGACCGGTGGCCAGCGTCACAGTACCGACATGGGACCGGTGACCAGCGTCACAGTGCCGACATGGGACCGGTGACCAGCGTCACAGTACCGACATGGGACCGGTGACCAGCGTCACAGTACCGACATGGGACCGGTGACCAGCGTCACAGTACTGACATGAGACCGGTGACCAGCGTCACAGTACCAACATAGGACCGGTGGCCAGCGTCACAGTACCGACATGAGACCGGTGACCAGCGTCACAGTACAGACATGGGACCGGTGACCAGCGTCACAGTACCGACATGGGACCGGTGACCAGCGTCACAGTACTGACATGAGACCGGTGACCAGCGTCACAGTACCGACATGGGACCGGTGACCAGCGTCACAGTACCGACATGAGACCGGTGACCAGCGTCACAGTACCGACATGGGACCGGTGACCAGCGTCACAGTACCGACATGAGACCGGTGGCCAGCGTCACAGTACAGACATGGGACCGGTGGCCAGCGTCACAGTACTGACATGGGACCGGTGACCAGCGTCACAGTACCGACATGGGACCGGTGACCAGCGTCACAGTACCGACATGAGACCGGTGACCAGCGTCACAGTACCGACATGAGACCGGTGGCCAGCGTCACAGTACAGACATGGGACCGGTGGCCAGCGTCACAGTACTGACATGAGACCGGTGACCAGCGTCACAGTACCGACATGGGACCGGTGACCAGCGTCACAGTACTGACATGGGACCGGTGACCAGCGTCACAGTACCAACATAGGACCGGTGACCAGCGTCACAGTACCAACATGGGACCGGTGGCCAGCGTCACAGTACCGACATGGGACCGGTGACCAGCGTCACAGTACCAACATGGGACCGGTGGCCAGCGTCACAGTACCGACATGGGACCGGTGACCAGCGTCACAGTACCAACATGGGACCGGTGGGTCTCTCCCCGTCCGCTGACGCTCACACGTGACCGTAACGCCCGCACCCGTGGCGACCAAACAGGCCCGGACTGGGTCGAGGACTCCCTGCCATAGCCGGAGGCACCCCTGCAGGTGCAGGGTCGGCGCAGCGGTCCACTGGCAGGTCTTTGGCAGCTGCAAGAACCGGATGATGGGTAGGTAGCATCCGCTGGTATTCTGCAGAAGGTGAAATCCGGGTGATGGCTAGGTAACATCCGCCGACAGTCTGAAGTACGTGTAACCGTGTGATGGCTAGGTAACATCCACCAACACTATATAGAGCGTGTAACCGGGTAATGGCTATACAACATTCGCCGACAGTCTGAAGAACTTGTAACCGTGTGATGGCTAGGTAACATCCACCAACATTATGTAGAGCGTGTAACCGGGTGATGGCTAGGTAACATCCACCAACATTATGTAGAGCGTGTAACCGGGTAATGGCTATGCAACATTCGCCGACAGTCTGAAGAACGTGTAACCGGATGAAGACGAGGCAACATACCCCGATATTCTGCAGAAGGTGAAATAGGGTGATGGCTAGGTAATATCCGCCCGTGTTCTGAAGAAGGTGTTACCGAGTGATGACTAGGTAACATTTACCAACATTTTGGAGAACGTGTAACTGGGTGATGCACCTGTGGTGGTCAAAACAGAAACAAAACGAGGTAATGCACAAATTATGTAGTAGTAGTAGAAAGTTTGATCCGATAGGGAACATGCTCAAAACACTATCAAGTAAAAAAGCCTTCGGATTTTAATGTCACAGTACTAGCCCTCAAGAAAACATGTCCAGAAATGTATTGCTGTTCTCAGATTGTTAACACTCGGGAAGTGCACTGCTGCAGCTCGCCTTGGGAAGACGACTTGGGAAGGCCAGTTAGCTACCTTCTACCTCCCTGGATCTGCCAGTGGCTAAATCAGACCTTGTGGCGGTTGCAGAGGCTTCGTGGCGAGCTGGCTGGACTCGAGGAATTGTTTCGGCCAGAACGGCTGCCATGGCGGTTGTGACATCTCAAACATTCTTATCCTGTGATGATGGGCTGATTATGTGGAGGAATGTCACTTTAGATATATTTTGGGCCGGACATTTCTCTCTCAATTGTTGACTGCCCGTCTCCAATGCCTGCTAGGCTCAACACAAGTCCCCATGGAGCCCCTGCTGCTCTGGGGAACCAAATAGCTGAGGAGAGTAACTATCCCGAAATTGATTTTGCATGTGCCGTGAACGCGTGGATTGTAAGAGAGGGTCAGTACTCTCTGTCTGGTCGGTATGTATGTAGTTCGGGGAAGATCAAGGCTCTCTTCGCATTCTACTCTACTATTAAAGCCTCTGAATGTATCAGTGTTACAAAGAGGCGCCAGATGCCACTGGCGAATTCAGGGGCTGGGACCATGTCGGCCTGACACCTTACCTCCAACCGTGATTGCTTATTTCCGATTTTCGCTCTTCAAAATTGGTACTGCATTTACATTACGTCAATCTTCAAGTACTTCGCAATTCGCAACGTTCAAAAGATCACCGGAAAATGACACCTAGATGCAAATGTGCACACTAGTACACTTTAGCACACTCAACTTAACTGTTCACAAATATGTCATCAGGTCGTGTGGCTGTATTCGTTTTTTCTGCAAATAATGTTGTAAAGTTTCGGTAGTTATATTGTAAGATCTGCTTACTGTTACGGTTTCCATGATGTCATGCTGTTGCTGTTTCCATGACTTCGCCTGGAACATCGCTTACTGTGCCGGGAACGATTCGGTCAGGCGAAGTCACTGGAACAAACGTCCTGAATAATTCCCGATTGCTTTTGTAGCGCTTCTTCATAGGAGTAGGAGCGTGGGGGAGGGGTCCCACAGCCCCATCTTTTCGTGATCTTAGCCATTAGCTCCATGTAACAAAGTGGCGCCGGCTTCTTCCTTAATCAGCGTACCCATACAATACTTCCTTCGGTTACATTCGATCTGTAATTTTTAGCTTAAGATTTTAACACTGACTCGAAGAATGGTGGTACCCTCCTTCCATTCGCATCCAAAATATCTCCCGAATGCTCACGCGCCATTTGCAGAACATGTCGCCTCGTTCATAACAACAAAAGGCTAATGATACTGCAAGCCAAGTTTGAAATGTTTTAATTTTGGCCCTTGCGACAAAGCCACCACCTGGTTGAAAGTATCCAAAGTGCACTTGTGTAAGCAAGGAATGTTATCATGGGTTCAGAGCGCGTTGAGCACGGCTGCTACATCGGAGCAACTCTGAGGACGCGGCATCTGGTCCTACGGATCAGTGGGTCAGTGGTGGGCGCCCCCTCCCCCCCCACACTCTCCACCTCACGCAGCCGACCAGCGTAAACAACCAGGCCCAACAACCCGAGTGGTCCGTCCCATGCGCGTGGGTCGGGCGAGGGAAGCTGGCCGGCCATGAAGGGCGGCCGGCGGCGTGGCCGGCGGCTGTGCGTACTACAGCGCAGTCGCACCCGTGCGTGCAGCGGCCGGTTCACTGAGTTCACTGACCGAGAGGTCGGAGCGGCCGGCGTCCGGCCATGCGGTGGCGCCATCTGCGCGACAGCCCGCAACCCCTCCAAGGCGCCGGCCGGGCAACGAATCGGCACCTGGTGCCCGCCTCACAGCCGCGCAGTGGTGGAGGCAGGTGACGTGAAGGCAGGGTGGCATGCTCAGCTGGTGCGGCAGTTGTTTTGACATGCTGACTGTGGGTCGTGACCCGCAGTTTCCCTCTCCTTTGAGATATGAAAATTACCACAGTCGTCCGACCCAGTTAGGAAAAAAACGTTCTGACACTGTTGTCCTAGACTGCGAAACGTTTATCGTCTGAAGGATCCGGTCAGACGTGTTATGTCGAGAATATCTTGGGGGAAGGGGTCGAAATTACCTATGCCAACTTGGAGACGGAAAACATAGAAAGTTACCGATGTATGCCTATATTATGCTATATCCATTGTTAAGCATACTACGTATATATATATATATATATATATATATATATATATATATATATATATATATATATATATATATATATAAAAAGTGCATTGAATAGAAAAGGCTCCCATGCAGATCGCTCGAGCACCCCCCCCTCCCCTCCATTTCGTGAAAAGACCACCATCATGGGCGCCCCGCCGGAGAAATGGAGAAGTTGTGCCCTTTCAGCCAAGTCCCTCCACCCCCACCCCGTTCCAGCCAAGTGCCCCACCCCCCACCCCTTCTAGCCAAGTGCCCCCACCCCACCCCCCACTCCCCTTCCAGCCAAGTGCCCCCATCCCTCACCCCCTTCCAGCCAAGTGCCCCCCCCCCACCCCCTTCCAGCCAAGTTCCTCACCCCCACCCCCCTTCGCGGATGAAATTCCAGGATCCCCGTCATGGCGTCATAATATAATACTAAGCTGTTAGGGTAGGGACATCACCTGCAAATTAGAAAAGTTCCATGACACCATTTGCAAAGAAATTGAAGACTCCACCTGCGCAGACAGCTACAAAATGCATTAATTCCAATGCAAGACAAAATGTGGCATGGTCTGCCCCGAGCACGGCTTGCTAGCGTCGGTGGATTGCTTAAACAGCGCAAATTAATTAATTTAGCCAGCTAACAGAACGTCGTCGATCGGAAGATCTCTTTTCAAAGCGCAAGGAACCGGCATATTTAACCCACTCACCCTCACCCGTTCACAGAAAGATATGGACCGACATGTGCAGGTGTTAGGAGCGCCGCGCCCACTTCTGAACCTATCTACTAGACATAGATTCGGAAGCGTGCACCCGCGAATGAGTTTGCGCGACATGCACATTAAACCAGCCTGTTCATTAATGTCCTGTTCAGAAGTGGGTGACGGCTATTCCTTCGGTCGTCAGCCTGGTAACGCCCGGGGCGGGTCGTGTACTTTTCCTGTTCAGAAGTGGGTGACGCCTAGCTATTCCTTCGGTCGTCACACCGGGAACACCCGGGGTGGGGTCAAATGTACTCCTGGTATTGTCGGCACAACACCAGTCGAAAACCACCAGTGTCGTTCTATATGCTTCTGAGTGGGCGAGTGCCCATAAATAATGTCTGCCCCACCCACAATAATTTCAACTTTTGACACTGAACCCCACGGACTGTGCCCCTCCCCGATACGTTTGGAATGTCCCATTGCCTTCGTGTATTCTTCTCTGCCCCTAATAATTTGCATAAGTCAACTCCCGTTGTTGAAATATTCGTGTTGTCATATGCAGCCATGCTTGCAATGCCCTCCCAACGGTAACCCAACACTGGTATTCGCCCTCTAAACTTGCAGAGGACACCACGCCTGTTTTACAGGAATAGCATCTAAAGTTAGAGGAGCATCCTCATTGTCATCCTCAACGACGAATGCAGGCAATAGTTCCAACTACACCAGGTCCTTAACATTTGCATCGACACCTGATAACTCAGCCAGTAATGTTCACGATTTAGCATTAGGTGTGTGCCGTTGCATGGAAATGCTAGGGCTGAATTAGGTGTTGGCAACACCAATAATTATACAAAGGATTAACTAATTAACTTCCATGGGTTAATTATTGGTATAAATATTTATACCAATAATTAACACGCGCACTGGAGGGGGGCGGATTCCGCCCCCTATGATCTCAGCTCCTATGAAGGCTAGAGCAACGAAATTCGCAGGGTGGATGGGCACTATAGTGAACTCTATTGTGTGCAAAGTTTATGACCTTAGGTGAATATCTTCAGGGTCAAATGAGGTAAAAATAAAAGCATTTTCTGGTTTTTCGTGGCTTGGCTTGTCATTGTTATGGATCGCTGTAGCTGTGTTTAAGTGCTCCAAAATTGGCATTAATGATGTTTTGGACATTACTAATGATGCAATACAGATGTCAGATCCGCCATTTGACCTCAGGTCACCTATATAGGAGCACTTTATTAGGTCATTACCTTCTCCAGTTACCGGAACCGGGCTCCCATCCCGACTGCTCCGTTGGGCGGTTCGGCACAATCGGCTTCGCAAATAAAGGAGTGAAATACATGAATAAAGTATGGAAATGCTTAGGCACACAATGACAAACAGTAGATTTCGGGATGTATAGGGAGTAACATGTAAAGTGACATCAATCGCATGACAATCATTTGCATTTATGACACATTCCAGTTGACCAAGTTTGGTTCCATTAGCCTATCATGAACTTGACCTGACTTGACCTCGGCGACCTAACATGACTTTTAAATTATATAGCATAACAATATACATCAAACAAGTCGCTAGTGTTGTCAAGAACACTTCCCTATTGCCAATATACGGGAAGCGCATCAGCGCCGATATTTGTGGTCTGGCGCTGCGAATTGTTTTTACTTTAACGGCCCCTAACTTGAAAACTTCTCGGCCGATTTACACTTTTCTTGCTTTAAGCAATGCGCCGGTCATTTCTAAGCAGGTACGCGAAAACTTTGGCGTATATCGGCAGGTACAATATGGAGTAATGTACGAAAAATCGGAAGGATTGTCGGATGTCGCCATACCCCCTCTAGGGCGTGTGTTAACCTGTTATGAACTTGACCTGACTTGACCTCGGTGACTTGACATGACTCTGGAACAATGTAGCATGACAATGTACGTCAAACAAGTCGCTAGTTTTGCCAAGAACACTTCCTTTTTGCTAATATACGGGAAGCGCATCAGCGACGATATTTGTGATCTGGCGGCTATAATTTTTTTGGACTTTAGCTACCCCTAACTCGAAACATTTTCGGTCGATTTTCATTTTTCTTACTTCAAACAATGCGCCGGTCATTTATTGGCAGGTACACAAACAATGGCGCATATCTGCCAGTAAAATCTGGAGTTATCTACGAAAAACCGGAGGGGTGGGCGGATTTCGCCCCGCCCCCCTCCAGGGCGCGTGTTAACCCATGAAAAGCATCGTGCTTTATTCGCCATGATCAACTGTGCCTGTACCATAGACGCTTTAAAGCCATCCATACTAAGCTCAAATTTAATCTATCTCGCCTCACAGACACATACAATGTAAAACTATGCTTGTATGGACAGGCACGAGACCCTCTACAGACTGTAGAACGGCTACACATTTTAAAATGTTCATCTAAAATGGTGGTCGATTCGTCGTCAAGTGTTGGTGTATAGGCAGGCCTATAGGCAGAGTGGAGCCGCCACAACTGCCGGCCGATGGCCAGCTCGGCTGGCAGCGTTACTCACTGTTCATCACGTGAGTCGGCGGCGGCCGGCTGATTATAGCACGCTGCGCCCACGGCCAGGCGGCGGTGCCTCGCCGTGAGTGGCGCCACCATGTGATCCCTCACTCTCCGCTGCCCACCTTTACTTCGATGCACGTGTTTGTTGTTCTGTCGTAGCCAGACGTGGCGGTGACCAGTTAAGTTGAAACATGTCTGAAATGTTTTAGTTGAATGACGGTTTGGGTCGGCTCACTTGCGTCGTGATTGGCTGAATCACCACGTTTAAACACTGAGCAGATGCACGGGCTGTTGTCGAACAGATACCAACCATCTACTCCCCAAACGGCTGGGGGGGGCTGTAGCACCACTAGTTCTTTCTTGATAACTTGCGTACCAAACTGTGCAGAAGTTTGGTACGCAAGTTGGTGCAAACATCGTCGAGCTTTCGGTACCCTTCTGGTGATCAGTCATTTCCTACTTTGCTGAAGGTCACCATTGGTCAATAGCTGTGAAGTCATCCGAAGACTATGATTTCTATTTCGCCATGCGCGCTTTTTCCAGGGAACTAGACATTCTTCTAATTGTTTCTTACTGCGCTTACTTGTCCTCACATATATTTCCCTCATCGATGTTTTCAGTGTAGGCAATGAATTAATGAAGTATCAGAAAAATCCATCCGAGAAATCCATTGTGGACTGAGGAAGCACATCGAACGAAACATAGTTTATTGTAATGCTTCCCATGAATGCTGCCTAGTAACCTTGCATTCATAATGAGAAAGATGGAATCGAAAACACGGGAATGGGAATAGGTCAAAATGTAATACAATTTTAAAATAGGAATGTCTGTCAATATATCTGGAAGCTCGTGTGTGTGTGTGTGTGTGTGTGTGTGTGCGCGCGCGTGCGTGCGTGCGTGCGTGCGTGCGTGCGTGCGTGCGTGCGTGCGTGCGTGCGTGCGTGCGTGCGTGCGTGCGTGCGTGCGTGCGTGCGTGCGTGCGTGCGTGCGTGCGTGCGTGCGTGCGTGCGTGCGTGCGCGCGCGCGCGCGCGTGCGTGCGTGTGTCAGCATAGGGCACTCTCCCTGTCCATCTCGTCTGAATATGTATCCTGCCCTACCCATCGCTCTCCCTCCCGCCTAAATATGTATCCACGCCCAACCCTTCCTCTCCCTCTTTCCTCAATAGGTATACATGTCCGACAATCTCTGGACACTGGCGACAGGTTCTCCTCCCATGTGGTGTCCAGGGGCCCGGAGTGCTTCTCAGCTGCTGCTTTTCATTTGGTTTCACACCCAGTGGCGGGTCGTTATTTCAGCCATTTTACGTACAGGGCCAAGGGTGTTGTCACCACCAGGGACCCTCGGGTCTGAACCACCCCTGGGGTGTTATTGGCGGAGTTTCTGGAATTCTGGGATCTTCGGGAAAAGGGAGTTTCCCAATAGTCATACTCAGAAGTTGATACACCAGTCGAAAAATATACGCTGGTAACCCACAACCTTTTAGCGTTGGCGGGACTAAGTTCAGGAAAACGAATAACCGATCTTGATCTACAATCGTCAAAGTGCTTGCAATGTTTTTTTTTGCATGCTGGCAAGACGCATAATGAAAACCACCAGTGCTTTCAGCATTTGTTGATGGTTAAAAACAAGTCAGGTCCAGACGGCCAATGGCATGTGAGGACATTGCACCACGCCCTCCCCCTGGACTGAGCCAAAAGCTCAGCACAAGGGGTGGAGGATGTGCTTCAGTTCGTTCCCATACGGGAGGTATTAAGTTAATGAAATGCTGGACCCGTCGCACCTCGCAGAATGTTGGAATAGAAAACTGGCGGATCCAGCGACTAATGTGCCCATGTCCCTCACCCCCGCCACCGCCATTGCGGCCTTATTTGAAGTAAAGTTGGCGGGTATTCACGATGTACGAGACTGATATATTGATATTAAGATGCAGCTCAGGTTATAAAATACCCAAACCCCATGCGTTTTTTTCCTTGGCAGCATTTTTGTTTTCTATTTTACACCTCCCCTTCAAGCCGACTGAAAGCTGGCTCAATGGATAAGGGAGAGGGAGAGAGGGAAAAGAAGAAAAATTCGAAAACCGTTCCTGCACCACAGTCTGAATGAGGCATGCCTATGTATGGTGCCGAACAACACGCCCATTGCTCGAGATATCGTCGAGAAACAATGATGCCCAACTACAAGCGAACTATTTACACAAACTCGAACTAAGTCGAACAACGTCTCGCGCTTGAGATACGCCGGAATGTATCACTGTCACGTGCTGGCTGCCACGTGTCGTGTCGGGCTGGGCGTGGCGTGGCTCGGACAGATGCGCCGTGTACAGGTGCTGGCCTGGCTGACATGACATTGACCTTGTTGAGAACATCTGCGGCCAGGCACACGCGACGGCCCGGGTGCGGGAGCCACGTCGGACCGGCAGAGCTCCACTGGCCCAGTGTTCGCTAATGGAAAATGGAGACGGCGGTTTGAAGCGGTAAGCATGAGCCGACCTGTATCAATGTTTCTCATGCCAGTGTTAACCTTTTGTTCAATGTTCTTCAAAATATACGTTCGAAAAAGTGCATCAAATTGTTGGGTTTGCTTTGTCGACCTTCTGACTTCAAGCATCCCCAAAGGACGCAATTGACGTTGCACCTGCTTATTGGGGCGTTTGAACTGAGTAAGCCTGCCGGGCGAAGCATAGTTCGGTTATGGTAATGTGTCCTATGAATGCTGTCTAATAGGTAACCTTACATGCGTAATGACAAAGATGGCATCGCAAACATTAGGACGGGAATTACCTGAGTTGGACCACATCCATGTGTCACCCCGTTGTGTCCGTTCAGATTTGCGAAGTACATTGCGCGAATAAGTGCAATGCCTCACAAAAACGTATCGTAAGCGAACATTTGTACTTGTACTTACCTCTGTTTGAGTATGAATGAATGGGCAGTCCGCACAAGTCCTGTCACCGACTGAGCATGGTATGAGAACACCCTCTCGATATATCGTCCATAATGGTCTTCAAGAAGGATGCTTCCGTGCTCATGGTTAACTGAAGGAAGTCAAGGTAATTAACTACATCTTAGCAGGCGATCACAACTTTCGCAGTGACATCGAGAAAAGGCAGTCAGGCTCCAGCATGATGCTTCAGTTGGACATTGCTTCTCACCTCTGCTTGGACCCTATATATATGGGAGCTGTATAACCACTGCAGTTGATGCGCCCTAAAACCCAAATAACTAACTAACTGCTTGGACCCTATAGAACATTGGTGACCCCCAGGGCGTACAGGACCAAGGGATGTCCTGACCCCCCGGGGGATCAGGACCCTCCCTGGACTCGTTGAACCCTTTCTTGATCCTCCATAGAAAAGCACTTTGCAAGGAAATCAAAGCATCCAAGGAAGCCAACGCCGCCGTACCAGGACATAAATGGTGGGCGATTAGGCTCGTTTTATAAAATAGTCTTAAATGGCGACTTCGGACATAGGGAATTATCAAGTGGAAATTTGGTTGGCAATATTTCACTGGCTGTCTGGCACTGAAATGTGAATTAGTCAGCACTAGCTAGCAGGAACGCCTAGAATTAGCTAGCTGTCAACATTGGGTTCAAAATGAAGCAAGCCTAATCCTTCTGGCACTATTTATGTCAACACTCACCTTGCTCTCAACAAGCAAATCTTGTCTTTTTTTATTGTCTGGCGATGTCCATGACTTCCTTTTGGTAATCTTGCAAGTTCTGGTCTGCCCCCTTGAAAGTTAGGTGTACCAATGTTCAGCAATAAGGAATAAAAAACATCACCTGTACAGCAGCGATCGCTGCGACAGGCAAGTTTCTGGAACACTGATCGATATTCATACAATAGCGGGCGGATGCGTGAACGTTTATGCAACCGAGTCATAATTACAATCAGAAGCACACGTACCACTTTCAGTCCGATGGCGGTCGCCTGCACTCGGTCATCCGTCCACGCAATGCGTCGCTCCAGCCACCCTTCGCCCTGATAACATTTCAACCAGAACATTAACATTTCACGACCTTTCTCTTGGTAAGAAAACGCGACCTCTTACCAGCGAGATTGTCGTGGAATTGTTCGCTTCCTGCCAGGTATTTTGAATTTATTTACCTCGCTCCCCTTCCCCGTCGTCAGAAGTTCCTTCATGGCCTTGGACTGTAGAGTAGGAACAGACTCATCTAAGAATCATCTGTGTTATGCGACTGAGGATGCTCTGTGCACTTGTGCGAGCGAGAAAATAACTGCATGCATGCACAAAGGCTGGCTGAATACTTACATAAATCTCCGCGAAACCCATGCAATGTTCCAAGATATTTGGGGACGTTTAATTGTTATGGGATGTTTGTCTATATTTTTACTTCAAAAAGTGTTTCACTCAGGATGTTTGTGCCCTTTGGAATGTGTCGTCCCCAGGCCTAAAAATAGTGAATGGTAATGTGGCGCGGTTATCGACCCTTGTTTTCGCTCCAGCCACCCCCTCGCCCTTTCCACTCGAACTACCTTCATGACAATACTGAAACTTCTAAAGTCTTAAAAGGAGTACGATTATGAAGTTTTATGAACAGGTAGGCCACGCGGTGACATATACACGTTTCGACATAGACTAACGATATATCAGTAAGTCCAGATGACTCAAGCTCCATCCGTTGGCACCAATATGCAAGGCGCATCTATGTCTGAGACCACTTATGGGCGTTATCACGGGGGAGCAAGGGAAAGATGTTATAAAACCTGCAGTTCAGTTGCATGGAGGGCGTCCACAGGGTTCGGTTGCGTATTAGTTGAAGGGTAGGCTCGAAACATCGAGTCGTTGTTCTCCATGCGAAGCCCATAGGGTTAACGTAAAAACTCGGAAAATTATAGTGCCAGGTACTGCGCTCTGCCCCCCGCCTAAGAGGTGCGCCACGTCACATGTGAGCTGGGCGGTGCGGCCGGCAGCCGGGCGGGCGGGCCCCGGCGGCTGGCCCTGGCGCGCCGGCCGCCGGCCAGCGTCGATAAAATGGCCGCCGCGCAGGGTCACCGCTGCCGCCGGTGTGGTGGCCGGGCGCGCCGCCCACCACCGCTGCCCACGCCGGCTGCCCGCTGCCGCCCACCGGCGCAACAGTGAGGGGCACCTGGCCGTGGCCGGCCAGCGCCGCCCACCGCTGCCCACGCCGGCTGCCCGCTGCCGCCCACCGGCGCAACAGTGAGGGGCACCTGGCCGTGGCCGGCCAGCGCCGCCCACCGCTGCCCATGCCGGCTGCCCGCTGCCGCCCACCACCGCTCCCCAGCCGGCTGCCCGCTGCCGCCCACCACCGCTCCCCAGCCGGCTGCCCGCTGCCGGCCACCGGCGCAACAGTGAGGGGCACCTGGCCGCTGCCGGCCAGCGCCGCCGAGCTCCACCATGGGCCGAACGTCCGCCACCCTCCTGCTGCGTCGCAGATGCTGTCAACGTGGTACACGGGATTTGGCAAGCCCACCACATATTGGCGGGCGTAGTTCGATGCACCGATGTTTCCTCCTGATATAGTGCCTAAGCACACGACCTCGGCTTACTTCAACTTGGAGAGGATACGGAAGGAAATTTTGTTGAAGCTTGGGCCAGGAAATGTGCAGAGCCCGGTAAGCACTCAGATGATTTCCTCTTAACGGCAGACTAGTCCACAAGTCTTCGACTTGGACTTCCAGAGTTTCTACGCCTTAAAACTATACTCAGGAAATGCCATCTCCTTGAATCCCCCACCGTCATTAGCCGTTGCGCATCCTGGCAAGTCTTCGTGGGAGTTGTAAAGCTGCGAATCGTGCTACCAGACTGGAGTTGCAACACGCGTGCCACCTAATGCACACGCAACAAAGCCGTCCGATCAGTCAGAATATACCTGCCTATCCCAGTGGTAAGCCTAGAGCTGTCCACTGTTCACACTGATAACCTGGTATGTCCTCAGCACGTCCGGGAAGGTGGCCAGCCGACCAATACCTGCCTGTGGCCGTCGCGACCTCAACGGACGCCGACGGAGACTCGAACACGCCCATCTACCAGAATGTGCACTGGGGCTTCCCACACAACGTGGATTCCGAGTAGGCATCGCAGGAAAAGGCCGCCGCTGGTACTAATGTATTGGTACAGTATCGCAGCTGTGAATTACGCCATTTATACATGAAGATACAGTGCTGTAAGCAATGTTTGTGTGGATAAATCGCAGGTGACATCTCGTGAAATTGAATTGGGGCCAACACCCGCTCTACAGGTGGTACGGGTGTTGGCCCTCCAAAAATAGTGGGCAAATACCAGGTCTGGCACTATGACACTGTTTTATTATTCTTCTTTTTTGTTGTTGAGGGCGGCATTACTGGATCTCATGCTAATCGTAAAACAAGCATGCAGGAATGGCATTTAACTTCATCTTTGTTCCCCTGCAGCTCATGCTTCAGATGGGCTGCCACTCTATATAAACGGGCAAATTCTGAGCAGTTTGCAGACCGCCGTGTGGGTGTGCGTTGGCGGCATTCCAGTGGTGTCGCTAGCGACTAACGGTCTGTAGGCAATGCGTTCATAGCGTTGTAAATTGTGACCTGACTCTGCGACGGTGTGTGTAATTTTGTTCTAACGTTGGTCAGTCGTCCGTGCACAGAAAGGCTAGCGATATATCAGAACGGTCCCGTGCCGTGGAAAAAACGTGATACTTTTCGGACGAAAAAAGCAATGCTGAAGTGGAAAAGAAGCTACTATGAAAACAGCACTTTCTACACGCATGTTTCTTACAAAATGCCCATTAGCGTCGATATTTCACTAGAAACCGCGATTAAGCCACACCCCATATTGGTACACGTTCTCACGACGATGGGCTAGTTGGTTTACGTAATGGGTTGACGTTTCTGGGTGACCTGGTTTTTGTTAGCAGTCTGGTTTTTTCCCGTCGTTTTTTCCCCGCTATTTTTGCGCACGAGTAGTAGTTGGGTGTGAAAGGAATGGCGCGGCCGGACGGTGGCCTTGACAGGCTGGTCCTCGTCTCACCATCACCAGTCACCTTGGATTGTGCCTGGGAAAAATGCCACGTCCAGATTCTGACGCGTTCGAAGTGAAACGAAAGCAGATCGCAGACTGCCCGCATCTTCGCAGTGATATCTTAGCAGCCCTTTGATTGAGGCTCAACTTGAAGCACACATTTGAATTGCTCGCCTTGTTGGTATGCTATTGAAATATATTCTTGATTATTGTCTTCTCATCACTTAAGCGGAGCTATCTTTGCATTTCATTTCTCAGTCTTACGAGACGACAGAGGTTTCTTCCTCCAAACGCAATATCTGCACATAGGCGATCTTCAAGGGACTCATGGTGTGTCAGCCCTAGAGCAGGGGTGATATGGGCCCACGTTCTCAATAGTCCAAATATCAAGTGTACTGCTCCCTCTATCTCTCTCTCTCTCTCTCTCTCTCTCTCTCTCTCTCTCTCTCTCTCTCTCTCTCTCTCTCTCTCTCTCTCTCTCTCTCTCTCTCTCTCTCTCTCTCTCTCTCTCTCTCTCTCTCTCTCTCTCTCTCTCTCTCTCTCTCTCTCTCTCTCTCTCTCTCTCTCTCTCTCTTCTCTCTTATATCTCTCATATATATATATATATATATATATATATATATATATATATATATATATATATATATATATATATATATATATATATATATATATATATATATATATATATATATATATATATATATATATATATATATATATATATATATATATATATATATATATATATATATATATATATATATATATATATATATATATATATATATATATATATATATATATATATATATATATATATATTATATATATATATATATATATATATATATATATATATATATATATATATATAACTCTCTCTTCTTCTCTCTCTCTCTCTCTCTCTCTCTCTCTCTCTCTCTCTCTCTCTCTCTCTCTCTCTCTCTCTCTCTCTCTCTCTCTCTCTCTCTCTCTCTCTCTCTCTCTCTCTCTCTCTCTCTCTCTCTCTCTCCGCCTCCTCCCCTGCCTAGTTCTTTTTCTACTTTTCCTATCCTTGATGTCTTTCAGCGGTACCGCTTTTTGTTTCACGGTCCCTTACTGTCTTCACACCAGCGGCAGAAAATAGTGCCACGGTCGACCTCCACACACCCCTTGAGAGTCGCTCCGCAGCGCCGCCGCGCCGGCCGCACTTTTTATCCGGCTGGTTTTTTGCTGGGCCGAGTGGGGTACGGCCGGGTCGGCGGCACACGAGCTGCGCCGAACATGGCCACCGCATTTGTGGCGTGTAAGGGGTAAATAATAGGTGCAGTGTATGCACTGAAGGAAAGAAAGGGTTTGAAATGGCAATGGTCGGCTGGTAGATCTAGATACCAACCAGCCATAACCCCTAGCTCCCAGATTCACTTTATTCGCATTCGAAGATGCGGCATGAGCTCAGTTGTTTAGTTGTAATTGGTGAACACCGCAAACGTGGTGAAGTTTCACATTACCCCTATAGGTGTTGCATGGGAAGAACGGTACCCAAAACTAACATGTCTCTTCGACCTGAAGTCCATGGTGCCGCTGACGAATGCATGTTTTGCCACCATTTAGGCCGCTCATGCGCTTCTTTTTAACCTCGATCCCTACCACACATGCATGTTTTGATTTTTTATAAAGGCTTGATTGTGTACAGAACCATAACTGGTAGCGTCCATATACGAGGTTCAATAGTTGTCAATAGAGGCACAGCCAAGTGGGTTGGATGTTTTTGGCTACTGGTTGTCAATACCAGCACTTTCTCCAGGGAAAAAGGCGATGATGCTGGAAGCGTTGGTGGTAGTGATCTAGATCATCCATTTGTGGTAAGGCAGAATAGTTGATTAGATGGACACAGCAACACAGTTTCCAGAACAGTTCATTTCGGCATCATCCCTAATTTCTTAGTTATTTCTAATTTCTTAGCTCCCAACGACCTCTAGCACGTAGTAGTACGCCTTTTACATGGGAAGTGCATTGATTACTCCGCTGTAACTCTATTGCCTGTAGTTGATGAAATTGCGACACCAGCTAGTAGTTCAGTATCAGATATCGTTCCAGCCATGGGCCGTTTATTTCTTCTTCTATTTTGTTGGGGCGGGGGGGGGGGCGGGGGAGGTCACAATACATGGAGGAAATGGGCGGGCAGAAATATATTGGGGGTGTATTCTATTGGGTCCCATGCTAAAAGTTGGAATTCTGGGAAAGCGAACATTGAGGGGGACTTTCACCCTGAGAAGTATACAAAACGATACCACCGTAACCACCGTTGCAGCCTTCGCGGCCGGTCTGGCGGGCGACTGCGACGCCAGTCAAGTTTCATCGCGCTCATGGCCGAAGGTACACCTCACTCCAGCCGATACCAATCCGACCACTCGCCGTGTATCGTACACTGGTACATGCTGGTACACCTCACTCCAGCCGATACCAATCCGACCACTCGCCGTGTACCGTACACTGGTACATGCTGGTACACCTCACTCCAGCCGATACCAATCCGACCACTCGCCGTGTACCGTACACTGGTACATGCTGGTACACCCCACTCCAGCTGATACCAATCCGACCACTCGCCGTGTACCGTACACTGGTACATGCTGGTACACCTCACTCCAGCTGATAGCAATCCGACCACTCGCCGTGTACCGTACACTGGTACATGCTGGTACACCTCACTCCAGCCGATACCAATCCGACCACACGCCGTGTACCGTACACTGGTACACCTCACTCCAGCCGATACCAATCCGACCACTCGCCGTGTATCGTACACTGGTACATGCTGGTACACCTCACTCCAGCCGATACCAATCCGACCACTCGCCGTGTACCGTACACTGGTACATGCTGGTACACCTCACTCCAGCTGATACCAATCCGACCACTCGCCGTGTACCGTACACTGGTACATGCTGGTACACCTCACTCCAGCTGATACCAATCCGACCACTCGCCGTGTACCGTATACTGGTACATGCTGGTACACCTCACTCCAGCTGATACCAATCCGACCACTCGCCGTGTACCGTACACTGGTACATGCTGGTACACCTCACTCCAGCTGATACCAATCCGACCACACGCCGTGTACCGTACACTGGTACATGCTGGTACACCTCACTCCAGCCGATACCAATCCGACCACACGCCGTGTACCGTACACTGGTACATGCTGGTACACCTCACTCCAGCCGATACCAATCCGACCACTCGCCGTGTACCGTACACTGGTACATGCTGGTACACCTCACTCCAGCCGATACCAATCCGACCACTCGCCGTGTACCGTACACTGGTACATGCTGGTACACCTCACTCCAGCTGATACCAATCCGACCACTCGCCGTGTACCGTACACTGGTACATGCTGGTGCACCTCACTCCAGCTGATACCAATCCGACCACTCGCCGTGTACCGTACACTGGTACATGCTGGTACACCTCACTCCAGCTGATACCAATCCGACCACTCGCCATGTACCGTACACTGGTACATGCTGGTACACCTCACTCCAGCTGATACCAATCCGACCACTCGCCGTGTACCGTACACTGGTACATGCTGGTACACCTCACTCCAGCTGATACCAATCCGACCACTCGCCGTGTACCGTACACTGGTACATGCTGGTACACCTCACTCCAGCTGATACCAATCCGACCACTCGCCGTGTACCGTACACTGGTACATGCTGGTACACCTCACTCCAGCTGATACCAATCCGACCACTCGCCGTGTACCGTACACTGGTACATGCTGGTACACCTCACTCCAGCTGATACCAATCCGACCACTCGCCGTGTACCGTACACTGGTACATGCTGGTACACCTCACTCCAGCCGATACCAATCCGACCACTCGCCGTGTACCGTACACTGGTACATGCTGGTACACCTCACTCCAGCTGATACCAATCCGACCACACGCCGTGTACCGTACACTGGTACATGCTGGTACACCTCACTCCAGCTGATACCAATCCGACCACTCGCCGTGTACCGTACACTGGTACATGCTGGTACACCTCACTCCAGCCGATGCCAATCCGACCACACGCCGTGTACCGTACACTGGTACATGCTGGCGCCGTGTACCAGTCGCTGTACCAGTCGCGGTGGCTCTGTTTCGCCCCCCCTCCAAACAGTGCTGCAACCACCTGATGAGACATACCACACCACATCAACGCGGTCTGAGAATTGCGCACGTGCGGAAAATTGCGCACCTGTCCTTCAGGACAGGGTAAAGATACAATTTGCGTTATAGGGTGTTCAATCGGAATGCCGATGCCTGATCCGCATTTTCGTCCTCTCTTCCATTTGGTGGACAACGTGCGATTATACTGGTATTCAGCCGCTTGGCTCAGATATAAAAGTAGTGTGGGGATGTTGAACTTTCTGGCTCCATTCTTTCCAAACGATACACATTTCACAATAAATGTTTCACAATTGTGCACATAGAACAAAAGACATTCACCCGTGGCCGGACACCACGCAGGTGCCCGGGCACACTCAAATCTGCTCCGGTGCGCTCCCGGCGGCCGAATCCAGGCGCGGTTGGCCGCACGGGAGCGCACCACACCAAACACATAAATAGTGGATAAAAAATACATGAAAACTGGCGCCGCACGGCCGCGGCCGCAACGCCAGTGTAAAAGTACAAATATTAAAATGGCATATAAAATTCCGGGCTGGTCGCCCTCTAATTAAACAATAACAATAACAAAAACAACGAAAAACAAAACAACACAATACATTAACAATAGAGGATGTTCAACTTTCTGGCTCTATTCTTTCCATACGATACACATTTGTGTGGTGCTAAGTACCGAAGATGTTGAGGGACATGTCCTGAGCTCCCCTCCCCCATTCACCTCTGCGATGGAGCATTTTGTGTTATGTGTGTTCTGCTAGGATTCCTCTTTTCTTCCTTGCTTTGCGCCGTTCAGATGGCCCCACAACGTAGTGTTGCCGTGATACGGACAGATGTCGCGAGACAACCAACGGCACGGGGACGTGTGAATTGCTGCTTGTGTCGCCGTATTGCTATTTGTATTGTGTATTCAGCCGAAGGCATCACTCGGGGTGCAAAAGGCGCCCCAGAGGCACTCGGATGGCCTCGCCTCCTAACAATCGTCTCAGACAGTGCACCACATCCCTCCGTGGAAATGGTGGCATAACAACCTTCTTAGACACCACATCCCTCCGTGGAAATGGTGGCATAACAACCTTCTTAGACAGTGCACCACATCCCTCCGTGGAAATGGTGGCATAACAACCTTCTTAGACAGTGCACCACATCCCTCCGTGGAAATGGTGGCATAACAACCTTCTTAGACAGTGCACCACATCCCTCCGTGGAAATGGTGGCATAACAACCTTCTTAGACAGTGCACCACATCCCTCCGTGGAAATGGTGGCATAACAACCTTCTTAGACAGTGCACCACATCCCTCCGTGGAAATGGTGGCATAACAACCTTCTTAGACAGTGCACCACATCCCTCCGTGGAAATGGCGCCGCTTTGAAAATCGTCTCCCCACACTTTTCCTGTCCTTTCTGCTCTCCAGGCGAATACCCTCCATGCTCTCCATATATGACGTGTTGGTTGGTTATTGGTTTTACGACACATCGACTGTTCGGCCATGCAGCGTCACCAATCTCTCACGCCGATTGGTCGCGGGCGAAGAGTAGCGACAGATGAGACTCGAACCCACAACCTTTCGATTGTGAGACGAGCATCTTACCCCTAGGGTACTCGTCCCCATATATGACGTGTTAAAGCCCATTGTTCATTTTTCGTATTCTCACCAATGGGTGTGAGTCAGGCTGCATAATAAGCATTCGCACGGCGTCCATACCATCAGTCAGCCGCTTGCGCAGCTCTACGGAAGTTAGCAAGTAGTAACCTGGGACATTTCCTGGGCGGATTATCATTTCGCCCAAATTCCGGGTCACTTGAAAGGTTGCCACACAGCTCGAAGAGCTGTCCAAGGGACTGTGCTAAGAGCTGCCACAGCAGCTTTTCGTCTAGCCGTCAATACTGTCCATTGCCGTAGTGGCTCCTCAGCCGTCAGCACTGCCCACGCTGTGACTGGCGGCTCCCCAGCCGTCAATACTGCCCAGCTGTGGTAGTTCCCCAACCGTCAATACTGCCTAGCTGTGGTAGCTCCCCAGCCGTTAATATCACCCAGCCGTGGTGGCTCCCAAGCCGTCAATACTGCCCAGCCGTGGTGGCTCCCCAGCCGTCAGCACTGCCCACGCTGTGACTGGCGGCTCCCCAGCCGTCAATACTGCCCAGCCGTGGTGGCTCTCCAGCCGTCAATACTGCCCAGCTGTGGTAGCTCCCCAACCGTCAATACTGCCTAGCTGTGGTAGCTCCCCAGCCGTTAATATCACCCAGCCGTGGTGGCTCCCAAGCCGTCAATACTGCCCAGCCGTGGTGGCTCCCCAGCCGTCAATACTGCCCAGCTGTGGCGGCTCTCCAGCCGTCAGTACTGCCCAGCTGTGGCGGCTCCCCAGCCGTCAGTACTGCCCAGCTGTGGTAGCTCCCCAACCGTCAATACTGCCTAGCTGTGGTAGCTCCCCAGCCGTTAATATCACCCAGCCGTGGTGGCTCCCAAGCCGTCAATACTGCCCAGCCGTGGTGGCTCCCCAGCCGTCAATACTGCCCAGCTGTGGTAGCTCCCCAACCGTCAATACTGCCTAGCTGTGGTAGCTCCCCAGCCGTTAATATCACCCAGCCGTGGTGGCTCCCAAGCCGTCAGTACTGCCCAGCTGTGGCGGCTCCCCAGCCGTCAGTACTGCCCAGCTGTGGCGGCTCCCCAGCCGTCAGTACTGCCCAGCTGTGGTGGCTCCCCAGCCGCCAATACTACTTAGCCGCGGTGGCTCCCCAGCCGTCAGTATTACTTAGCCGTGGCGGATCCTCAGCTCCTAGTACTGTCCACGCTTGGGCGGCTCAATACTGTCCACGTTGTGGCGGCTCCCCAGCTTCAACACTGCTCACGCTCTGGCGGCTCCACAGCCGTCAATACTGCTCACGTTGTGGTGGCTCATCAGCTGTCAATACTGGACGTCGGTAGCTCAGTGGTTAAGCTGAGCGTCTGGCACGCCAGAGGTACGGGGTTCGAATCCACGCGATGCCTGCCCTTCCTGCTAGGGTGAGGGGCAGGCGACGCCATATAGCCTTAGCTGCTGAGTGCGTCGTAAAGTCACAATCCAATTCAAACCAGCTGTCAACGCCGACCACATTGTGGTGGCTCCTCAGCTGTCAATACTGTCCACGCTGTGGCGGCTCCACAGCCCTCAACAATGCCCACACTGTAGCAACTTTCCAGCATACTGTCCACGCTGTGGCGGCTCCGCAGCCCTCAACACTGCCCACGCTGTAGCAACTCTCCAGCATACTGTCCACGCTATGGCGGCTCCCCAGCTGTCAATACTGCCCACGCTGTAGCAACTCTCCAGCATACTGTCCACGCTGTGGCGGCTCCGCAGCCCTCAACACTGCCCACGCTGTAGCAACTCTCCAGCATACTGTCCACGCTATGGCGGCTCCCCAGCCGTCAATACTGCCCACGCTGTAGCAACTCTCCAGCATACTGTCCACGCTATGGCGGCTCCCCA
Source organism: Imbricaverruca yamaguchii (assembly GCA_034440575.1). Taxonomy (NCBI): domain Eukaryota; kingdom Metazoa; phylum Arthropoda; class Thecostraca; family Neoverrucidae; genus Imbricaverruca; species Imbricaverruca yamaguchii. The sequence continues at coordinate 1,687,489 of JAOTOL010001656.1, read as the reverse complement.
GCCGTCAATACTGCCCACGCTGTAGCAACTCTCCAGCATACTGTCCACGCTATGGCGGCTCCCCAGCTGTCAATACTGCCCACGCTGTTGCAACTCTCCAGCATACTGTCCACGCTATGGCGGCTCCCCAGCCGTCAATACTGCCCACGCTGTAGCAACTCTCCAGCATACTGTCCACGCTGTGGCGGCTCCCCAGCCGTCAATACTGCCCACGCTGTAGCAACTCTCCAGCATACTGTCCACGCTATGGCGGCTCCCCAGCTGTCAATACTGCCCACGCTGTTGCAACTCTCCAGCATACTGTTCACGCTATGGCGGCTCCCCAGCTGTCAATACTGCCCACGCTGTAGCAACTCTCCAGCATACTGTCCACGCTATGGCGGCTCCCCAGCTGTCAATACTGCCCACGCTGTTGCAACTCTCCAGCATACTGTCCACGCTATGGCGGCTCCCCAGCCGTCAATACTGCCTACGTTGTGGTGGCTCCCCCGCCGTCAATGGTCGCCATGGCTGCTGTACAAGCCGAAGTGCCCTTCAATGGCGTCCGACCAATACGAAGACAGTAGCCAATAATGAATAGAGATATTTCGATGTGTGCAGCCATTCGCCTTTGTATAGGTAAACCAAAGCCAAGCACCGAGTGTGGAACTAAATCAGGTTCAACTACCGCTAAGCAATACTTGGATGTAATTCCTCATGAACAGTGCGGCCAACAGACACACACATGCACACACACACACACGCACACGCGCACACACACACACACACACACACACACAGACACAGACACAGACACAGACACAGACACAGACACAGACACAGACACAGACACAGACACAGACACAGACACAGACACAGACACAGACACAGACACAGACACAGACACAGACACAGACACAGACACAGACACAGACACAGACACAGACACAGACACAGACACAGACACAGACACAGACACAGACACAGACACAGACACAGACACAGACACAGACACAGACACACACACACACACACACACACACACACACACACACACACACACACACACACACACACACACACACACACACACACACACACACCGGTGTTTGCTGTATTTAAATACACGTGCATCCACCTAGTTCGTGACATTTCAAGGAAGACACAGGAAATTGGAAACAAAATGGGCAGGAAAGACGCAGGGAATTGACAACAAAATGGGCAGGAATGACACAGGAAATTTAAAAACAAATTGTTCACGGGAAGAGTGTGAGCACTGGACGGCAGCTCAATAGATCGCAACAGGAGTTATGAAAATAAATGTTACGACACAACCAGGGGCCACATAGCCAAAACTAAAACCAGGGATAACGGAAGAGAATGGCCTCAAGTACAAGCCAGTGTTGATCATCAGCATTCAAAGAAGACACAAAGCACAAGCAGCGATTATTGGTAGCGTGTTGGTGCCAATTCGCATTGTACTTCGTCGTCGTCGTGTGCACTTTCATTTCATTTCAAGAAAATATTACTTTTACTTAATTACTGTTAATTTCGTGGCTCGGTTTCGGATACTGTCACCTAAAGCACTTCAGCAACTTGGTAGGTGCCTACTATTGACAGCACACACTTCAACTCTGGTGCTGCCGTTAACACTCACTTCAACTGTAGTATTGCCCTCAGCACACACTTCAACTCTTGTACTGCCGTTAGGACACACTATAATCCTGACACTGCCCTCAGCACACACTTCAACTCTGGTACTGCCGTTAGGACACACTATAATCCTGACACTGCCCTCAGCACACACTTCAGCCCTGACACTGCCTTTAGCACATACTTCAACTCTGGTACTGTCCTTAGTACACACCTTGGCTCTGGTACCACCATGAACACAAACTTCGGCTCTGGTACCGCCATCAACAAACATTTTGGCTCTGGTTCCACCAGCAACACATACTTCAGCTCTGGTTCCACCATCAACACATACTTCAGCTCTGGTATGCACCACCATTACAACACACTTTGGCTCTGGTACCACCATCAACAGACACTTTGGCTCTGGTACCACCATCAACAGACACTTTGGCTCTGGTACCGCCGTGAGCGCACCTCTCTGGCACAGTTGCACGTGTGTCGACGTCCCCGTCTGTCCACGGGTAGTGGCAGGGATGTTGGCTATCGCTGGTGCATAGGGATTGCTACACCCTCTCCCCCACCATAGCGTTTTTGCGACGAGGGAAAAACGGCGCGCTTCGGCACACCGCCGTTCAACAAAGCTTGTCAGGCATCCCTTGCCGACTTTATGGTGCACAGGAACATGAAGATGTGTCAGATCGTTGACCTATGACGTCATGAGAGGGAACATGTCAAGCTGTTTTACACCGAACTTGCGAATTATCCGCCACTATTCTGACACACTGTCTCCGAATCAGCAATGATGGGTGTCGCAGGGCGATGGATAAGTCAATTAATCGGCTTGCATAGGTCACTGACTCTCACAAGGTCATCCAAGGTCACTAACCTGAGATGACCGAGCTAGGAGCAGGAGCTAAGTTGCCCGCTAAAGCTGAATTTGGCGTCTGCTTGTACCCCTAGACATTATAAAGTAGTATTCTCGGACACTGTTTTGAAAACCTCTTTAATATGCTTCACCTATGGGAACCTGTCACAGATATCAATACCAATAATAATCACACATAGCTAGCATTTAAAACAAAATACGGCGGAACACTGGTCAACCTGCGAAGGTTGAATCTACTACTATTTATCTACTACTATTATAATCTATCTACTACTATTTTCTCACAACGATTGAAAGGTATAGGTTTCGTTTTTGTGAGAGCAAGACGACCTCATTGTTATTTGGCAGGTCACCCAGGGATTCTAAGTAAAAAGACATAAAGACATACAAGATCAGTGCAACTATGAGCCACAAGGGCCCTTTTTGGTTGCACTCTCGTCACTCAACCAGTTGCCCACCAAGTTCGTCGATCAGCCCTCCCTGGTATTCTGAAAATTAAGCTCTCTATTCTTAAAATGATTGTTTATGCTGTTTTTAAAGATGTTCGATGTGCTACTACTGACAATGGTTTCTGACAGCTGGTCCCAGTGTTCTATTACCCTGTTGGTGAAAAAAGACTGTCGTAACCTTATCCTGCTGTGGTTAACTTTATTTTTGAATTGATGACCTCTAATTGCATCAGTTCCCTTCAATTTAAACGTTTCCCTGAGATACCCCTTCTCCAGACCATGTACAAATTTAAAGACCTCAATGAGATCTCCTCTCAGCCTTCTATATCTAAGTGAAAACATATTCAATTTCTTCAATCTTTCTTCATATGCCAGGTTTCTTCTACCATTAACCATTTTTGTAATCCGCGTTTGTACTTTCTCTAAAAGCCAACAATCATTTTCATAACTAGGAGGCCAAGCTTCGACGCAGTATTCCAAATGTAGCGTGACATATGCACAGTAAAGCTTTTTGATGACCTCCTCTCTTCTGTATGATACATTCCTATTTATTTCCTCAAGCATTCTCAGTGCCTTCGTTCCGGCTTCCTTGGTCTGCTCTGATGCCCCAAATATTGTGTTCGGAATAACACCTAGGTCTTTCTCTTGCTGAGTCACCGATAATACTTGGCCGCCCATCAAGTATGGAGCCTTCATATGCTGCCTACCTACATGCATGATTTTGAACTTATCAAAATTAAATGCTATTTGTCATTCTTCGGACCACTTTACAAGTTCCTCTTTCTGCAGCAAGATGCTCATTGTGGCCTGCTATTGCCATAAAGACCTTCAAATCATCCGCAGATTTCAAAACCTTACTGCTGAGGTCACTTTCAATGTCATGTACAAATATAATGAACAGTGGCGGCCCCAGTACTGACCCCTGAGGGTCAGTACTGGGGTATTTTGCTCCACTTCACCAAGAACATTTTGCCACGATGACTTTATACCATTTAGAATCACTCTCTGCTGTCTATCTGAAAGCCACAACTCTATCCATTTTAGGATGGTACCTGTAATCCCATGGACCTGAAGCTGCATCATTAACCGTTTATGGGGTACCTTGTCGAAGGCCGTCAAGGGATGCTACATCAACCTGATTGCCTTGATCAAATTGTTCTGTAGCGAGGTTCGATAAGTCGAAGGGATTTGAGAGACACGATCGCTCTTTTATAAACCCATGTAGAGTATCTTGAATCAATCTGTTTCCTTCTAGATAACTAACTATTCTATCTTTGACAATTGATTCGAGTACCTTGCAGACTATGAATGTGAGGCTTACTAGCCTATAGTTTTTAACTTTCACTCTTTCTCCTTTCTTGAGGATAGGAACTACATTTATCCTTTCACAATCTGTTGGAATTTCATTTTGGGAAACTGATCTACAAAATATTATACTAATTGGAAATGTCAGTTCCTTTTCAGCTTCCCACAATACCCTAGGGTAAATCTCATCAGGTCCTGCTGGCTTGTTTGGCTTTATTTTCCTGATATGATTGAAAACAACATCACTCAATGAAATCAACATCGTTTATCCGATCACATGTCACTGAACTGTGGTGTACGGTTGGCAAATTAGTCATATCTTCCAATGTAAACACTGATTTAAACTGCTTGCCCAGCTCCTCAACCCTCTAACCATCCTCACCCGATATAGTCCCGTTTACTTCCAGTGGACCAATTGTGCTAGAATCTTTACTCAGTTTGTAGAAACTGAAGAACCTTTTGCTGTCCCAATTACAGTTCCTAGCCAAATCCAATTATTTTGCTCGCTTTGCCGCTCTGGTTTTTGCTTCGTTTTCTTGTTGTTTTGCTGAGTGCGCACGCGACCCCGTCTCCGCCCCGTTCAACAGATTTTCAGCCGAATGTGCCCTTCCTCTAGGAACTTACGCAGTGGCGCCTTTCCAAGGACGTGGCACCCTTCGAGACGAGCTCTCCCTTCAATTTCCTGGATCCGCCCCTGGCGTGGGGATAAAAATGCGTCACATATGGAGTTGGAGACCTGTGAGGGTAGAAAGCATCCAATAGTTGGTATGGCCATAACACTTTCGGAGATGTCTGCTTTCCGTCCAACGACATTGGAATCGTATTACCATATCTCGGAACTCCCTGCCCTGGTACGTCAGCCGCCCGTCCCGTGTTACCATATCTCAGAAATCCCTGCCTTGCCACATTAGTTCCCGTGTGCTACTATTTATCGGAAATCCCTGCCCTGCCACATTAGCCAAGCATTACCATATATCGAAGTTCCTGTTCCGTCACCTAAGCCGTTCAGTTTGTGGGGACTTGATCTCGGCGACGCAGCCATCGGACTTCGATGCTTCTGTCGGCCGGCTTAAATTCAAGCGACCCTCAGTCAGCACCATCGAACATTAGGCTTCAGTCCATTCAGGAATGTGACAACTATTGTCTGGTGTGATTTTTACCTGGTACATAATCTCAATGCCCCTGCAAAGCAAGCGCTTATTAGATCAAGATCAACTTCCTCCGTTCAGAATGCATTATAAATGGAAATTCAACCCCAGTATTAAAACCATTGCTTCACACATTGTTTCATTTGCACGTGATATTAAAAGATGGCATTTGTTGTTATTTCCAGACGACCGAGAACTAATTGGAGCACCTTTCGCCCAGTGACGTACCTAAGATTTGCATATGGAGGGGAAAGCGAATTTAGAGGGACCCAACCACATTTGTAAAATCCACCGATTTCGACCATGTTTTCAAAGTAACGGATCAGTTTTCGATTTTGTTCATGAAAACAAATTGCGGCAACTTAGTTTTCTTGTGGGTGGCAACCTCCCACCATCCACCGGTTCAAAGCTTTTTCTGGTATCTCTTGATAAGTCAGCTCACGCTGCTCAATTTCCATCTGTACAGATCGCATTAAAATTAATAGTTTCCTATTTCACGCATTGAATCCTGTTGCATCTGGTCTCCCCCACGCCAACGTACATGTATGTGTATATTTGTCTTGCGCATTCAGCGTATTAGTCATATTTCGTGTGACTCTGCGGTTTCTGCTAGAACATTTCACTAATTTCTGCCACATGTGGGCATATGCCAAATTGGAGACCCCGTCGACATATTTGTGTATCACTCGTGATTGTTGTGGCCTCGGCACTATTTCGTGGCTCTATTCGTTTTATGAAGACTTCCGATACAATTTGGGAGCTCCTGAGCGATTTTCCTGGCTTGGACATATGTTTTCCAGGTTCCTTGCTCGTTTTGAGGACCCCTGTTTGATCTGTTCGGATCCCGGTCCGGTAGTTCTCTGTGCGATTTTGTTGGGCACTGGTGTTATTTTCGGAGCCCCGGCGCGATATATTCCGAGCCCCGCCTCGATTTTTGGGGCCCACGATTCTTCAAGGGGTGAGGCCCAGCTTTGCTTCCTCTTTCGGTGCGCCACTGGGACCACGTCCTATTTTGTGAGACCAGGTCTGTTTTTGAGGCCCCCATGCCGTTATCTGGCCCAGATGTGCTTGGAGAGCCTATGTTTGCTTTCAGGTCCTCCGGTGTGTTTTGAGGGTTTCCATTGTTCTTATTTAGGAGCCCGGTTCGTGTTTCAAAAACGCAGTCGCTTTTTATGGAACCAGTGTAGTTTAAAGGGTTCTGGAATATTTTTGGGCTTTCGGAGTCCTTTTAGGCCCCTCTGTATTTATTTTGGTTTCTCAACACGAATTTGTGGGGCCCGTCTCGATTTGTTCGATTCAGCGCGAATTTTGGTGCCACGCGTCATTTGTTCGAGGTCTCCTTCAATAATTGTTGGTGGCCCTGACAATATTAGTTGGGTCACCAGTACGATTTTGCATGGCCGTGGTGAATTATTGGTGCTGCGCTGTTTTTATTCTGAGCCCTCGAAGCAAATGTGTTGGGATCCCAATGGGAATCTTCGTGGTCCATAGCGATTTTGCGGGCGCGTGATATTTTTTGGGGGACTTTGGCGCGTGTTTTCTGGGACTCAATGTAATTACTTTTGGCACCCGATGCGAATTTTGTAGGGTCCCGGTGCATGTTTTCCGAGTCCCATTGTATTTATTTGGGCCCCGGTAAGATTTTGTGGCTCTCATGGGAATGTCGGGCCCAGCACGATTTTGGGGGATCTCGGTACGATTTATCGGGCCCCGGCGTGTTTCTCGGATCCGGCGGGAGTTTGACGGGCTCCGGTGTGTTTATTTGGGCTCCGACTTGAATGCTTGGAGCTCTTGACGTGATTTGTTGGGACCCGGTGCTATTTTTCGATGCCCCAACACAATTCTCCGAACCCTATCGCGATTCTTGGAGTTCACCACATCTGAGGGTGCGGGAGTGGGGAATTGTCCACTTTGCCTTTTCCCTTGGGTATTCCACTGTTTTTGCAATAAATCATGTATGAACAATGCTCATATATGATGTATTGCACATGTTCATTGAACGTGGGCTGGAGGGATATTATTGTGTGTAGATAAGGGTACAACTTATATCTCTGCCGGTGGAATGATTGCTCAAGGAATGCTAACTGCAGTGAAAGTCGCTAATCTTGGTGTAAAGTGCAACATTTCGTTACACAAGCTTCAATATTGATGTAAGTTGGCTATGTTTGGAATCGGCGGGGTTGAAAGTCTTCTTAACCCATATTGCTCTTATGTTTCACCTCTCTCTCCACTCTCTCTCTTTGCACTCTCTCGCTCTCTCTCTCTCTCTTTCACACGCTCTCACTCCGTCGTTCGCGCCCGATCTCCTCACCTGTGTGCCTCTGTTCCTCTTCCTCTCCTCTATTGCACCACTGTGTCTGTGAGTGTGCGTGTGCGTGTCCTCGACGTGACCTCTCCACCAGAGTGCGTTGGTCCCGCGCCGTCGCATTCCCACGAGCGGCGGGCGTCAGTTCTCGGCAGGCGCCGGTGCGTGAGCGGGCGGCGTGCGCGTGCGCCCGCTCGGCCGTGTGACGTCACAGGTGCGCGGCTGTGACCGGAGAACAGTGCCTCAGGCAGTGTGACACGGTCAGTGGGTTGGCAGTTGACGGTGCCGTCCAGTGCGCGTTCTGACGCTGGCTGCTGCTCTCTGGCTTTGGTTTGGCAGACGAGAGCCGGTGCCGGACTCTGGACCTGAGCACGGACTATGCTGGCCGCCTTTGTCAGCCTGCTACGCCTTCCATGTTGACCAGCCGCTACGGTGTGGCACTGTGGCACATGTGAGTTTCCATTTGTGTTAGTGACGTGTAATATAACCGTGCAGACCTTATCGTCCCGGGTTCATTGTTTGCTACTCTGAAATCTCTGGTTATCATTCACAGGCCCACTTGATATCGCTTTTTGGTGGCTTGTTGTGCGTGCCTGCGACCTACTTTGCTCGTAGACCAAATTGAGCGTGGCACGCGAACTGGCAAAGTGCAAGTAGCCAACATTGGACCAGTGCGAGGGATAAACATGGCAGCTTGAGTTATTAATTGCGTTGGATTTTCTATGCGCTCTCGGCGAAATGATTAGCGGCAAAGAAACAAAGACCAGTGTGCGTGCATTGGCCTCGTTATGAAGGTGGTCTCGAGGTGCTGATCAGTGAGGGAATGGTGGCTTCGTCGGAAAACTACTGGTTTGCGGAGCGTTTTCAACTATTTCCATTCAATGTGCACAACAGAGTTCGAAACGGGTCCAATATTCTAAGCCCCGTCTGACCTATACCCATATCCGACCACCCATGAGGTGCGAGCTCTATTCAGACCCGCTCATTTTGCTATGGATGTAGCTCGTGCCCAGCGCAGCCAGTCACCACTTGTAATTTGTTTAGTGCAATTTCCGGATATCACGTTTTTTTTCGTGCTGTAAGCTAATATCTGTGGTCTTGAAGTGCTGATTTACCTTGGAGGCCATACATTAAAGCCATTAGTTGGGGAATTTACATTCTTCATTTCCTCAAACACAAATCATATAAAATTTTACTGGCACCTTTCCAAAAACACAAATTACCTTCATTTATACATGAAGGGTGGGCATAGGTGGGCCTTTGCTTTGGCAACACATGTATTATGTTAATTATATAACAAATAATACTTTTATATGCACATGCACTGTATTGTAAGACTGCCACAAATTATTAACCATTCAAGGCGAAAGAGTTGCCACCTATCGGCAGACACGATGAACTACTGCGTTTGAGATAAAAGTATGACAAATCTGGCGCGCTACCAAAGAAATAGGATACAAAAATGAAAACAAGCCAGAGTGGCATGAATGCAATATATTTGCACACTGCTTACTGATGCTTCATTACACTCCATCTTGCACAAGTAATTGGGCACTGCATCGCTGAATTCTCATCCATATTTCCGTGTTTTTTCTGCCCAAGTTCCCAATGGAAAACTAGCGGTGTAAATCCACAGAAGGGTGAAATTCAGTTCAAAGCACGGTAAATGTCAATAGAGTTTTCACAACACGCCGCCAGTGAATGCACATGTAACTTGGCTGCATATTTTTTTACAACAGTGATGTGATTAGGAACTACCTGCACAGAATGTGCAAGTCAAGAACAAGAGAGTTGGTCGAAGCGCCCATAAACTCAAATAACTAATTAACTAAGAAGAAGAGTTAAAAATTACTCGAATTTCTATTTTATTGTGGAAAAAATCAATACATCTGGGTGGGGCACCAAACCCATGCTGGGATAGTTTCAGAAACTGTCTTCCATGATTTGCAGTCGGGCTTGAAGGTAGATTTCGATTAGCCAGCCTAATGCTGAAGCCGTTTTGCAGGAGAACACCTGTGATGAACTTGAAAAAGTACTTACATACATAACCTAACCCATGATGGGCTGAGGGCTCATGTACATTTGGTATTGCTAACAAAAGACAAACCAAAAGAACCAATGCGAACCAACAGCAATAGTTTTGATGGACCTGGTGTTCACACAACGCTGGTATCAACCATCATAATTTGTACGGACTATCAAGCTCCTCATAATGGAAGAGAGAAATGCGGCCAAATATTTCAAATACTTGTATATTAATTCGGATAGGGCATTTCAAGACAAATTTGTTAGAACACACTTCTTAAAATGACTAGCATGACGTGACCACTTATTTCTGGTTCAAATGCGTTCTTTTCACGTGGTAAGGGAAATGATGTAGCAAATTGTTGGATAATATGCCAAAGAAAAGGCTCGACGGCTTCTTAAAGGTATTATTGTGCTTCATGGTATTAACAACACATTCACGGTTACGGAGTGATTAAGGTGTTGGACTCTGTGTACCAAAGGTCCCGGGTTCGACACTCGCACCGCTCCGGACATTTCCCAATCCCGTGGCCCACCGGCGAAACAGTGTGGACGGCCCCATTAGCCGTGAATGTGCATAAAGTGCGTCGTGAATCACCCAATAAACAAACCAATTTCCTGGACAAATTGCGGTGTCGATAATTGTTGGGAATTGATAATACTTGTGAGGTATTTACACAGAGTGTGACTGCAAGTTAGGTAAAACAAATGTTCTAGCGTCTGCGTAGTAGGCAGTGTCAAATATATGAGCTGTTGTCTATGCTGTATATCTGCAAGCACAGGTCGTGCTGTCTGACTTGTGTGTGGTGTAGAGGTGAGCGTTGAGGTCCCATATGCGCGTTTTAAATCTGACGTGTAATGGGTTTCCGTTTTGTATCATGGCTGGAAGTAACTCAGGTGGATGAGATGTATAGAGGTGTTTGTGAATTCCTGTCTTAAGCTGTTTGATAAGCTTATCATCCGGTAGGGAAGCAAGCTCCAGTCTCGTGAGATGGCTGGGACAAACGAACGTCAGTAAGAGGATATCACTGTTTGTGGTAGTGTCTGCGTGGTGAAGTTGCATAACGTTCAGTCGTGTTATGTTGGCGTGTGTTTGAGATAATATTTTCAAGATAGATAGATAGATAGATACATATAGAGATAGATAGATAGATAGATAGATAGATAGATAGATAGAATAGATAGATAGATAGATAGATAGATAGATAGAAGATAGATAGATAGATAGATAGAGATAGAGATAGAGCTAGAGCTAGAGCTAGAGCTAGAGCTAGAGCTAGAGCTAGAGCTAGAGCTAGAGCTAGAGCTAGAGCTAGAGCTAGAGCTAGAGCTAGAGCTAGAGCTAGAGCTAGAGCTAGAGCTAGAGCTAGAGCTAGAGCTAGAGCCAGAGCCAGAGCTAGAGCTAGAGCTAGAGCTAGAGCTAGAGCTAGAGCTAGAGCTAGAGCTAGAGCTAGAGCCAGAGCTAGAGCCAGAGCCAGAGCCAGAGCCAGAGCGAGAGCAGAGAGAGAGAGAGAGAGAGAGAGAGAGAGAGAGAAAGAGAAGAAGAAGAAAAAAGAGAGAGAGAGAGAGAGAGAGAGAGAGAGAGAGAGAGAGAGAGAGAGAGAGAGAGAGAGAGAGAGAGAGAGAGAGAGAGAGAGAGAGAGAGAGAGAGAGAGAGAGAGAGAGAGAGAGAGAGAGAGAGAGAGAGAGAGAGAGAGAGAGAGAGAGAGAGAGAGAGAGAGAGAGAGAGAGAGAGAGAGAGAGAGAGAGAGAGCGGGACAATTTCTACACGATGCTGTCTAAGTAGAGTACTACACCACAGGATGTGTGTGGATTTGGAGAATGGCAAATGCCAAGCACTCGGCGTTCTGCCGCGATGAAGGGATCCCAGGCGAGTTTGGTTGCATGCGACTCTTTATGGGTGGTTTCTGTGTTTCATCAGTGTCGTCACGTGACTGTGTTGCAACATACTTGTTGCAACACAGTCACGTGCTGTGATTTTGGTCCTCAAATTTACTGGCGAGTTTCGTCATTGTGGTTCATTGTTTCCCAATTGCAATCCTGGATTTGATCTCGAGGACATTTTAAATGTCTTTTTATTATGCTTCTGAGTGGAACAGTCATAAATGCCATAAAGTAGTCAGGCTTAAGAGGAGTCGCAAGGGCTCATCCAGGTTAAGTCTGTAAAGGGAAGATATCATAACCCTGACAAAAAGACGCCGCCCCATCTAAGACCACATCCTTAATTCGAAGAAATCCATCCACAAATATCCCACACACTCATCGATGCCTATCTACCTTACCTATCCAGCCCTATTCACTCGACCCCATGTAATACATCTGGCTTGAGTGCACTACCAATAGTTTTCAGATTCCATCAAAGCCTGCTTAAAGGGGCCTGATAGTGCACACCTACTTAGCATACATTTCACCCCATACACCACTACTTAGAACTCAAAAACAAGATTGTGTAGTCTAAAAGGTTGTCCACCCTATTTAGGTGCATTTAATGAGGGACTCCTTACATCAGCAGGCAGCAGGCAGAGCTACTGTCGCTTAACTGTCTTATACCTTAGTTTGTCAAACTTCAATTGATGACCCTTATGTGATAGTATAAATAGAAGTGCGCCATTTACATTGATCTGATCTAGTCATTTAATGATGTTATGCATTTCAACCATGTCACCCCTTTATCTCCTATGCTTGAGTACATATATATGCCATCAGTCTTTCTCATATTCTAAGTTACCTAGTCCACTGATGAGTCTAGTGGCTTTACCCTGCAATCTTTCTAGCATATATATGTCTTTTTCTAGGTAGGGGCTCCATGCTTATACAGAATATTCTACGTTGAGTCGCACATAGGCCAAGTACAGTATTTGCATCACTTCCTTGCTTTTATACCTCACACCCCTATTAACGATTCTCAGCATTCTAATTGCCCTGTTCCTTGCTGAGATATTGTTTTTCTGCTTCAAGATCCTTTGAAACCAACACACCTAAATATCTTTATCATTTGTATCTGAAAGTCTCACTTCCAGACCCTGGATGTATAACCTAACATTTTTAATCGTTGAAGGGTACCTGCCATTGGGTAGTCCACTTTTGCAGGTCCCCCAAGTCTTGTTGCATATTGCGAGATTAATCACTACTGTTAGCCACTCCTACCAATTTGATGCCAGCCGGAAATTTGAACATCCTATTCTTCACCCATACCGGAATGTTATTTACACAGATAATAAAGAGAAGTGGCCCCAGAACAGAGCCATGTGGCAATTATGCTTAACCTTTTTCTAGTACCTTGTAAACTATTGAGTTCTAGCTGATCGGCCTGTAGTTTCCTACACACACAATACTTCCCTTTTTCAAAATCGGTACTACATTTGCATTTCGCCAATCTTCCGGTATCTCAGAATACTCCATGGAACGCCTGAAAATGATGCCTAGGGGAACTGCCAATGCTTTATCGCACTCTACTAATATCGTGGCATATATATTAAGATATTATCTGACCCCCAGAAGCTTTATTAGGTTTTACATTCTGCATCTGTGTTTCTGCAGCTGCTGTAGTTATTGTAAAATCCTCCAACCTATCACATACCATGGCATAACTTTCAGTTGTTTCCAATATACCAGATTTCTCCTTGGTAAAGAGTGCCGAAAATTGTTTCCTTAGGAATTCAAATATCACGATCATCAACCACTATTTTACCATTTACCTCTAGTGGGCCTACATGACACTCTTGACACATAAATTTGTAGAAGTTAAAGAACCTCTTAGCATTGCCTGCTGAACATTCTCAAGCTAATTTGGTTTCAGCAAGTAGTTTAGATGCCCTAACACATCTAACCATATTTCTAGCTATTCTATGCGATTCTCGACTTTCTTCAGAGTTAGCGTCTTTTTCTTTCTTGAACGCCTGCTTCTTCGACTGCAGTCAATGTTTTACTGTCTTTTTTTCAGTCATGAAAGGTGCTTAACATTCTTTAATATAATTTATATATTTGTAATGAGCTTGTCCTGACCTTGGAACAGTGGGTCATTTAACATTCTCAACATTTCATAGGCATCTAAGCCCATCGACAACTCTTCCCGATGAATTTCGTTTAGGAAATTCTTGAACTCACTGTAATTCCCTTTAGTGAAATTTGGAATCAATCTTGTATTGACTCCTACGCTTCCTGCGTATGAGGAAAAGCGTATAATGTCGTGATCACGATTGCCGAAGGTCTTTTATATGTTCACATTCTGTACACAATTTTCTCCATTTGTAAGTACCAGATCTAACATTTCCTTTCCCCTTGTAGGTTCATGTGTTATTTGACAGAGGAAGTTTTCCTCAAAACGAGCTGTGAGACTTTTTCTTGACTTGCTTATGCATCTAGTTTTGTATCTCAGCCCTGCTATGTTGAAGTCCCCCAACAATACAGTTCCCCCATGCACTCTCCTATTTATCTCTTCCTGCAACAACCAGTCAGTGTTTTCATTCTGATCTGGTGGCCTATAGAATGCCACAATCCTAAATCTTGTTTCGTTTTTCAGAATGGCATCTAACCACAAAGATTCTACTCCTACTCTATGAAACCTACCTTCCACGGAATGACACTTCATTACTTTCCTCACATACAAGAGCATCCCACCTCTTACCCTTGCTTTCCTTTCATAAGCATGCATGCTGTAACCAGTCAATGCAAAATTCTTGCAAGTTATCTCCAAAAATGCTTTCATTACCTCCAAAAATGCTTCAGTTGTGCATACCAATGTGTGTGTGTGTGATTGTGGTTTTAGGGCGCATCGACCATGGTTGGTCATTTAGCGCCCATTGTGCATACCAAATCTATCTTTTCTAACAACATATATGCATGTTGTCGAAGATGTTTGTCCAGGGTTGACGGTGCATTGCACGTGCTGTTTTCTTCGGCATTGCTTGCTTCACTGCAGTAAGTATGGCGGATGTAAATCTCAGTGCGCCCATGTCCAGAGTATTTATCTGGAATGGTCTCCCAGTCTCTGTTAAGTATTAAGATACATCAGCCTGTGTGGGTTTGGAATGATTTACTGGTCTGTGCTAAGTAGAGCATACGTCAGCATGTTGGGTCTGAAATTATTTCACAGTCTGTGTTTAGTACAAGATGCGTCAGTCTGTTGGGGTCTGGAATTGTTTTCTAGTCTGTGATAAGTAGAAGATACGTCGGTCTGTTGGGATCTGTAATGGATTCCCAGTATGTGTTAAGTATAAGATCGCCAGTCTGTTCGTCTGGTGAAACTTCGCGAGGCTTGCGAGGTCGCATGCATCGTTTCCCACTTTGGTGATGCCGATGGTGGTTGACATTGCTGACGTAAGGTGAGGAAAACACTGGTATTGACACTGTATTGCATATCCAAGAACACATTCTGTATATAAATCGCCAACGATATCACTTCCATCACCTTCCGTTCGTCTCAACAATTACTTTCAGTTTTCATCTCAAAACAACTGCAACAGTAGTCTTCAATTTATCACCTTAGCTCATGTTGGTTTTAGAATGTCTTCTGTCACTAACCTTGAAGAGTATTACTCCCATACTCCCAAGTTCGGGTTTGTCCCTACTTCAAAATTGTGTGCTGATTCTGCTGGCTATTTTGCCCAGGGCTATTCAAATCATCTTTTTTCGTCGGTGTGCGTTTTATCTGCTTGGAAAACACAGATGCACCAATCTTAGTTTTAAAGGAGACCCATTACGCCAGTTTTGTTTGTTGCATTCAGCTGAAATATTGATCCCGTCGTCCTTGGAAATGGACCGGATGTTCTTTTTAGGAAGGTGAATCCTGACATTGAATCTAGGAAGCATCTAACTCTAACTATTCAAATGAAGAACCTATTTTCTGTACAGTGGCTGCTTTTACTTATTTTCTAAGTGATTACCTGCTCCTCCCCAGTCGCATCTGCTCCGGATATCGCAGCAACATACGTAGATATCACTGCAACCTACGTGGATATCACGGCAACCTACGTGGCAAGAGGTACACATTTCCAATGAGGATTTCCGTTTTTATCGAGGGCTATGTGAAAGCTGCGCAGTGGCTGCGTCTGGAGTGTGGCGGCGAAGTGGGGCGTACAGTAGTCTGGAGTGTGGCGGCGAAGTGGGGCGTACAGTAGTCTGGAGTGTGGCAGCGAAGTGGGGCGTACAGTAGTCTGGAGTGTGGCAGCGAAGTGGGGCGTACAGTAGTCTGGAGTGTGGCAGCGAAGTGGGGCGTACAGTAGTCTGGAGTGTGGCAGCGAAGTGGGGCGTACAGTAGTCTGGAGTGTGGCGGCGAAGTGGGGCGTACAGTAGTCTGGAGTGTGGCAGCGAAGTGGGGCGTACAGTAGTCTGGAGTGTGGCGGCGAAGTGGGGCGTACAGTAGTCTGGAGTGTGGCAGCGAATTGGGGCGTACAGTAGTCTGAAGTGTGGCGGCGAAGTGGGGCGTACAATAAGTCTGGAGAGGAACACACTGCCCAATGCCGTGACAAGCACATTACAATGTAAAAAACAAAACATTTTTACTGTTCCTTTCCAAATCACTGTCAAATTTTATAATATATTTTGACAGCGCTATCCGAGAAAATAATTACCCCAGTGAGATACAATAACAAACAGAAAAACAGCTCGCATTTCCTCCCGATGTTGCTTCCTCTATTCCAAGGCGAGTTGGTGACTGCTATAGCTTAGCACGTGTGCAGCATACCCATATGTGGGGGGTTACATTGTTCATTCCTGGTGTCGTTTCCATGTTGAGCCATGATGGCATGCTCAATCCGAGCTATGCTTCTCAAATATCGGACTATTTTTCGTTGCGCTGCGGTACGTCTTTGTCTTGGCCTCTATACGAATTTGATAGGTCAAACGGGTATCACTGGGATGTTGAAATGACGCATCATTTGTTTCTTGCTCCTCCATGGGCTAATGATAATTGGGTCAGAATGGCAAAGTCGAGCAGAGGGTGCTGAGAGCGCCGATAAGAAGTGTAGGGGCGAGAGCTATTCCCCACATAGAGGTAATGGTTGACGTAGGGTCCATGAGACTTACCCCTCCTCTCCTCGCGCATACACTTACGGCGACATTTACCAAAAGCCTCTGGGATTCGGTACCTATGGATACCCTACCGAGGTGCAGACATTCAATCGAAACCATGAGCTGTCTGTGCCCGATGCTGTGAACCCTCGGTCCTTGTCATCGCTTATGTATCTAGGAGGGATTTGCAGGCAGCAACTAGCGTATTGTCTGTTATATGGGGTAACCGCAAATGTGCGTAAGCAGATGCACGTAAGCGCATATGTACGTATGGAAATTGTGTGTGTGGGGGGGGGTTTTGGCAGCCTGCCACTGTGTGGTGATGTTGGCTTTATTGTACGTAAGCGCAAACGTACGTATGGTAAATGCACATATGGGCAAAACGTACGTAAGCGCTGGACCAATAACAGACTCAGAAGACGAATACATTAGCTCAGACACCCCAGGAACCTCACCACAGACTACCCAAGTACCGACAACACGAGCAACCAACAAAACAAGCACTGCATCCACCAACAAACCAAAGACAACAACCAAGAAAACCAGAACACGCACCAAATCCACTCGACAATAGACAGCATCCGAACAAAGACATCAGAACAACTCCTCAACCCACTCTCTGCCAACTCTGCCCATGACATGTAGGAAGGGAAAAAAGAAGAAAAATGAAGAGAAAACAGGCTGGTGACAGGCCGACACCAGAACCTCAAACAAACGTGAAAAGAAATGATACAGAAAAAAACGAAAAGAACGGAAAAATAGCAAAAAAAAGAAAGAGAAAAGTGTATGACATATATTTCTTGAAATGTTCAAACGAAAGCCGATGACCTCCCCCCCAACTACTACCAGGCACCGTCCGGACCACCACCTCCAACCGACATAACTCGACGTAACCAGCCGATAACACCTATCGGTGGCAGGTTGCTATAACTCAGTCAATAACAACATAAGCGCAAATGTCGTAAGCGCAAATGTCGTAAGCGCAAATGTACGTAAGCGCAAATGTACATGAGCGCAAATATACGTAGGCGCAAAAGTACGTATGCGCAAATGTGCGTATGCGCAGATATACGTATGACAATCTTACGTCAGTGCAGATGTACGTACGCCAAATTTGCTGAAACGCAAATTTACATATCGAAAATGTACGTAAGAGCAAATGTGCGTTTGATATATGCATCTAACTAAATGTGTTTAAGCGCTAAGGCACGTATGCCTAAATGTACGTACATTGGCTTATATGTACATCTGCTCTTGCATTCATTTACGTTTTCGTAAATGAATGCAAGAGCATTCATTTTCGCTTAGGTTCATTTGCGCTTAGGCACATTTGCGCTTACGCACTTTTCCGCTTACGTACTTTTCCGCTTACGTACATTTGGCATACGTACATTTGTGCATACGTACATTTACGCTTACGTACGTTAGACACACGTACCTTTGCAAATGTACATTTGCTTACGTACATTTGCTTTCGTACATTCGCAAACGTGGCAGATGTACGTATGTATATCTGCTATGCGTGCATTTGTCCTATAATCGTTATTTGGACCTTGAGATGCCCGGCGTGGCGTGCTTAGGGTAACGGAAGTCTGAAGCGAATGCCAACTTATGGGAAACACAGCACTGTCAACGCGAGATAGCCGGATGGAGACACAGTACTGTTAACGCGAGGCAACTGATGGGAAACACTATCGACACGAGGAAACCGATGGGAAACACTGCACTCAACGCGAGGTAACCGATGAGAAACATCACTACAAACGAAGACACTACAAACGAAGAACAATTGCTGGTTTCAGGGTGAATGAATTGAAACTTTTCCCAGAAGATCCCCATGTTGTGTCGTTGGTCTGAATTTGCGGTAAAAAACGAGTGCGAAAAAAAGTACTGTTTAGGTGTTAAACAAACTCATTGTTCGTCAATGAACCATTTTGTATCATTTTTTAGTGGTTGCTTTCACTCCCAGTAGGAGTCATCAGTCTGACCACCTAGACATCATGGTATTTTGACACATTTTGAGACAAAATAGAAATGTTCACACAGAAATAGCCTTCTGCCCTTTATGATAGCCTTCTGCCCTTTATGATAGCCTTCTGCCCTTTATGATAGCCTTCTGCCCTTTATGATAGCCTTCTGCCCTTTATGATAGCCTTCTGCCCTTTATAATAGCCTTCTGCCCTTTATAATAGCCTTCTGCCCTTTATGATAGCCTTCTGCCCTTTATGATAGCCTTCTGCCCTTTATGATAGCCTTCTGCCCTTTATAATAGCCTTCTGCCCTTTATAATAGCCTTCTGCCCTTTATGATAGCCTTCTGCCCTTTATGATAGCCTTCTGCCCTTTATGATAGCCTTCTGCCCTTTATGATAGCCTTCTGCCCTTTATGATAGCCTTCTGCCCTTTATGATAGCCTTCTGCCCTTTATGATAGCCTTCTGCCCTTTATGATAGCCTTCTGCCCTTTATGATAGCCTTCTGCCCTTTATGATAGCCTTCTGCCCTTTATGATAGCCTTCTGCCCTTTATGATAGCCTTCTGCCCTTTATGGTAGCCTTCTGCCCTTTATGATAGCCTTCTGCCCTTTATGATAGCCTTCTGCCCTTTATGATAGCCTTCTGCCCTTTATGATAGCCTTCTGCCCTTTATGATAGCCTTCTGCCCTTTATGATAGCCTTCTGCCCTTTATGATAGCCTTCTGCCCTTTATGATAGCCTTCTGCCCTTTATGATAGCCTTCTGCCCTTTATGATAGCCTTCTGCCCTTTATGATAGCCTTCTGCCCTTTATGATAGCCTTCTGCCCTTTATGATAGCCTTCTGCCCTTTATGATAGCCTTCTGCCCTTTATGATAGCCTTCTGCCCTTTATGATAGCCTTCTGCCCTTTATAATAGCCTTCTGCCCTTTATGATAGCCTTCTGCCCTTTATGATAGCCTTCTGCCCTTTATGATAGCCTTCTGCCCTTTATGATAGCCTTCTGCCCTTTATGATAGCCTTCTGCCCTTTATGATAGCCTTCTGCCCTTTATGATAGCCTTCTGCCCTTTATGATAGCCTTCTGCCCTTTATGATAGCCTTCTGCCCTTTATGATAGCCTTCTGCCCTTTATGATAGCCTTCTGCCCTTTATAATAGCCTTCTGCCCTTTATGATAGCCTTCTGCCCTTTATGATAGCCTTCTGCCCTTTATAATAGCCTTCTGCCCTTTATGATAGCCTTCTGCCCTTTATGCCAAAACTGTCGCCTCGAAGTACGATGCAAATGCAACGCGATATTTATATCGTATGGCGTTAGACACAATTGTTATACTACGAGCTATTTGATGAAAGAAAATCTTCCCAGTGCACTGGAAATATTTTCTCCGCGCACAGAAGCATTTTCGCAACAGTGCACTTCCAGCGTGCAACGTTTTCGCAGAATATGCAAGGTCTAGAGATAAACGTATAATTTTGTGCAATTCTGCTTGCATGTGCCACCACGTTGGAGACAGCTGACAGCAGCGATATTTGTTTATGATAACAAATGAGAACAGCAATCCCAAACTTTGGCTGTGAAAAGTATGTCCAATTCAACTCCTTTTTCTTCTTTAATGACATCTTACCTAGTGCAGCTTGTTTTTTTAAGTAAGAAAAAAATCGTTATATTAGACAATTTACCAATCCGGGGCATGCATATCTATTCCGTGTGATAGAGTGCCATGCAATGGTCATTAGGTCAGCATGTTCTCCAAAAGTATGAACTCGGTTGCCATGGCTATCACACATGCTGCTAGTGGCACCCTCTTCTCGCGGCAAGAACAAGCTCAAGTCCTTTCGACCCGCGGTTGCGGAATGGTGACTCTATGGCACATTTTTGGGGTGAAAGTAAAATTTGAATGTCTGCTTCCCACTTATTTTCAAATTGTGCGCCCACTTGCTAACTTTTTATGTGTCTATTATCATTACCATGTTTTCTCAGTGTTGCAACGGTGACATGCTTGTATCGTTTACCGTTACACTGTTCTCGCAATGTTACGAGAACAATGTATTTGCTGCAGCCTACACCAGAAAGCCTGCTGGGTACATTTATACAACCTATATCAATTAAACCTGTTTCAACGTTTTGTGGACTAGTAATGTAATATAATAACCACTGAATTGCCGATTTACATTAAGGTGTTTCCTCAAGATAATCTTATTGAATATTTCTACGAGAATTTATGACCTGACGGAAAAAAACTGAACGAAGGTAAAGGTACAGCTACTGAATGAACGTGAGCGCATTCCATAAATGGCATATGCCATGAACTATGGCAGCCAGGACTCAAACCAGTATTTTTTTTGAAATGTGAAACGTGGACCTTTCCGATGGCGTAAAGTAATGTCACCTATATGAAATATATTATATTTAACCTGCATTTTATCAATTTATTCCATCTTCAGTAACAACTTACACCTATAGCGGGGTAAGTTGATAAACCGGTAGTTGTGTGATGTTTGGCTCTCTGGTGGGAAGCACAAAAGATGCTACGAAAAAAAGGTATGGTACTAGAAGGTTTAGGCTTGACGTAGCAGGGCCTATTTTAAGAGAATTTCACTGGGGTGGAACACATGTGGTCCGCCACAAGTCTGAGGTTGGGGGACGCACTTGCGGCCCCAGCTGAACCCAGCCTACCACAATTTTCAATTTTCTCCACGGATTTAGGCCACTTTATTTTCGATCTACCAAAATTTGATATTTATTTTTATTTTCATATTTCATGAGATAATTTTTTTAACAGCTGACCGGAAGGGAGACGACCCGGGATGACTGTGTCCGGGAGGGGGAGGCGAGGGCCCACTGAAAAGTATATGAATCGACACATAAAAGTCACGTACTTGTTTTTTACGTTCCCATGACCTTTGTCTTCCCCGTCGGTCTGGCTGGTCCCGGCTTCTCCCGCGGTAGACGACAAAAGAGCCTCCTCTTTGCCACCTGGCACGGGAGCGGTCTCCATCAGCTCCAGGTAGTTTTTCGTTCCATCACGTGCTTCCACGACGTCGATCTCCTCCCCCGCAGAACTGGACTGTGAACTTATTTGCTAGACCCAGGGCATCGTCGACTGGTACTTACTTTAAAAATTGAAGGATTGATGGAGTAGAACAAGACCAGGCTGCCGACTCCCATTGCTTTTGGACCTGCGCCCCTGACGTCTTACGTTTCTTTTTAAAGGGCCTCGATCCTTCCATTGTTAGTACTTGTATACGCAGTCTTTATGTAACTTGTAAGTGAAATAATTTCAATGGAAACTTCCACACACTACTTTCGCTGCTGTATTTCATTCCACAGCAAACGTAGCAACTAGCATCCACCGACACCCCTCCGGCGGCACCGGCAACACAAATGAATGAGCATAGGACGTGCAGATAATTCATTCGCAGCATTACAGCGGCACGCCGCACGGATAAATTTGAGAGGCATGCGCTTGTTTTTAATACGCACCTCCTCGCGAAGGATTTTGTAATAAAATTCAATGTTCGGCGAGACTCGGCGTGGTACCGTGCAAAACTTACCGGTATCTACGGCGTTGCGAGTGTAAGTACATACACAATGGTGTAGGTACTGTGCTTTAATACACCAAAGTGAAAAAAATATCACAGTGAGCGTTGGATGGCTCATTGGTTGTACGGATCAAGTACAAAAAAAAGGTAGGTTTCTGATGGTTCCAATGACTTCTGAGGCAGCCAGGTTCTCAGAAAGATCCTTCAGCGTGGGCCTTCACCGGGGTGGAAATCTGGGCGACTAGGGTGGAAGCTTCCACCCCAGTTAACATGTTAAAATAGGCCCTGTGACGTAGGCGTAGTTATCCCCTCGCTACCATTCCAAAGTGATGAGTTATTTTGAGTTCTGCCAAAATTATATCAACTAGACTCGGTCTCCCTTGCATCCTTCGTCAAGAGCTGGAAGAGAGATATCGAAACAGTATGGGAGACCGAGCTGAATTGATACAAATGTTGGCGAAACTCAAAATAGCTAACTACTTTAGAAGGGTATGGAGGAGATAGCCACACCAACGCCAAGCCTAGACATTCTCGTATCACCCCCGATCATGCTTTATTTTCGTAGTGTCCTCTGGGCTTCCCACCAGAGTAAAATGTCGCGCAACTACAGATTCATTAGCCTAACCTGCTATCGGGGTAAGTTGCCACTGACGATTGGGTAAGTTAATAAAATGCAAGGTAAATAAAACATATCATCCATAGGTGGCATTAGCTTACACCATTTGAAAGGTCCATATTCAACGCTTACAGTAATAATACTTGTTTCAGTCTTGGCTGGCCATAGCTCATGGTTTATGCCATTTATGGAAGGTGCAAACGTTCAGTCCGAAGCTACACAGTTTTTCTTCGTTCAGTTTTTTACGTCGGATGAGAAATGTCAATGGAATTACTGAATTTAGCAACTAGTTTTAGCAAATACCGTAGCAAAATAGGCAATTATGCAGTTATTTTATTGAATTAACAGTTCACAAAACGATGATAAAGGCTGATGTTGAAACAGGCTGATTGACTTGATGTAGGCTGTATCAATTTACCCCGCAGGTTTTCTGTTGCAGGCTGCAACATGTTGTGCAACATTGAGAGTGCAGCGTGGTGACAAGCGATAAAAGCATTGCACCGTTGCAACTCTGAGAGAACATGGCAATGGTAACGGAAACCAAAAAAGTTAGTAGGTGGGCGACAACTTATAAATTAAGTGCTGAACATCGACATTAAACTTTGACCTTCGCTCCAAAAATGTGCCGCATCGTTACCATTCTGCATCTGTGCGTTGAAAGGGCTTGCGCTTGTTTTTATCGCAAGAAGAGGGTGTCGGTAGCAACGTCTGTGGTAGCCATGGAAACCGGCTTCATACTTTTTGGGAAAAAGCTGTTGTATCAACCATCTTGTGTATCAACTAGATCCGATCTCCCCTCCGTACGGAAGTACGACATAATCACAAACTAAAATTGTCAATAGTTGGATTGACCACACATTTCAGCTGTTACATTGAATAAATTAGCATGCAGTTGAAACGTAGCGCACTTACGACTCCTTGCTCGAGAAACTGAGCATATGTATGACCAATATGTGAAAATTCGCAAGGAAAAAAACGGCCACAGTAAAAAGAAGTAGCCTGGTTGTCACCTAATGCCTTTTTCGAGATGGTCGAATTTACTACCTCATTGGAGGCCAACGACCCCAATGTCACATTTCGCAATGGTTTGAAGGCTTCTGATCGGAGGGGCAGCTAAGGGAGGGCCTTCTCCGCCCTTAGGAACCAAAAATGCAATAGAACAAACAATACATTTGAAATTTTCTCCACGCAAAACCATAAATTGTCCGCGCGCTTCGCTCGTCAACAATCCTCCCGTTTCTTCACATTTTTCGTGTCACATTTTCACATTTTCTTTTAGGAAAAGCCTGGCTGCGTAACTGCTGATGAATGTCCCTGCACAATGACGGTGTTATAATCCAGTATTGGAAGGTGCCAGCGGCAAAGAACAAATGAATACAAATTGCTACGTGGCCGAATTAACTTCTTTTTTATTATGACTCAGAGGAGATATTGCCCAACTGCTCGATTAGCTAGTGCACAGGTGCCTCCAGATCCTCGCCCTGCCACACACCGGCCACGGTCCAGCAGGCTGAGGCTGTTCATCTAAACAGCGCAGCGCCCACGTCCCCACCGGATGGCAGCTGGCCACCGCACGAAGTGTGCGTGTAGGACGCCCCGGGGCCACGCGCCGCCCTTTGGCCAGCCCATGTCGGGTGGGACGCTGCTGCAGAGCTGCGACGGCGGCGCCTCCGGGCGCATCGACGGGTGTTGCTTGACAGAAGCGGAGCGATCGGCGCGTCGTAGTAGCCGCGGCGGCGTACTACGCGTATTGATCCGCTCCGAAGCGTCCGTGCTGCAGCGTGTTGGTGCGCCGGCCGGCGTGGCGCCCGAGAAACGACGATTTCAAACCGCGCCAACCGCGCGCGAAGCGAGCCGCGTTGCGCTGAAACTTGGAATTTTACGTAGCGGTGTCGCCGTGCGGTGTAGTAACCTTGACGGAGAGACAAGAATGGATGAGTCCACCGCTGATTGGCGAATGGCTTTCATGGCTGTGGCGGCAGCCAATGGTCAGACGTGTGGCGTCATTGGCTCCGCCTCACGGCGTCTGCCCGGCCGCGGCGGCCGCGGCAGCAGAATGTGACGAGAGCGGCGAGAGCAGGTTCTCCCGTGTTTGTGGCGCCGATTCTGCGATAATTCGGCAACTCTGCGCTGCTGGCACGGCACCACCAAAGGATACAGCTCCTGCGACTGGTGCGGCGGACGTCTGGGCTCCGGAGAAGCCACGCTGAGTCGGTGAGTGGCTACGCTGCGCGCGAGAGCCGAATCGGCGCCGACTTGCCTCGGGCTGTCTTCAGTCGGGGTTTCGTGGGCGGCCGACCGGCGCACCTCGCAAGCAGCGGACCGGAATTTCGCGAAAATGGCACACGCAGAACTGATTTGTGAACTCCCATACGCTGCGAAGGGTGCGCTGGTCGCCTTGCTGTACCATAATTGCACTTCGGACCGGATACGGCACTAATTACCGGCTCGCCCGGCTCTGCTTGGCGCGCGAGCGTCTCTCACCCAGACTCAGTGTCCGTCGGCCCAGGCGAGGCTGTCGGCGGTCTATACTTGGTCCACATGTCGCGAGACGCCTCGATAGTGTGCCACGTGACATGCCCTGCGGCCACCGCCCGCCGCGCCTCCAGCGTCTGGGCCGAACGGCCTGGCCTGCCGGCAAGAGCGCCCCTGCTCTCCGACACGACCCCTCCTCCCCTCTTCAGTCTCCCCACGGCGCGGCCCCGCCGGCCTGGCCGGCAGGTCGGCTCAGCGTCGCCCGTATCGGATTTTGCCGCCCGGGGGTCGATGGTCTGGCGGCGCATGCGCAGTGGCGGCTGCGGCGGCGTGACTGAAGCGGTGCCGCAGGGAGAGTCCGTCTGTCAGGCAGGCTCCCGGCCGACTGGTTCTGATGAGCGGCGCGCGCCAGGTAGCCGGCTGGCGTGCAAATGACGCTCCTCAGGCACTGCTATGCAGAAACGCTGCACAATTTTCATATGTTTCGAGGCTTCGAGTGCAGTCTCCCAAAATTGGTCTGAATAAACCAAAGTTATCGTGAACGGTTCCAAATTATCCTATAATATGTATTTATGGGTACTTGGTGCGCTTTCGTCCTTCCCTTTGTATTTCCCTGCCCCGAAGATGAATATGAAGATAGAGAAAATGTAGGTACCTGCCCCAGCAACTGCTGCATGCATGGATGGAGATTCTGGGTAGGTCGGGGGAGGGGGTCTCTCCCGCCCTTCGTTCCCTGCTGATGTTAATTTGGCATGTTGCATATTATATCTGAAAATGTCTTGAAAATGGGGACTAAAAAGAGAACACTGAAATTATGAAAATAAGGATTCTCCCCCACCCCTGGTCAGCCATATAGTCAACCCTGGCTGAAAGACCGATAGCATTAGGAGTGCATTTGGTATTCCATTTTGTAGTAACTGGGGTCAAAAATGCATTATTTACTAGTTGCTTGTTAGAGACTTTATACATTTGGAACATGCAAAAATTGGTTCTAAATGAACATAGATATGTTAAGATGAGATGTTCAATTCGTAAAGATGTTCGGTGTGCGAACACATTTGGAGGCAAGCGAATTATTCTGGCTGGGATATTCTTTGGAGGGCCCCTAACACGCCGACAGCTTTGGGATGTTTCGCCACCTGGTCATTAAAGATTAATAATTAGACTGCATCAGTCACTGGGCCATCACGCTCCTCAACTGCAATGACTAACTCACTGGGCCATCACGCCCCTAAACTGCAACAACTAACTCACTGGGCCATCACGCCCCTAAACTGCAACAACTAACTCACTGGGCCATCACGCCCCTAAACTGCAATAACTAACTCACTGGGCCATCACCATTTTTCGGGGGACTAGATTTGAAAAGACCTGTAGTACTGAGGGTAAAGCATATGTGTGGGGGCAAGAATATCGGAACGAAGGCTTCCATATCAACATCCTTCAATTTTCGCATGGGTCAGTGGGTGTCAGCTGAAGTCAGAGGTGTAGGGTCCTATTCAGCTGGTAGGGCTCCAGCCCCCCCCCCAACTTGTAGCTCAAACCCCCTAGCTTGGTAACCAGCCAACTCCACTCCAACTTTGGAAGTCGAACACATGCAAAGTTCGAGCAATGCTGCATAAATGTCGAGTACGACATGCTACTTGTGTTCGGCCTAGGTAGGTGTGATATTGCCAAACATGTATGTGTGGCGACTATGTTCTCACGGTTCTTCAAGATATCATTTGTTTTGGTGGATGTCCTCTTTGACAAATTGAAATAGGACACAATCTTATTTTTCTTCTCTCAAATCGATAATCACACTGGCCATTTAGCACTCATCGCAATGTAGTGTTTGCTATGATGGTTACATATTTCTTTTCGTGCTGTTTTGTGTTTGTTTTCATCGACGGAAATTTGAAGGAACATATTTAAATATCCTAAAGCAATGATGAAGTTAGGCACAATGCGAAGCGAAGGGGGAAGAAGTCGTTTCGACACTAAGTGAATTCTCCATATTCGGTAGTAGTTTTTTTCTTCTATTAAATATATCCATTATTTATCCCCGGAGAAGCTAAGTTATGGAAAACTGGAAAAACAACATAATGTGCATGATTGTTTTTTATAAAGACTGCAAAATAAAGTGGTCCAAATCCAGGGATAAATTGGTATTTGCAGGTACCCTAGGCTGATCGGCCTGTGGTTCACCCCCCCCCCCCCCCGGAGTTGACCTTGCAATCCTACACCTCTGGCTGAAACGAATAGCCACTTCGGACCATATTTTCATGCTAATAATTTCTTGGTTTCTACACACATCCTGTAAGATTGTCGCTGTATTTTCAGAGCAGCCTTTGTAAGTGCCAGGTAAGCACCATGTAGCTGCCAGCCGGTTGCCAGGTAAGCACCATGCAGCTGCCAGCCGGTTGCCAGGTGAGCACCATGTAGCTGCCAGCCGGTTGCCAGGTGAGCACCATGTATCTGCCAGCCGGTTGTCTGGGACTGCCCTGAGGCGCAGAAGCCACCATGTTGATTGGGTTTGCCCTTGTGAGCAAAACATGAAGTCTTGAGAGGAGTTCGAATTTGTCGAGGTTCTTCTGTCGAAGCAAATAATTATGTCTTGGTTCTCTGTAAAATACGCCGATAATTATGTATTGGGGTTATTTCCCCCTCTTGAATGATGCTGATCTCATATGATTTTACTTCTGGATTTCTTTCTTTTTCTCTTCCGATGCTACAATGTACATATGCTGTGTGTCCCCTGATACGCGTATAAACGCATACATAACTTTTAGTTGAGTAGCATACATAATATATGGAATTATAAATGCTAACTAACTTGATGGGTAGCGAGCAGGTTTGTGTCTGCACTTTGTAATCCTGGATGATGCCGAGAGGAAAATTTGGATGATCGGATATAGACAGAATATTTTTCTTCCAAACTGTTCTGTCCGAATCTCGGCTTGCACTTTTTTGGGATGCTTGATCAGACGATTACGGGGCAGTTCATTGTCAAACAGCACCTTCGATCTCCAAATAAAATGAGTAATGTTTTCCGGAGGATGAT
This sequence comes from Imbricaverruca yamaguchii, assembly GCA_034440575.1. NCBI lineage: Eukaryota > Metazoa > Arthropoda > Thecostraca > Neoverrucidae > Imbricaverruca > Imbricaverruca yamaguchii. The sequence continues at coordinate 1,659,096 of JAOTOL010001656.1, read as the reverse complement.
GTCCTGGATACGAAGCGTCCACGAACAGCGCATGTGTCAACCCTGGTAGCCAGGTGAAGTGTAGTAGCTAGTGATGAGTGAAAATAAGAAGTGACTAACAAACACGACTTTCGTTATGGGCGGTGGAAATGAGCGTACCTAGAAGATTTAATATATTTTAAGCCAAAGAAGTTTAAGGCCGTGTGAGCATGGAACATGTTTTCAGTGGCTCTGGACCGGGTGTGTAATTATCCATAAATCATGGTAGTTGCACATTGTATGTTTGACAATGACATTGGACTTAACTAATTATGTTAATAAATGTGGGCGCTGCATGACCGATGCGGTCGATGCGCCCCTAAACTCTGCCGTGGAACGAGGGAAGTGTTCGTGCCAGGTGTATTGTATGCATTAGTATTTGAAACAAAAAAGCATGAATATCAAGATGTAAGATAATGAAACCAATGGAGAGAAAAAAATTATTCCACCATTGTAGGTTTACATGCTGAGTTTCTGTAGACTTTGAAATATATACCGACATGCTCCTTGCCCACAGCATTATTTTACTTGTATTCCGTATTCGAGGAAAGTGTTTAATTCGTTGTTCGTTAATTTGGGAAACAAGGTCGTTTCATCTTGCACAAATTGCCTAATGGCGTAAAGGCAGAAGCCTAGACGCCACTTTGGACCCCCACCCCGAGCGAGAGCCAATCCTGCCTGTGGTAGTGATGTTATGTGGCAAATTATTTCCGGGCTGGAGCGAATCTGAGCGGATCTGCTGTTTTATATGCGAGGCAGAGCATATATATATATATATATATATATATATAGACTGCCCCATCCGAGCCGAGCCCATTCCGACAGCACGATTACCATTACGATTGTGAAATCTGTGAAAGTGTTTACTCCAGCATTTCAAGGCATGCTCTCCCAACTCAAACTAAGCCTGCACGCAGGCGTAGTAACGTGACAGGCCGGAGGTCATCGGCTCCTGTACTTAGCCGTTAGCCATGTGGAACAGCGTCGCCTTGTGCACTGCAGAAAACGCACACGCCAAGAGAACGTATTCCTCCAGTTCCGAATTGTACGCACCGATTGTTGGGATGGCACAATTGAGAACGAACCATCCTCTCACTCCCATCCTCTCACTCCCATCATCTCCCTCTCCCTCTCCATATCCATATCCATATCCATCCATATCCATGTCCATCCAGCACCCATGCAACCAAAATTTCATGATCCCTGATTCATCGTCAATTTTTTAAGCAATGCGGTGTCAATTCAGTCGCTTCCATAAAACGACTCTTCTGGCCGCATTGATGAAAAAAATGGAACTAATCCCTCCACTTGGAACCAACGTCCTATACTCCTGCCTTGCTCACAATTTACCCATCTTTTTAATTTTAGTCACTTATGTTGCCAAGTTTTATATCGTATCAACTTTTTATTGTACAGTTTTATTTGGTGAACTTTTTAAGTTACCATTTTCAAAATTTTACTGATTTTTTTCCAAACCAATTTTCGGTTTTACCTTTTTCACGAACCTTTTGTGTTGTATCAACTCTTTTTTTGCTTTACCAACTTATTTCACCAAGGACGCTGCATGATCACTTAAGTCGATGCACCCCTATACCTCGATAATTTACTTTCTTCGGCAATGTTTGGATTTTCTCAACTTTTGGTACTTCCAAGCTTAATTTTATTTAAGTGTGAAAATTGTTTATTACATTTTACCTTACCAACTTTTTTTTGCAAGCTTCTTCATATCAACATTTTGATGTTGCCAATATTTGGATGTTGCCAACATGTTGATCTTGCTTACGTTTGGACGTTGTCAACGTGTAGACGTTGTCAACGTTTAGACGTTGTCAACGTTTAGACGTTGTCAACGTTTAGACGTTGTCAACGTTTAGACGTTGTCAACGTTTTGATGTTAACATTTGTATGTTGTCAACGTTTGCATGTTGTCAACGTTTTGGTCTTGCCAACGTTTGAATGTTATCAACTTGTTGGTGTTGCCAACGTTTGGGTGTTGCCAACGTTTGGGTGTTGCCAACGTTTGGGTGTTGCCATCGTTTGGGTGTTGCCAACGTTTGGGTGTTGTCAACGTTTGGGTGTTGTCAACGTTTGGGTGTTGTCAACGTTTAGGTGTTGCCAACGTTTTGGTGTTTCCAACGTTTTGGCGTTGCTAATGTTTTGGTGTTGCCAACGTTTCTATTTAGACAACTTTTTGACCGTGGTATTTTGTATTGCCTTGATTAAATGATGATTATTTTCATGTTCATGTTCATGTATAGCTCTCACTGTAAGCTTGTCTGATTTTCTTTCTTATATTGTTTCTGCGACATAATATTCCCTTGATTTTCAAGTTTGAATACCTCCTTTTGTCGCATCGCCTGCCTAGAACATCACATGTGGCTCTCCGCGTCGCCAATGCCACTTATTGACATGGAGGTCGCCACCGCGACATCTGTATGGTGCCCATAGCCGACATCGGTATAGTGCCCGCTCCTGGTCTGCAGCCCTATGCTGCAGCCCTACGCTGCAGCCCTACCTGCTGCTCTTTTTGCCCTCGCTCAGTGGGCCCAACTTTGCGTGTACATATTATGTCCTCCTGCTATTTACTAGTACAATGAGCGCTTTTACTGGTACTTATTGAAAGTCTCTGAGAGATTGTGCCTCCTCCACAGGGCGCAGTCATCATTACGCTGAGGGGGGTTCGATGAACGTGGTTGACGTGGGTGACATTGAAGAGTGCAAGGACACATTTTTAACGAGTGGGAAAGCTATTCTACTTTCGGCAGTAGTCAGTAGGCATTTTCTGTTCCGGTGCAGGTAGTGGTGTGCAGTTTCTGTTCCGGTGTGGGTAGTGGTGCGCAGTTTCGGTTCCGGTGCGGGTAGTGGTGCGCAGTTTCGGTTCCGGTGCGGGTAGTGGTGCGCAGTTTCGGTTCCGGTGCGGGTAGTGGTGCGCAGTTTCTGTTCCGGTGCGGGTAGTGGCTGACAGAGCTGTCCCGGCCTGGGCACCGATAGCCGGTAGCAGACGATGCGGACAGTGGCGAGGTGGGCAGCAGTGGCAGGAAACACTGTTCAGGCGCGGCCAGCAGTGGCAGGAAACACTGTTCAGGCGCGGGCAGCAGTGGCAGGGAACACTGTTCAGGCGAATGGGCGCTGTATGACTGAAGCAGTCGATGCGCCCCTAAGCCCAAATAACCAACCAACTGTTCAGGCGCGGGCAGCAGTAGCGGGGAACACTGTTCAGGCGCGGCCAGCTGCGACAGGGAACACTGTTCAGGCGCGGCCAGCTGCGACAGGGAACACTGTTCAGGCGCGGCCAGCTGCGACAGGGAACACTGTTCAGGCGCGGCCAGCTGCGACAGGGAACACTGTTCAGGCGCGGCCAGCTGCGACAGGGAACACTGTTCAGGCGCGGCCAGCTGCGACAGGGAACACTGTTCAGGCGCGGCCAGCTGCGACAGGGAACACTGTTCAGGCGCGGCCAGCTGCGACAGGGAACACTGTTCAGGCGCGGCCAGCTGCGACAGGGAACACTAACACTGTTCAGGCGCGGCCAGCTGCGTCAGGAACACTGTTCAGGCGCGGCCAGCTGCGGGAACACTGTTCAGGCGCGGCCAGCTGCGACAGGGAACACTGTTCAGGCGCGGCCAGCTGCGACAGGGAACACTGTTCAGGCGCGGCCAGCTGCGACAGGGAACACTGTTCAGGCGCGGCCAGCTGCGACAGGGAACACTGTTGAGGCGCGGCCAGCTGCGACAGGGAACACTGTTCAGGCGCGGCCAGCTGCGACAGGGAACATTGTTCAGGCGCGGCCAGCTGGGGCCAGTGCTACCCACGCCGCTGTACCGGTTGACCGGTGCCTGCAGCTGGCTAATGCCGACACCACGTGCCGTGACGCTGGCGGCGCCTCCTCTCGGTTGGAATGCGCGGTGCGGCGTTCCTCAGCCTGCACGCGGCCGGCTTCTGGCCTCCGGCCTGGCCAATCACGACTGGTGCGCTGGGCTCCTGTCTTCGACAGTACCTGTGGATCAGAACGTGCGTGAGAACGCGCTCCAACCGCACCCCCCCCCCATATCAAAACGGTGTGTTAGACATATTCGAGGAGTATATGATGTGGTGTAAACCAGGTCGCATGAAAACTGTATTTCGAGATCGTGTAGCATATTTACTGATGTCCAGGAACCGTAGCGGATCCAGTGTAGCGGGAACGCGGTGCCATGCTTCCCCTCCCCCGCTGATGCTCTTTATTTGAAAATTGACCTTTATTTACGATTCGGGGAGACTAAATGCATTTATTGGGAAATATTGTTTTAATCTTGAGCACATGCGATAAGCTAGCGGGATCCACGTGTTTGTGACAATTTGAAGTTCTTTTTCAATCATTTGATCCCCTGTAAGCTGGCTGGCTGGGTTCGCCCTTGTCCAGAGCAGTTGAAATTGTGTTTCTTCTTGCACTTATGACTTAGAGCTACGGGTTTGGACGCAAAATATTTCATATTCTTACTTAGAAACGATATTATTTGTTCTTGTTTTGCATCGGAAGCGATTTACAACATTTCAAAGTTTGGGGTCTGGATTTTGGTTTACCCGCCTAGAAATAATGTAAGTATGGCGAAGGAAATCTAGGTACTCGAGATTTCGCCCTCATTTTCTTTTAAAAATATGGACGTGATTGATCAAAACTGGTGGAAGCGCCCTACAACGTAAATAACTAAGTAACTTTAAAAAAAGGTGTATCGCTGAAACTAAAGACAGCGAATACGAATTCAATCGCTTTTCTCTTCTACGGTAGTAAAATTTATCGGCAAATTATAAGTCCGGGCTTAGTGAAAGTTCTTAGTTTGCATAATAGTAGGAGGCACCATCTAATGTTCAAGGAGGAAAAAGCAAGAGTAATCTGCAGAAGAGTACGATGTCTTTGATTAACTAAATGCAGAATTGGGCTGTTTCAGCAGTCCTGGTGAACTAACCTCCATCGGGATCAGAGATAATACACAATGCCTGCGTACATCTTTTGAACGTCGCACTTACTAGCTGTGTGCAGTGCTCTTTTATATTATCTCCGAGTTCAAAAACACTTTCAATTATCTTGAGTCTTCCGGGACGACTTGACCGAGTCGCAGATCTAGCTGCAGCATTAGTCACCCGCGCTAGGTCACCAGGACGCTCAGCCATTCCTCCCAGCACCGATCTGCTGTTCCCGAGAGGCCATTCGACAGGACGCTCCATCAGTCCTCGCAGCACTTGTATGTTGTGCGCGCCCTGGTCAAGTAGGGTATATTGTTTTTGCGTCTTGTGCAAGACAACTGCCCGTGAAGCACGCAAAGCTTCTCAATGCATGTAGGTGTGATATTTGCTCGCACACAGACACGTGCCACCATTGGCACGTGATAAGGTGATGAGGTGATGATGAGGGCTCCTTTATGATTTCCGTGCAGAGCTATGAAGCGCCGCAGGACACGACATGCAGCCATAATACGGGATAAAGGAATTCATACTTCGTTGTCTCGCAATATCTGCGACACGAACTGAACCCGTCGGTGTGAATGACCAAGGCAGCAAAGCATGTGTTCAGGATTGAGTTCAGTGCACACCTTTCTGCGCTATGATGAATTCCGTAGTCGACACCTAAATAGCAACGTACTACCCTGGAGGTTGAGTTGCCCTTTAGTTCAGTTTATGGACGCCCCGCAATGGAACATGAAGCGCAGATAACTGGGCGTGCACCCGGCGGCCATCGAAGTGTTCCCGGTAATGGCGGTCGGCGAACCGATCCCGCCGCAGTCCGCGCACAGCACCTGGAACGGGCCTCGCCTGACAGGGCTGGTCCTGGTCGGCGGACGGCGCGCAAACCTCGGGCGGCCTGCTACGGCGTCCCCTCGACCTCGCCTGACAGGTACTGGCCAGCGGACGGCGCTCAGACCTCTGGTGGCCTGCTACGGCATCCCCTCGACCTCGCCTGACAGGTACTGACCGGCGGACGGCTCGCAGACCTCTGGCGGCCTGCTACTGCTCCCCTCGGCCTCGCCTGACTGTGCTGGTACTGGCCGGCCGGACAGCGCGCGGACCTCTGGCGAGGAACTACAGCATCCCCTTGGCCTCGCCACTCGTCGAGAGGCGCGCCATTCGTGAGCTCTCGACTCGCGCTCAAGTTGGAGCGTGAGCGCACAATGCACCTGGCACTCTCGGGTCGGCCGCCCACAAGACGAGACATTTCCTTTTGACGCGGCTCGCCGTGGCGGCGGCGATTTCCACGCTGGCCAGGCCGACTGTTCCCACGTTGGTGTGCCGATGGCTGTCGACCGGATCGGCGGCGGCGTCGGTGACCCGCGCGGCATGTGCTGGCGCCGGGTGGCCTGGCCGGCCTCTGGCGACGGCCCGCAGTAGCGCCCTGTGTCGGCGGCCGAGTGTCCGTGTTGTGTGGGCGGAGGTTCGCCGATCGTTACCCACGGTGTGACGTGATGGTCTGTTTGGCGGGGCATGGCTCGTGACCGTGGCTGGCGTCAGATGACATCCTGCCGGTGACCTCTCACTGGTGGCGGCAGTGTGTGCCGCTCGGCCGCTCCCTGGGCTGGCCGGGGCTGACGCTGTGGGGTGCGAACAGGGCAGTCTGGGCGGCAGGTGGACTGCTGACATCCTGCCGGTGACCTCTCACTGGTGGCGGCAGTGTGTGCCGCTCGGCCGCTCCCTGGGCTGGCCGGGGCTGACGCTGTGGGGTGCGAACAGGGCAGTCTGAGCGGCAGGCGGACTGCTGACATAAAGACAAAGACATAAAAGATTAGTGCAACTATGAGCCACAAGGGCCCTTTCTTGGTTGCACTCTGTACACTGAACCAATTGCCCACCAAATCTGTCAATGAGCCCTCCCTGTAATACTGAAAAGCAAGCCCTCTGTTCTTATAATGATTGTCTATGCTGTTTTTGAAGATGTTCAATGTGCTGCTACTGACGATGTTTTCTGGCAGTTGGTTCCAGTGTTCTACTACCCTGTTGGTGAAGAAAGTTTGCCTTAACCTTGTTCTGCTGTGGTTAACTTTAATTTTGAATTTATGACCTCTAATTGCATCATTTCTGTTAAATTCAAACATTTCCCCAAGGTATCTCCCCAAGGTATCCCCTCTCCAGACCATGGACAAATTTAAAGACCTCGATGAGATCTCCTCTCAGCCTTCTATATCTAAGTGAAAACATATTCAATTTCTTCAATCTTTCCTCATGTGCCAGGTTGCTTATGCCATTAACCATTTTTGTAGCCCTCTTTTGTACTCTCTCTCTAAAAGCCAACAATCTTTTTCATAGCTAGGAGACCAAGCTTGGATGCAGTATTCCAAATGTGGCCTGACGTATGCACAGTAAAGCTTCCTGATCACTTCCTCACTTATGTATGATACATTCCTATTTATTGCCCCGAGCATTCTCAGTGGCTTCTTCATGGCTTCCTTGGTCTGTTCTGATGCCCCCAGTTTTGTGCTTAGAATAACACCTAAACTGACATCCTGCCGGTGACCTCTCACTGGTGGTGGCAATGTGTGCCGCTCGGCCGCTCCCTCGGCTGGCCGGGGCTGACGCTGTGGGGTGCGAACACAGCAGTCTGGGCGGCAGGTGGACTGCTGACATCCTGCCGGTGACCTCTCACTGGTGGCGGCAGTGTGTGCCGCTCGGCCGCTCCCTGGGCTGGCCGGGGCTGACGCTGTGGGGTGCGAACAGGGCAGTCTGGGCGGCAGGTGGGCTCTGCGTCAAACTGAATGGCGCCAGGTGCGCTGTTGGCCTCGCCTCTCCGGCGTCGCGCGCGCTCTGTCTGCCCGACACACTCCTAGACGGCGAGGTGGCTGCCGGCAGCCAGCTGCCGAACAACGAGCTTGTCTGCCGGGCCCCGGACTCTGGGTGGCGGACCAGCTTCACTGCCGAGGGGCACTGCAGTCCAGCCTCGCTGCAGTCAGTCTCACTGCCGAGGGGCACTGCAGTCCAGCCTCGCTGCAGTCAGCCTCACTGCCGAGGGGAACTGCAGCCCAGCCTCGCTGCAGTCAGCCTCACTGCCGAGGGGAACTGCAGCCCAGCCTCGCCGCAGTCAGCCTCACTGCCGAGGGGCACTGCAGTCCAGCCTCGCTGCAGTCAGTCTCACTGCCGAGGGGCACTGCAGTCCAGCCTCGCTGCAGTCAGCCTCACTGCCGAGGGGAACTGCAGTCCAGCCTCGCTGCAGTCAGTCTCACTGGCGAGGGGCACTGCAGTCCAGCCTCGCTGCAGTCAGCCTCACTGCCGAGGGGCACTGCAGTCCAGCCTCGCTGCAGTCAGCCTCACTGCCGAGGGGCACTGCAGTCCAGCCTCGCTGCAGTCAGCATCACTACCGGAGGGGCGGCTGACCCAAAAACGGCAGGGTTCGGATCGGAAGGTCCCGATACCAATACCGCCAGAAGTTGAATTGTATGTGATTGCATTGTATTCTCAGCGATCTCGCTTGTGGCAGCTCCATAGTGGTACATGGCACGACTTGGCGTGACCCGCTCTTGGAGGGGTCCCTAGCAGGACGTGGCAGAACAGCCACCCACATTGTCCGAGAAGCTCCTGACCAGTCGCGCTTCCGCTGTCAGAGAGGTGCATTTGCTTCTGAACAGTGGTGTGTCTCGTGCAAACCGGATGAACTCATGCACGATTCGGATTTCCTATAGAAGCATATTTGTATCTACATAAACATAATACACCAATAAACACATCTCCGGCCTTCCCTATAATTTCATAAATCGGTGGGGTATTCCCCTTGAAATAAAATAGAACATGCAGAGACAGTAGAGTCTTTGTCCCTGATTAATTTATCATACGGTGGCACTCTCCTTTATTTGGAGGCTTGTTCACAGCCGATTTTCCCATTGGCTACTTGTTACGGCACAGTTGCGCCCCTCGTCATCTGGAGGTACCACGGAAACAGACGTGACGGGGGATGAAAGACAACTTGCATTGTTCGTTTAACTGCAGGGATGAATTGAATGGGCGCTATTCAAAGCTAGTAAGAATCAACGCCAAATATGTCATCAAATGTAAAATATTGCTCGAAATGTAAGGAGGCGATTTTTTCTGTCGGATCTCTGAATATTTAGACGCGATCTGACTGTTGGATTGGCAATATCAAATTTTCCCCACCTAGCATTACAAGCAAAACAAAGTTAACTCCGCCAAATAGTACGGGTCGCGTTTGGTATACTTTTGTAAGGTGAGTTGCTTCACCGATGCTGAACTGTGCAATATCCATTCTAATTAATTATTTGCATGGAATTCCTAACGGTTAATCGTTTTGGTATCGCAAAGAATGAGGTGGGGGCCGCTGCCCCTCTTCTTGTTTCCATTGTTTCTACGCCTGATATAGATTAGTGTAGATTACCTGCTCTATTCGATACCAATAGGTAGAGCCCGTTAATATACCGATCGTGTATTTATAAAAATACGCATGAGCCCTTTCACGCCCAATGCCTTTCATCAGTGATGAATTTCCAGCTTTGGAACTGGTGGGGCGGTAAGTATGCAATGCTGGCTTTCCGAATCATTGGGGCGCCGCTCCACCAAGATACTTGCCACGCCACCTTTTCCTCACTCCATGCACGGTATTCATGCCCTTTAAATCAAAGCATCCGCTTATCCCCTCCTCCCCCCGATCTCCTCACGCCCACACTACTTACAAGTAACACTGGTGTATCCCTCGCTTAGACTGAATGCTGGCGGGTTCTGCTGACTAACGATTTTGCACCTTTATTGCATTGCAGCTGGCAGGTTTGCCGGTGAGGCAGCGTGCCAGTCCACAGTTTCTGCGAGTCTTGCGCTTAGTGTAATCCTGCAGCTCTAGGTGGCCCGCCGGTTCGACAATTTTGCGTCTCTACCGTCCTTGTGTGTGTACTGGCGGCAGGAATTTGGGGTCGGTGGTGGAGCAGTTGAATTACCAATTCAGTTGAATGCGATTTTGGGGAGAGCTGGTTCCATTCTTGGTGGCCGACCCATATCGTCTGTTTATGCGCGGGGATTGAGCAGATCTGTGACAATGGACTGTGTAGACTGGTGCGTATGACTCCTGGAAAAATCGAGTAGCGAGTTTCATGTCAATAAGAGAGGCTTTTTGTTTGTGAACATTTCGGTGGGATACGGTCAATGTAACGCGTGGGGATTTTCGCAATAATTTTACTAGTCTTTTAGAAAGCCCGTGGACTCCCTCACCGCTTCATTGCATTGTGTGTCTGGCTTCATTATGTGGGGATGGACTCAAAGGGTAGGCCTCGCCTTGGTCGCAGCTTCCCTACGATCGGTATGTGGACAGAATCCTTGAAAATATGGTAAGGCGCAATGCTTAAAATTGTTTGTTTTTAAATTAATTGCGCGCCGAGGGAATCCGATGTGTTCGCGTCCTGTGTGAATGCTTCAAAACGTGCAATTAAAATGTGCGAAGGAATCGTGGGAGAACTTCATATAGCAGACTCGATCTGAACTTGATTTGTCCCGTGCAAAACTTCAGCATGGGTTATTTTGGTTTTGCGGCGAATCAACCGAGTCGGAAATGATTTTTCCTCTTTTCCTCTTCCACCAGCCGAACTGTGGTGTGGTTCCACTTAGCGGACAAATTTTGCGCAGTGCCGGTAATGCCTCCAGTGTGCCGTCGGTAACGGTGTCTTCAGTGCTGCCCAGACACCGTTACCGACCACATCTCAGCCTGTTTCAGCACTACGCAGCCCAGTTGGAGCATGACGGCCCGCTGTCAGCTCGGTGTGTATTGATTCCCTGTCGCCGACTCACCTGCCCATAAGCGAAGACGGCACTTTGAACGTGATACTCTTTCCTCTCGGGAAGTATATGGGGGCGCATCTTCCATTGTTCAATCGAGACAACTTTTCTGACTCTTGTCGGATATAACGTTTCCTGTGATGTATGCTCCTCATTAACTCACTGTTGCATTTGTGATATGTGGCAGCATCCGGATGGCCGTTGGGTAGTATCGCACTGGAGCGATTCGATCCACTGACATGTAATTCGTCACACGGGCTGGCCGTGGTTTACATTTCATTGTTTGGCTGACGAGGTTATGGGCGCGTTGTAACGGGCGCAGTCGATGCGCCCCATGCTATACTAACCAACCAGAACATGACACGCCGCAGCCTCCCTGGAACTGGAACCTACATCGGCTTACCACGAATATGTCAGAATGTATCCTTTCATCAATCCAGTGAGCGTACTTTTTTTTCCAATCCGGGCACAAATGCGTGTTTCGTGGAAACTTCGCCGCGATCGATAAAGCAGTAGCGTACTTTACGCTTACGTGAATACGAGATTGGTCATCTCTTGTCTGGGCACGAAGCTCTTGCGTTCGATACACACCAGTGGCGAATCCAGGGGTTTTCATGAGGAGTGCACTCGCCTGGGGGCACCATTTCTGGGGGGATGAGTAGTCTAGGGCTGAGGTGCTCGAAAGGCTGTGGGTTCGAGTCTCACCTGTCACTACTCTTCGCCCGGGACCAATCAGCGTGAGAGATCGGCGACGCTACATGGCTCGGTCGATGTGTCGTAAAACCAACAACCAACCAACGAACAACCATTTCTGGGGGGAGGGCACTTAAAAGTCCCTGGAGGATGCCTAGCTGAAGCTCCTTTGAATGGTGACGCCGTAGACCGATACCGCCTAGGTGACGTCGTGCGCAAGGGCGGGTCCAGAAATTTAGCTCGGCTCATTTTTTCTGACGGGCGTCAATGATTGTGGAGAGTTGGCGGGTGGGTGCCCTCTAGCGTGAAGAACGCTAGAGGGGCATATTTATCCACTCGGGGGCACATTGCCTTTCCTCTGGGGGCGCATACCCCCTATCCCATTTTGAATCCGCCCGTAATGGTGCGTGCCGTTGTGCCAGGACACCTCGGCCTTGGTCAAGCCGCGCGCGCCCAGCGCGCCCTGGATAGTGTGGCGGCCATTGTTCGCACGAAGCAGCCGAGGGTCGGTGCGCACGAGTTTGTGTGCGACGAGGTTGAAGCGGGCGGTGAACGCCGGTCGACTGCGCTGCCGGGAATCGCCGTTCGGCGCCGGAAATCGGCCGCGTCGGCCATGTGAACCGATGGTGGGAGCCGCTGTCCGACTCCCACCGGCGCAGTCAACGAACGCGTCCGCCGTGCCTGCGGTGGGCACTTCCGGCGGCCGTGGCGGCAGCGACGGCGCCGCCGCCCGACCTGGCCCCTGGTGGCCGCCGCCTCCAACAGCTCCCGCGCCGCCGGCACGCCGGCACGCTGCGTTTAGTCGTGTGTACGCAAACCCAATTCGAAGGGCGAAGGTGGTGCTTGATCCTATTGTGCTGAATTTAGACGGGCTGTTTTTTGCATTTACTGCCTCCACTTTTGTTTGCTGCCCTTTTCCGTTTTTATTTAATTCGGTTTGATTCTCGCTTTTGGCTTGCTTGTCACCTCTTCTTTCGAATAGAAATACTGCTTTGGCCAAGGAATATAGCACGGAAAACACGGAATTTATTTGGGATGACTGGCATTCTTGCGCAGGTGTGAGAACTACCATGTACCTCACCTCATCGAATTTTGGACGGACTGTGCCAGCCGTGCGGACGTGTCTATTTTTTTACTTCACAAAGACAGTGTTGGCCTACCTCCACACGACTTTGATTATGTCGCTTGTAGTCGCTCGGTTTAACGTCTGCTCCAATTAGCAGTCCAATCCAATAGACATCAATTGTGTTCTTTGAGGGGAACAATTTCCACCGCCATTATTATTTTGCACCTGCAGTCGTCTGCTGTACTACGCTGCATCCATGTGCGCCTGGTGGTGCTGCTGTGGAGGTGCTGTGCGGTACGGCGGGAGGGAATGTTACGTGCGCTTCGTGTGTTGTCAGAGAGCAGGCCGGCCGGGAAATAGCCCCGCACCACACTATTTCCATCCGGCGCGCGCGGCACTTTTTGCCAGCCGTCTTGCCCTGGCTGCGCCCCAGGCGCCGGAACCCGGCCGTTTCCTGCGCCAGATGTGTGCGTGAGAGGGGAGGGGACGCGAGCGGGGAGGGGCCGGGTCCTGTCGGTGTTATGCTCGGCGTTATGCTCGCCGCGAAGCGACCACTGCACTTTTGCTTCGTGGCTCTGGTCGCGATAGTCTGGCGAAGGGGAATTTGAGTATTATGGAGTGGTAACCGAAGGCCTAGCAAGGTGTGATGTGTAGCGTATAACTTTCGTAGTGGGAGGTGGATGGGTGAATTAGAAAGCGTTTTGCTGCCCTCGTTTTGTCGTCTTTGTTTATGCATGATCGTAGTGTTAACTGGGGGGGGGGCTCGTTTCCCTGATTCCCCCTCCGCCCTGGCCGGAGATGCGCCGACGTTGATTGACGAAGGGTGCACCTACAGGATATCATTAGGATGCACTGTGCTGTGCATCGATATCTGATCCTGAGATCCTACAGGATATCCTATTGGTGTTCCAACCGGAATTTGAAGCCGAAGGTGGAAGCGCCCACCCGGGGCACAATTGTCAACCGCCTTAAAATTGGATGAGTCGGTGGAACCCCTCTGCGGAAATAGTCCTCCGCTTATGTGTTTGTGTTGGTGTATGCAGTGCGTGGTATGGATGTGTTCATTTAGTTCAAAATGTCTGTTCCATTTTCACTCATTTCCATTGAGATACAGCCTGCTCAATTTTTCCCTCTCCAAGTTTGATGATGTATCTACCAATTTTGGAAGAAAATGCAACCAGACCAACATGCACAACCTACGAAATCATAACAGATCTTAACTTGCTGTTGGACCAAAATATTTCACCAAGTTCGGCAAATTTTGTATGCATTTATATCGTCTCCCTGGCTTCCAGTAGTAGAATACCTTTGTTCTTGCTTTTGCTGTGGATGGCGGTCTTGGCAGCGTAAGTTCAACGGTGTGCCGTTAGCATCCACAAAGGTAGATAACACTGAAGGGCACGATTTGCTGCATGGGTGTACTATAATAGCACGAGCAGAGACGGCTCGCATCGATCTCATTGCCGCCTGCTAGGTACACATCTCCCAAAGATGATCGTCTTCTGGAATGTCTGGGTGCCTTCTGGAACACACCATCAGTGAAAAGGTGGGTTGACATATGCAAACAACACCAATTTTTTTTTATCAGATTGATACAAGGTAACGTTTGTAATCTGTTTCCATCCTACGGGATCTGACGTGACATACGAGTTTTCCCTTGATCAGAGTCCCACCCATGGCTGCAGTCCTGCTGTAGAAATTGAGAGGGACGAGTCCAAATTTCGAAGGACAGATTTCGGTTTTCCAAAGCCTTTAGTTGGTTGGATGCATGAATTGATCGATTTGTTTGATGAAAAACATTGGAGGGCATCGTCATCCCCCCTACTCCCCGAAACGGTGCGGGAATAAATGTATCCCCGGTTTCTCAATAATGCTGGATGTATTCTCCCCATTGCCCTATTCCCGCCTTTCCAGCCACATAAAAGGACTCCATGCCATCTTCTGTATGCATTGTATACACGGTTCATTCCGTGTGGTATCGTTACTTGCATATATTGGCTTATGTTACTCGTGTAGCTTTCAATATAAGCCTTCGAATTGAATTGGTTGTCGCATAGGCATGGCCACATGGTCACAGCTATGGTGCCCATCAAATGTATACACATGGGAGTTTTAGAACCGGCACAACCCATCTTTTCACTTCACCTTGTGAAATTATTCTACTCGCATTTTGAGATAATTCGTAGCGTCCCTGCACAACGCTTTGTGAGCCAGGCCGCGGATTTGGCAGTGGTCGGGCTCCTCGTGCTGTGCTGGAACGGCCATATTCGCTTCTTATTAAGCGATCGAAGAGATGTAGTGCTTACACGGGTGAATTTCGGAAGTCCGACTTCAGTATTGATGATGTGCTGCCCATTAATGGTTTGTATATCGAATATGCTGGTTTCCTGATTAAGCTAATGTCGGTCACCTGGTGTAGCTTAGGAGTGATCTACGTGGCAGCAAAAGTAGGGTGTACAATCAGAGCAGGAGAGCGATTTTGAAGGAAGGTAGCCAGGGATGGAAATGGCCGAGTGGTTAAGGTGTTGAGCTCTGGCTACCAATGGTTCCGGATTCAACATTCGCACTGCTCGGAACATTTCCCGGTTCCGCGGCTCACCGGCGAAACAGTTTGGACGGCGCCATTAGCTGTAAATGTGCATAAACTGCGTCGTGAATCACCCAATAAGCAAGTAAGGTAGCCGTTCTGCTTAACAATCAACTCGTCACCTCTGTATAGAAGTGTCAGTGATCTGTCATGAGCGGTATTCTTGTGTGATGCTATATATGAGAGTGGGTTACATGTGTGATGCTATATATGAGAGTGGGTTGCATGTGTGATGCTATAGAGGAGAGTGGGCCATTTCGTAATGGGTGCATGATGATCCAGAGACTATTGCATTTGAATTAACTACTTTTCCTCACCAAACTCATCAAGTACGTTTATCGCTACCATAGCCACGACCTCCAGTGAGCGTGATAATCTTGGAAGCCGGATATTGGAAGTTCTGGGACGAGGGCCTGAATTTGATTGTGATGATGATTGGAACGGTTTTAGGTTGTACAATTTTTGTAAAGCAATCAATTAGTGTTTGCCTGGAGTTAATTGTTTCTCACACAATTTAACATGTCTTCAACTTCCTATGTTTTCACAGATAGCGTTGTGCCGCAAATGCTGCTAGGCGCTGCTTTTTGGTGCGTAACATGTACTCGGGGACGTGTACCGTAGTATCAGGGTATCGATACTGCTTTATCAACTGGCCCCAATAGGCATCATAGGTATCTTGCATCAGCTCGCCCCAGTACGGGCGCCTACCTCTGGGACGGAACCAATAATTTTGGTCGTGAGAGGGAGCTAAGATGCTCCTACTGGTACCACTGTTCACCCTGGTGCCAATGTTCACCAGGGGGTTCGAGTCAAGTCAAGTGGCCCTCATTCGTCTGACGAGCTGACTTGCAGCTTCTTTCCTGCGGTGCATGAGATACAGTGTAGCTTTTCCAGGAGTGTGGGGGACAACTCAGATCAAGGGGAAGGGATGATCTTTCCTGCGGTGCATGAGATACAGTGTAGCTTTTCCGGGAGTGTGGGGGACAACTCAGATCGAGGGGGAAGGTATGCCAAGCTCAATTGCCAGCCTCGTGTCAGGACCGGTACTACTGATTTCAAAAGGCTGCGATTAGCTAGGACACTTGCGAGCATTGGAGAGGGCAACTTCACACGGCCCCAATGTGCAGCCAAGAAGACGTGGGATGCTCATGCCTTTCAGCATGATGGACGCTACACAACGCACACGTGGCTGGTGCGGCCTCCGGCAGAAATAGCTCGGCTGACTAACTGACCAGCTCGCAACACCCGCCATTTTGCTCGACTGGGTGGGCCAGCTGATGTTGGATGGGCCGCGGTGGAGGGCCGCCACCGCCAACGTCGGCGGCGGCGCACCTCCCCTCCCCTTTCCCCCTGCCTCTCTTCAGCTACACGTGACGTCACGGTCGTATGCAGTGGCGCAGCCAGGGCTATGGCAGCGGAGCGTTCAGACTAAACAAGTGTTCTGACCGCCTCTCAGGATATCAGTTCAGTAGACATATTGGTATCGCTGTTTAGCTTAGTAGCAAGTCTGGTTTGAGCAAGGATAATTCTGTCCACTGCTCAACCTCATATTATGCCGCCCGCTGGTATCTACTCTTTCAAAAACGTCTCGATTTGTTGCTCGTGAGCAGGCCTGGTTGTGAAATGTTTGGTATATTGATGAGTCTTCTATTCACACATGAATATTTTGCTGCTGCATCTAGGGGCGCACGCAGGCTTTTCTCCGGGGACGGCCCGGGATGGTTGAGGCTTGCGTTTTGTTTTCTGTTGTTCGAGGAGCAGGAAGCTTGTGGTTGTTTTCAGATAACACTTGTTGGTCGGGGAAATGGGGAGGGGGCTGGTTTTACCCCCTAAGCGGTCAGGGCCTCCCGAACCCCGGTATTGATCTTATTTTCAAGATGTCCGGATCGATAAATCTACTCCAGAGCGGGGGCTGGTTCTTCCTTCGGCGCCTCGGGTGAGCCCGTGACACAATTTATGATGGAGGAAGTCTGGGGATGAGGTGCCCGTCTCCAAATTGAAAGGCTGTGGGTTCAAGTCTCACCTACACTTGGCCCGCGATCAACCGCGATCAAGCGGCCACGGCCACCGCCACCGCCACCGCCACCGCCACCGCCACCGCCACCGCCACCGCCACCGCCACCGCCACCGCCACCGCCACCGCCACCGCCACCGCCACCGCCACCGCCACCACCACCACCACCGCCACCGCCACCATTGATGGTGCTCACGATCTGGCACGATTCTGGCAAATGTAGTGCTGCGTAAAGTTGCCGTTGCCCTTTCCACCGTCAACCAAGGACAGGGAAGCCATGCTGGGTCGAAGACTTCAGGGGGCCATTGCACCCCAGAGGAATCCAGATGGGTTCGTCCTCGTATGCTGGCCTGGCCCGGAAGAAATCATCGGAGCGCGCTGGGTTTTGTACAAGGTATACATGACTAAAACAATGGAGATTTAAGCTTTAAATTAAATTAAAGAGCGTGGCGGACCAATGCTCAAGTCCAACCAGTGACAACCTCGCAGCAATTCCATGCACTCCTACCACCGGCCCTGCATCCGCCCCTGAGCATAGCCACCCAACTGAGGCTCGGCTTATGTCGTGCATTTGGCAGTGGCGTACCAAGAAATTATGAAGGGTGGGCGTGGGAAATACATTGTGTCGGGGTGAATAGGGCTGTTCTCGACTGGAACACCTAGTGCTATGCCTGGGTGTTCCCGTCGAGAGCTAGAAGATGGCTGTGAAAACCACACGTTTTTTACCGCTTTGTGGTGGAAGAGCTCTCCCCCCCCCCGAGAAAGGCAACGAATTTGTAACCTACTAAGCCACCCAGAAAACCTCATGATTGTCGCCTTCGCAACTCTGCAACCTCGATTAATTCATGGATATCGAACAATCCAGCTCGACCACGGACGGGTGAACCCCCCTGTTAGAGCACCTGGGCGTGTCCCTGCAAACCCGAGAGCCGCCGAATCTGCAGCATGACGTCAGGCAGTCTAATGCGTCCCGCGGCGTGTGATCGGTGGTTCGTGGCGCGAGCGATGCACCGCCTCCGGTGCGGAATCGAACGCGGATCCTGCGTCGCTGGATCCGAACCAGCCGCGATCGTCGCGACAAATCCTGCGACGCCGTGCCGGCGCGGCCGCCGCCCGCTAGCCCGGTGAGCGGCCGCTCGCCCGCGCCCGCGCCGACAACCGGACGACGCGTGTTTGAGCTTCGGCCGTCGGCCGCCAGGCGGCAGGAGGCGCCGGTTCGCTGGCCGGCCGACCAGCCACTTGGCGGTCGTCCAACGGCGGATAGTGTAGTAAGTCTGGAGAAATAATGGGAATGGGGCCACCGGCGCGCTCTCTGTGGGAGGGTCGCTGGTTGGGCGCCCCTGGTCGGTGCGGCGGCGGCCGGTCAGCGCCCCGACCCGCGAGGGCGACGCACCCCGCCCGGCGCGTCCGTGAACAAGCCAAGGGCGTCCGTTGGCGGTGGCGGCTCGGTCCGCCGACCACCCTGGCCAGGCACGCCGCGAAATGGCGCCGTATCGGGCCGCGGCCGCTGCGCCTACCGTTAACAAGCAGAGCAACCAAAGTCGAACACGGCGAAGTAGCACAGGAATGGAATGCCGCTGGCAGACGCATTCCTGAACAACCAAGTTTGAATTTCGAAATAACTGCCTGTGAACGTAATGCGCCGGCCATTCTCGTTGGCATTCCGCCGTTCCGGACGCAGTTGGATGTTCCCCGTCTTCTGGTAGGGTGCGATTATTGTGTCCAGGGGTGTTCATGACACGCTAAGAGTCGAGTGCACCATCTCCCATGCCTTTACTGCCCACAGACCACAGGTGGCATTTGCAGTCTATTTACTGTAGACATGAGCGGCGAAGGGGGCAGGGGGATGAGTGCCTCCCAATCGTCGTGAAAATTAGCATCACTCCAAATGGGCCTTGTTGCGTGGAAATAATGAACAGGAAAACGATAATGTCCCTGCACCGCTGATGGTTCTATGTAGGTACTTCGTTTGTGGTGTTTAGTGGCATGGTGTTTCATGGTCAATAGTACTTATCTGCCCTTGATTGCAGGACAGTTTTAATGGAAAACTGTCAGTTCAGGTGCCCCCAAACCCGTACGATTTTGCTTCACCTGCGCTTGCACGGAAGCAAAATATAAATATTTATCTGGCCAGGGTGTCCCACTGGTAAATCAAGGTGTACCTGACGAGCAAAAGGCAAGTCAAGACCTCATACTCCACACAGCCTTAGATGTATCCATTAGAGGTGAACTTACCTATTTGACAGCCCGTGATGCGATAAGTTGAGGACATGGTGCCCTTCCGAACAGTGTAAAATTATTCACCATGTGGCCTGGAAATGCACAGTTAATGGAGTTGTGGTATTTCATCTTCATCTTCGGTTTTTACCATTTTGCCACATGATGTATGCGCAGTCATGCACACAACTGCTAAATAATGTAAAATACATGTGACTGAAGTGAAAGGCATTCCGCTTTTTAATCCTTAAGTGGCAATCCTTTATTTTCTTCCAATCTTTCACTATTCCCAAGCAACTTCTTCCTTCATCCACACAGTTAATGGTGAAGTAACTTTAGGACACTGCTTCCGAAGCCTTCGAATGTCTCCACGACGGCTCACGGTGCCCATCTGACAACTCAGACCGCCCATCTGACAGCTCAGACCGCCCATCTGACAGCTCAGACCACCCATCTGACAGCTCAGACCGCCCATCTGACGGCTCAGACCACCCATCTGACAGCTCAGACCGCCCATCTGACAGCTCAGACCACCCATCTGACAGCTCAGACCACCCATCTGACAGCTCAGACCGCCCATCTGACAGCTCAGACTGCCAATTGGACGGCTGCAGCAGGGCTTGGGAATATCGGGGTGCCCTTGAACGGAAGGTAATGCCTCTGTTGCTTTGCAAAGCCTCCCTTGCTGGCATTATAGTGCATTTGCCGTAAGGCGGAGTGGAGTGCACTCGATGACTTGGATACGATCCTAGCAAGCTAAACTGCCATCAAACCGGCGCAGTGCCCTTCTAAAGCCGGTTGCGTGACAATACGTCCCTTCCATCGGTTTATATCTGAAAAAGATGACCCGCTGAGATCTGTCCACATAACCCGCTGAGATCCGCTGAGACCACTCCACATAGCGCAGTGGTAAAATGGGATGCGGGAAGGCATGATTTGTGGCCTTAGACATAACATGTAATAAATCCCAGGGGCGTTTTTCTCGATGGCGGTTACGTTTCTTCTGAATTTATCCTGACGAAAATTGTGCGCACCGTTACAATAGTTTACAGTGTCCTTTTCATGTACCCAAGTGTCCCTTTCTGGGGTTGGTGTGCCCTTTTGTTGTAGTGCTCAGTAGAGGAAAAAAAATGTGGAAAATGCATTGCTCAGTAGTTCCTAGCCCACACTTGGTTGCGAATAATATCAATATTTCCCAACTTTAATAAAATAGTGAATGAGCCGCTATCTAAAAACTAGCAGCCCGACACCATGACACCAAGGGACGAACCGGGGAAAGGGTGGTGGTTGGATCTTTCAAAAATGTTGTTTGTTCATTAAGTGGCTTGGGTCTTTTTTCTCTTATAAAGTTACACATAAAGCAACACACGTTTGTGCATTGGTGTTTCTGAACGGATAGGTTTAAATCTGCCATGCGGCTTCATCTAACAGCCATGCAGTTAGTACATTGAAGTCAATTCAGACGTAGGCACATGTACAAGTGTAAGGGTGTACTGCGGGTGAGGATAGAAGCAACTTAGAACGCCTGGGGAAATCAGTCTTCCAGGAAACCTCCAACTCTGCAGGGCCCATTGAACTACAAGGGGCCATGCAGATGTCAGGGGCTCTTCGGCTCCAAGACGCACTTCCAGCTTTAATGGGCCCATCCATCTTCAGGGAGCCCCTCTAGCTTCCTCAAGGTGCCGGTCGAGCTCCCAGGGACCACTCCTAGTTTCC
This sequence comes from Imbricaverruca yamaguchii, assembly GCA_034440575.1. Lineage (NCBI taxonomy): Eukaryota > Metazoa > Arthropoda > Thecostraca > Neoverrucidae > Imbricaverruca > Imbricaverruca yamaguchii. The sequence continues at coordinate 1,638,051 of JAOTOL010001656.1, read as the reverse complement.
AGCCAATCCTCGAACCTCTCTGAACTCTTGCAGCTCTCAAGGCCCTTGACTTCATAGGTATCCCTCAACCCCCCCCACAACTTCCCGGAGTATCCGTTCTCCTGAGCCCCTCAAACACCAGAAACCTTAATCCGTCTAGGGGCCAGCCAACTCCTGCAGGGGATCATAAAGGGGCCCATACAGCTGAACGAGTCCTCCGGCTTCAAGAGGGCCCCTTCATCTTAAAGTGTCCCTTCACTTCTAAGAGCCCCATCAGCTTCGAAAAGCCCTGAGCATGCAAAGAAGCTTGTCCTTACAAGTCATACTATTGCGGTCACAAGTTAGATTGCTCATTTTGTCAAAGGCAACGGAAGAGTTCAGTTAGATTAGAGACAATCAAATAAGGTTCAGAAATTGCAATGACATTTTGCGGCAGACTCCCTTCCAGGAGCGGAAAAATTAATCAGATAGTCTTCAATTTATATTTGGTGTTCGACAGCCCCTCTGTTGATACAAGCATTTTTTTTGTAACGGACAATGCGTTTTAGCCCCTCAAACATTTGAGAAGAGAGAGAGGCAGTCGTCCCCTCTGTTCGCCCGTTCCGCCACCCCTGCGCCGTCGTTACCAACCCCAATAGATCCAGCGCACGTGCGATCGAGCCATCGCTGGATGGCACTGAAGCATGGCCTCGGAGTTCATTTGGAACTTGTGACAACTGAGAACTCAGCTACCCAGATGGGCCAACGGGCTGATCGTGGGTGTCTCTGTGAGCAGGGCCACACTCGGGATGCGTGCCCTTTTCAATTGCTAATGGTCGAAATCTCGTCTACGCCGGTGCTTTTATGTAAATGGTAGTCACGAGGCGTTTTGGAAGACATTTCTGGCTCAGGGTGCCACCGTGGTGGAAGTTCGTCGGTTGCGAAACTTCCGGATGCACGACCGATGTTGCGCAAGATGTGATCTGGAAGCCATCGCTTGCTCACGTGCACCGCATGCTGTCGCTGCGGCTGCGGCTGCGGCTGTACGGCGCGGACCGGCCTCCACCTCCGGCTGGGTCCAGTCCGCCCAGACGGCTGCCCGCCCAGACGGCTGTCCGCCCGGTCGGCTGTCCGCCCGGACGGCTGTCCGCCCGGTCGGCTGTCCGCCCGGTCGGCTGTCCGCCCGGTCGGCTGTCCGCCCGGTCGGCTGTCCCCCGGAGGCTGTCGCGGCTGTCGCCGTCCGGTCGGCTGTCCGCCCGGTCGGCTGTCCGCCCAGACGGCTGTCCGCCCAGACGGCTGTCCGCCCGGACGGCTGTCCGCCCGGACGGCTGTCCGCCCGGTCGGCTGTCCGCCGGGTCGGCTGTCCGCCCGGTCGGCTGTCCGCACAGACGGCTGTCCGCCCGGTCGGCTGTCCGCCCGGTCGGCTGTCCGCCCGGTCGGCTGTCCGCCGGGTCGGCTGTCCGCCCGGTCGGCTGTCCGCCCGGTCGGCTGTCCGCCCGGTCGGCTGTCCGCACAGACGGCTGTCCGCACAGACGGCTGTCCGCCCGGTCGGCTGTCCGCCCGGTCGGCTGTCCGCCCGGTCGGCTGTCCGCCCGGTCGGCTGTCCGCCGGGTCGGCTGTCCGCCCGGTCGACTGTCCGCACAGACGGCTGTCCGCCCGGTCGGCTGTCCGCCCAGTCGGCTGTCCGCCCGGTCGGCTGTCCGCTGTAGACCACCTCCACGCCTGCTCTGCGTGTGTTCCAGGTGCGCGACACCGGCGAGCAGCCGTCGACGGACCCCTACCACTAACACCACCAACCGGCGTTGGCGTGACCGCTCCCTGACTGCAATTGGAGCCATGGTAGGTGATGTGCGTCACCCCTGGCTACCCTACTGTACGTCACTACTTGGGGCGGGGAAACAGGGAGCTACCTCAGCGAGGTCCCTATTGCCGCGCCCGTGGCACCACAGGAACTACCACAGGAAGGGAGGTAGTTAATCTATATGGGCGGTTCGTGGAAATAGACTCGAAGGAAACTTGGCGGCTCAGCCCCTCGCTTCTCGGACATTCGTACGTTCTTCATCTTCACTATTCTTTCAGAAAAATAGCGCCGACATGGTTTCTGTATTAACTGAAATAAGGGTGGATTCAGGCATTTTTAATGGGAGCGCTTGTTCAGGAGGTACGTCATTGCTCGGCGGGGTGAAGTCTTCTCTACTCTAAAGGGTGTCATCGGCTGAGAAACTCTTTCATCGGGGCGGAATGTGTGGTGCACTCTAGCGCCCTGAAGGGGCGCCACACCTCCATCGGTGCACATGCCATCAGTTGTCTCGCCCTCGTCCATATGGATCCGCCACTGTTGTGATGGGTTTCGGTGTCGTCTGAGTTGTCGCAGTAGCACAGCCGGTAGGGCATTGGACTATTGGATATATATCTGATCACTTTTCTTAACCCGTCCCGTCTCGGGGGTCTTCATCCCCTCCCCCTCAGGTTTTTCGCGGATAGCGGACGAACGGCGCGCGGCAGCGCGCCCAAGTTTGGCATACCTTTTCCAACATCAATTTGACATGCTGATTCAAAACCTTTAGGTCAGGTCATCTGGGGTCAAGGAGTTAATCAAGGTCAAGTGAGGTCACCTCCAAAAAAGTTCAACCAGTCGTCACGCTTTAACGGATACAGATATTTTAATGAAGCTTTCAGCGTTTGCTTATCTTTACGGATGGAACAAAACGTACGAGTTGAATTTGTAATGTTTCCGTTTTTGACTACATATAAATTTTGCATATTTGGCAAATTGCAGTTCAAATACAAGATACTGGCTAAAGTAAACATTTTTTTGTTAGGGCAAGTTGATTTCCAACAACGTTTCTCGGTCTGCTCTATAAATTGGAAAAGGAAAATTAAAAAAACCTGAAAACTCAAAATTTTGAAATTTCAAGAAAAAATTGTGAGTCCAAAATTTTTTAGCCCTGGTCGATTTGGCTGTCCTTTTCTCATTCCAAATACATTTTGTTTTTCATATATCCCCAAAATAGACTCCCCAGAGTCAAAAACTTAATATAAGTCGTGAAGAGTCGTGAGAATCTAGCCCCCCTGGTGACGTCACTTTTGGGGAATTTTTTTTTTTGAGGATGGACCCGGACCCTACTCGTCGAGCGCTTTCCGATGACACCTTTCGTTTTCGTGCGATGCTTAGTTTGGATTTTAGAGGGGGGCCTTCAATCGTCCCCTCCCCCCGATACGGGGTGGGAGGATTTGACCGGAAAGACGGCGCGGGTTAAGAGCATGTTCTGAGACGATCCTTTCTGTAGGACAATCAGATCGGAAGTTCCTTGTTGCGAGGTATTTTCTGATGTTCTCCATTAGCCGCGTTGAAAATAGCTTTCTGGATCGGCCAGCGATTCTGCGAAATCTGATTCATGCGTACGTGTGATCTGTGTGCAAGGTGTGAGCTTCAGTCCGAAGTGGAGTCGTTGGCTGTTGCGAGCTGGTCTGCCGGCCGCTGCCAGCTGGTGGCAGCTGGTGTCAGCTGGTCGCCGCCCGTTCAGCTGGGATGCATGAGGGTGGGGCAGACAGTACGCGTGCCCGCTGCCATCTCCCCGGCCTGTATTGATCGCCGACCGCCGCGCACGCACCACTGGCTGTCTCTGTCTCCTGTGTGGTCTGTGTCTGGTCTGTGTCTGGTCTGTGTCTGGTCTGTGTCTGGTCTGTGTCTGGTCTGTGTGGTCTGTCTGTCTGGTCTGTCTGTCTGGTATGTCTGTCTGGTCTGTGTGTCGTGTCCGTGTGGTCTGTCTGTCTGGTCTGTCTGGTCTGTCTGTCTGGTATGTCTGTCTGGTCTGCCTGGTTGGTCTGTCTGCCTGGTCTGTCTGCCTGGTCTGTCTGTCTGGTCTGTCTGTCTGTCTGTCTGTCTGTCTGTATGTATGTGTGTCTCTCTGTGTCTGTCTGTCTGTGTCTGTCTGTGTCTGTCTGTCTGTCTGTCTGTCTGTCTGTCTGTCTGTCTGTCTGTCTGTCTGTCTGTCTGTCTGTCTGTCTGTCTGTCTGTCTGTCTGTCTGTCTGTCTGTCTGTCTGTCTGTCTGTCTGTCTGTCTGTCTGTCTGTCTGTCTGTCTGTCTGTCTGTCTGTCTGTCTGTCTGTGTCTGTCTGTCTGTCTGTCTGTCTGTCTGTCTGTCTGTGTCTGTCTGTCTGTCTGTCTGTCTGTCTGTCTGTCTGTCTGTCTGTCTGTCTGTCTGTGTCTGTCTGTGTGTCTGTCTGTCTGTCTGTCTGTCTGTGTCTGTCTGTCTGTGTCTGTCTGTGTCTGTCTGTCTGTGTCTGTCTGTCTGTGTCTGTCTGTGTCTGTCTGTCTGTGTCTGTCTGTCTGTCTGTCTCGGGATGTAGGATCCTATTCGGTCGGGAGGGCTCCGGCTGCCCACCCTCCCCAACTTTCAGCTCACCCCCCCCCCCACCCCTACCACCACCACCACCACGACTTTGAAAGCCAAACCCATGGAAAATTCAAGGAATGCTCCATAAATGTCTAGTATGACACAATACTCGTGTTCCGTATAGGTAGGTGTAAGATTGACAAAAATATATGAGTGGTGACGATATTCTCGATGTTCTAAGTATTATTTAGTGTTGGTGGTGACTCCTGATTAATTGTAATAGTACAAGCAATCCCATTTCAGGTTTTCTGAAGTCGATAATCACACTGGTCATTTAGCACTGATAGCAATGCGGAGTTTGCTACGATGGTTGCATGTTGTTTCGTTTCGTGCTGTTTTTAATCCATTTTGATCGACGGAAATTTAAAGTAACATATACGGATATCGTAAAAACAATAATGAAATTAGGCACAATGCGAAGCGAAAAGGAAGAAGCCGTTTCGGCACTAAGTAGATTCTCCGTATTCTGTAGTAGTTTTTCGATTAAATATTTCCTGACTATTTGTCCCCGGATAAGCTAAGTTCATGGAAAACTGGAAAAAGGAAACTGATGTTTATGAAATTAATGTTTTTAAAGATTGTAAAATAAAATAGGCCAAATCCGGGGAGAAACTTGTAGTTTGGGATATCATCCCTAGCTTGATCGACCCAGAGATGAGCCCCCGCCCCCTCAACTGATACATCAATATATATATCTTGTATCCATTTATTTATCTTGTATCTCTTTTATCTACCTATCTGCATATGTATAAGCGCATATGTATATCTGTTTATCTGTCATGATATAATAATTATGCACGATACCACTCCTGAAGATAGTTTTTATAAGTAGTAACTATTTAGTGCCCTAATACACTATGTTTTGAACATAGTTTTGAAAGAAACAATCATGACGAGAAAAAAAAATTCCCAGTATGAATAATCTTGTTCAAACTCCTTATAATTCCGCAGAATCCATGTGCAGTTGCTGGGCTTTTCCTAGGTTCCTCAATGGAACATCACCGATCACCACTATCATAGTGTGTTCGTCTCCCTGTGCAGCTGTTGGGCTTTCCTTAGCTCCCTCAATGGAACACCACCGATCACCACTATCATAGTGTGTTGGTCTCCCTGTGCAGCTGTTGGGCTTTCCTTAGCTCCCTCAATGGAACACCACCGAGCAGAACAAAGTATATTAATTGCGCCACCCATCATCTCTGGCGCTGCCCTTTGACGTAGGTGTGGGATGTCTCGCGAATTCGTTATCCGCGCACGCTGGACGTAGATTCCTTTGTGATTTCGATCAGTGTTTTCGCGGTGACCTGTGGCACCCCCGCCGCTCCGGACCCAAACGCCACGTGACCTCGGTGGCACCCCGCCGCTCCGGACCCAAACGCCACGTGACCTCGGTGGCACCCCGCCGCTCCGGACCCAAACGCCACGTGACCTCGGTGGCACCCCCGCCGCTCCGGACCCAAACGCCACGTGACCTCGGTGCACCTCCGCCTCTCCGGACTCAAACGGCACGTGACCTCGGTGGCACCCCCGCCGCTCCGGACCCAAACGCCACGTGACCTCGGTGGCACCCCGCCGCTCCGGACCCAAACGGCACGCGGCCTTGCGCGGCGCGACCTTCCAGGCTGCTACGCAGCGCTGCGGAAAAAAGCACGCACAGAACGCACGCGGCTCCTGCGGCGGCTCCGGCCGCGGCGCGTGTTTACTGCGCGTCCTGCTGGCCGGCGCAGGGGAGGCGCGAAGGCCGGCTTTGTGCGGCCATCTCAACTTGCAGGCTGCGCGCCGCGCGGCTGGCCGCCTCTGGCCTCGTCAGCAGCCTTGTGCCGGACGCGCCGCTGGTGGTGGCTGCCGTGGACGCCGCGGCCTGTTGCGCGCAGCGAGGCCGCCTGTCGCCCACTCGCACACGCGTTTCGTGCGAATGCGATCGGCGCCGGTCGATGGCCGGCCGATGTGACGTCAGCAGTCGATAGCGTGATTGTCGACGGCCGGTCGTGCGGTCCGCTTCCGGCGGCGGCCGGCCGACCGTGCTGCGGCGTACGCCGGTGGCTGGCCAAATTATGAGGTGGGCGTCGCAGTATTGGGGCAGGCCAGGCCAGGACAGGACCACTCGCTAGAAGCGGAGATCTCCCTGCGCTGCCGAGCTTGTTAGGGGATGTCTAAATGGGGAAGTCTCATCTTACCTGACATGAGTCATGCTCACTTAATGGATGCACCTTTCTTAAGCTAAACACGGCGAGCAATACACACGACTGAGTCCTGGAACCCTACGATCCCTTCCCGTGTCGTTCATGTATTCTTGAGCCGGCCATTGCCCGCTCAATGTGTGCAGTTTTCTCCATGTATGCTAGGTTTAACATGGGACATCGTGTAAATTCCACAACCATGCCAGGGTTCGGTGTATAATGGCTCCAGCAGTTGGCGTCCCCGTGCGTCATAAACCACCAGGTCACCATATCACCCAATCGGCTTGATAAAACGTCGCCTGTTAAAATGTCGCCTGTCGGGTTGATAAAATGCTGAAATCGTGTGCTAAGACCATTTCCTTTTGGAAATCCCAACGCATTGGACGAACCAACGCGTGAGCTGTGCTTGTTGCCCGAGGTGGACGGGAATACGGCACGGGACCGGCCGACGCCGGGGATTTATTAGCCAGACGCGCCGCTGTCTGTGTTTCTCCTGACCCGACCGTGGGGCTGGCAGGCTGCCGGCTGCCGGCTGCGATGGGCCTTGGCAGGTACTGTGTATCTGGCGGAGCCCTGTCTGGTGAGCAACCGTCTACTGAGTCGCGGACACGAGGCCACCGGCAGCGTCTGACCTCTGGTGTCTCCTGAGCTGCATACATAGGCACCGTCTGACCTTTGGTGTCTCCTGAGCTGCATACATAGGCACCGTCTGGCCTTTGTCATCTCCAGAGCTCTGGACATCGGTAGCGTCTGACCTCCGCCATCTCCTGAGCTCTGGACATCGGCAGCGTCTGACCTTTGGTGTCTCCTGAGCTGCATACATAGGCACCGTCTGACCTTTGTCATCTCCAGAGCTCCGGACATGGGCAGCATCTGACCTCCATCTCCTGAGCTCAGGACATCGGTAGCGTCTGATCTTTGCCATCTCCTGAGCTCCGGACATGGGCAGCATCTGACCTCCATCTCCTGAGCTGCAGACACGGGCAGCATCTGACCTCCGCCATCTCCTGAGCTCCGGGCATCGGTAGCGTCTGACCTCTGCCATCTCCTGAGCTACAGACATGGGCAGCATCTGACCTCTGCCATCTCCTGAGCTACAGACATGGGCAGCATCTGACCTCCATCTCCTGAGCTCAGGACATAGGTAGCGTCTGACCTCTGCCATCTCCTGAGCTGCAGACATGGGCAGCATCTGACCTCTGCCATCTCCTGAGCTACAGACATGGGCAGCATCTGACCTCCATCTCCTGAGCTCAGGACATAGGTAGTGTCTGACCTCTGCCATCTCCTGAGCTACAGACATGGGCAGCATCTGACCTCTGCCATCTCCTGAGCTACAGACATGGGCAGCATCTGACCTCCATCTCCTGAGCTCAGGACATAGGTAGCGTCTGACCTCCGCCATCTCCTGAGCTCAGGACATAGGTAGCGTCTGACCTCTGCCATCTCCTGAACTCCGGGCATAGGTAGCGTCTGACCTCTGGTGTCTCCTGAGCTGCATACATAGGCACCGTCTGACCTCTGCCATCTCCTGAGCTCCGGACATGGGCAGCATCTGACCTCTGCCAACTCCTGAGCTACAGACATGGGCAGCATCTGACCTCCATCTCCTGAGCTACAGACATGGGCAGCATCTGACCTCCATCTCCTGAGCTACAGACATGGGCAGCATCTGACCTCCATCTCCTGAGCTCAGGACATCGGTAGCGTCTGACCTCTGCCATCTCCTGAGCTGCAGACACGGGCAGCGTCTGACCTCCGCCATCTCCTGAGCTGCAGTCCCCAGACGTCAGTAGCACCTGAGCCCCTGCCGCCTAGTAGCTAGAACTGCATCCTCCAGATCAACCGTGGTGCCTGGCCGTTTCTTTGCATCGCGGCGGGTGTCGCCTACTGGGGGCCGCGTCTCGAGTCCGGCTTGGTGCCGATACCGATCGGAGCTGGCCACTGACCTTGGTGCCGCGGGGCCAGCCCGGGCTATGAGCGCTGCTCGCCCTCCGCGGCCGTGTGTCGGCCGCAGAGGGGACGCAGAAGGCAGGGGACCGGCGGCCGGGTCGATGCTGTGCGTGGCGGCGGCGGCGGCGGCTGCCACTATGGCTGCCAATGCGCGCGCTGGCCGCCGTGGATCGATGGCCGGCGCGCCGCCGGTGCCTTCAGTCGGGAGCGACAGTGTCACGCCATGGCAGCCACGAGGGAGGCCGGTCTGCTGGTCGCAGTCGGGGCCGCCAGCAGACTCGACCGTACACCGGCGTAGACTCGAGTGTGGCGCCACTGGGACGGCAGGGCATAGGATATCGCGCCACATCGCTGCACTTCTAGAGGGTGTAAAGCGGTGCAGTGGAAGGTCATGATTGGAAGCGGCGCAAGGAAGATGTCGCACTGGGCACGTGCTCTCTGCCAGATGCTGGACCTTCATATTGATGCAAAATGTAAGAATTGTTTCCGTATGAGAGAAAAGACGACATCGTTGAACCAATCTTTAAAGAAAATGTGTTCAAACCACTTCGTGGATACAGAAATTGAGTTGCAAAGGGAACAAACTGGAGACGTTTTACAAGAAGATTTAAAGTTCTTGCAGATTTTCCGAGGAGAAAAAAAACTTGGCACATTCTCCAAAAAAAAAATGACATCCACAAAGGCGATCGGCTGGATAAACTGCAAAAAATAAGAGCTTCCTTTGGTGTTTCTTTTTGTTCTTCTAACGCTGTATGATCGAAGCGGTCGATGCGCCCCTAAGCCCAAATAACCAACCTTTTGTTCTTCTAAATATGTCGGTTTTAACCTCACCTGCTATTGTATAATTCCAGTATTCACCACTAGAATACGCATGTCCACTCGAATAATAGCAGTAATTTGCACACAAAGAGAAGTAGCAAATATGCCTCCAGGCGTTAGGGTTACGCCCCCTGTTGGCAGATAATCCAATACTGCAGGTATTGCGGCAGCAACGTCATCCCTCACAGCTGCAGCGTCATACTTCACAGCTGCAACGTCATCCTTCACAACTGCAACATTGATCTATGTTTACATTGTTTCCCCCCTTTGCATCACCAGCTTTTGTTTTCGCAGCAATATCCTTGGATTTTTCCTCAGCAGCTTGGCTGGTGATGTTCGAGCAACAGCTCTTACACGTGGGAGGACACAGCACACGATGGCTGCGGCACTTCCAGTGCCGGCCAACCTTGCACTGCTGGTCGATCTCGTGTCGGGGTCAGTCAGGGCTACGTATCTCGCCATAGCATCGTACTGCGCCGGTTAGCTCCTCGGCATGGTGGTAATCCTCGCTGAAACCATTGCTATCGCCAGTCAAGCAAAACGTTAAAAAATATGGTTAAATTCTCCCTTGTACCGATGTACTCTGGCAGACAAATAATATAATGTAATGTAAGGCCATGTATGCCGATTCTCTTCCCTAGGTTTGTATGGTCTGCAATGCTTATATTTTCTCAGAGCAGACAAACGTAACCCGCGTAAATAGGAAAAAACCTTCATTTGTGTTGAGCGAAATCATGAAGACTTACGTTCATGTAAGCAAGGTCGCATTATCTGACGTTTACAGTGTCATTTAAATCAGCCGGAATTCAAACACAAGACTGGCATATTAGATATATACATATATATGTATATATATATATATATATATATATATATATATATATATATATATATATATATATATATATATATATGGACGCAAACGTGCCTTGCGGCAGTACACTCTTCATACAGCTGTATGTTATAACAAACAAGAGTGACAAGGGACAGTACAGGCGCTGTCGCCGAGACGCTGACCCGACCGACCCTGCAGGCATGTGACCGGCCGCCGGATCATGTGGCAGGCATCACAATCAGTATACGCATGTGTCACCGGCATGATCACATGCCACATATGCACATCTGTGTATTTTGGCTGGTTTCAACGACTTTGTAAGCGTGAGGATAGAAGTGCCAACCTACAATGGAGCCTTTGCCATGCATATTTTCCCCTGACGTGTTATCAGACTTTCCGCTGATAATGGAAAAACGTCACGCGGCAGCGTGCCAAAATTTCGCATATCTTTCAGGTATGTCAAATGTCAGGACAAATCATCATCCACGGCCACCGAGTTAGTGCAGGTCAAATGAAGCACCTCCAAAAACCAGTCGTCGCGCTTTAACGGGCAAATATATTTGAATAAACGTTTTCAGCGTTAACTTATCTTTAGGGACCCCACAAAGCACAACACATTTGTTCAATTCTTGCGTTTTTCATAACTTCTTCGTTTTCCATATTTGTCCATTAGGGCTAAAATCGAGGATTCTGGCTAAAGCAATCACTTTTATGAGCCTAAACTTGCTAAAGGCAACGTTCCTCAATGCACTGCAGCTATTAAAATATAAAATTTTACAAAAACGAGAAGGGTTTTCAGAAACATTTGCAGTCAATGCGCCCGCAAACTACAATACAAAATCGGGACCTCAAAATCTGGACTTTTAGACAAAAGTTTCTTCTTTTTTTGGGGTGGACGAACATTTTCCGGCCGTGGTCGATTTCGTCTTTCCTTTCTGATTACAAATAAGTTTTTTAATCATCCTCGGAATGAATTCACCATAACAAAAAACAGTCGTGTCCTCATCAACCCCTAGTGACGTCACTTGTTGAGGGGGTACAATTTGTGGTTGTTTGCGACCCCGGTCGTCGAGCGTTTTCTAATGACACGTGTTTCAGTTTTCGTGCGACGCTTAGTTTGGTTATTAGGGCGGTCATGTAGTGACCCCCCCGTGAGGTCCTGGGCCGTATTACACCACCGTGAGGGCCTGAGCGGGTTACTCTAAAACGAACTCCACCGAACTGCATTCAGCCAATAAAAGTCCTTTTGAAGTTTAATATTGTATAAAACTTTACCGGACATTTTTGGGCGTGAGTTATTTTGAGCAGTGAATGGGATTTTAACGATCCGTCCTTATCAAAGTGCTTTAAATCTGAAGGGTAGTTGATATTATACACAATTCTTCAAATAACTTTCCATAACCAGATGGAAGTGACGACAGTTACATGCTCTGCAAGGCTTTTCATTCATTTCGGCCTGTCTACACTCGATTTAAAGCAGCGTTAACTAAGTTAGCACAGCTTCTGCGATGGGCACGACCGACGCAGCCGATGCGCCCGTAAACCACTAAGCCCAAATAATCAACAACTTCTGCCGGCTGAAGTATTGGTGCCAAAACCAGCACATGAAGGGGATTTGTTTGAGCATACGGCGACACACATGGGTGGTGAATTGCATTATTTCAGAGACGTCTATGCACCCCTGAAACCTGGCGAGCACCCCTGAACTTTAACATCACTTTACTGGAAAGCATCCCTAAAAGGTTTCGAGACCTGTTATAATCAATGGAAACGTTCCCCTCAATATATACGATTCTGCACCAATTTTACACGTCCTATGTATTTGAAGTGTGTCGGTGCGTATAACCAATTATATGCCTAGCCAACTTTGTTAAGTAACAAGCGCAGTAGCGGTAGCAAGCTTAGATCCACCAGTCTACATACAAATTGCTGTTAGTTTTTTGTTGTTGTTGTTGCTAACCCTGACCTGGAAAGCGGATCAGAAACATGCAAAGTTAGAAATGGCCTATACTGCACAAGGAACACTGAAAAAACGCCCTTTTCCTCTGGGCCGTCGATTTGAACACCAACTGCCAGAAACTCGTAAGGATTTGTCGCAGCAAAAATTTTCATTGCACTGCCGTGAAAATCAAGACATTCTTCCGATCATTTTAGGGATAATTTTACATTTATACAACATGTTTTAGAGTACTACCAAATCAAACTACCCTACCTTGTCTGTAATTACCACGGGACTAGAGATACGTGCGCAGGAAAAATCCGGATACTTCAGGAGACGAGTACCTCATACAGTATTCTATCCGGTGCATCCTAGAAGTGATGTGACGTAGCGAAATACTGAATTTTGGCGGGTATGATAACATTCTGCAGACTAGGTGCGTGTCACAGCCATGGGCGGATCCATCGACTTCGTGAGTGGGAGCTCATCTGGGGAGGAGCCATTTTGTCGTAGGGGCGCCACTGCAAGAGTCTCTAGAGGGGCACTTTCGGGCATGAAAACTCGTTGAGTGGAGAGGGTAACACTCAAACATATCATGTTGCGCATTTCCCTCAGATGGGTCATGTCCATGTGGAGATGAAATGCCCCTGTGTCACGCGCCCTATTTCCGCTCTTGATCATAACTAGGAACCCTAAGCAAAAATGAAAAGGCCAGCAGCAATAATTTGACAATAGTTATTTTAATTAAATGATTGACCTGTTCATGTAAGTATATATGATAATTTCCGTCATGCGTTTGTCATCTGTACCATTTTACTTTATCCATATCCATTATACCAAATGCATGGGAAAAGAGGATGTGGTCTACATATGCCCCTCGCTCACACTGACACAAATGGTTCCATTTCCCTCCTTTTCGTTATTATTTACCTTCCAAATTAACGTCCCATTTTAGAATACATGGTGTGGAAGCAACTTTCTTAGAATTGGTAGCAGCAATATGTAGCCCGTTTAGTTTACAATTTTAGTAACTGGAGCTGTCCTAGAGGAATCTGGGAAGAATTTTGTCTGTAGGGACGCCATTTCTCCTCAGTGGCACCACAGGCTGAAAACAACTCGTTGAACAGGGGGAGGTGCACCGAGTGTCCCGTAGGGGCAAATGCCCCCAGTTTCTCCCTGGATCCGCCACTGCCAGTAATATTTGCAAATTCAGCCGATGACTGGTGAAAGCTGCGACTTTAAACCACAAGCACCATGTAGGATAGTTTCCGAGCAAAAGTTATACTTGAGTTTCAGAAAAGAAAAATAATCCAGGGAACTTTTGACGAGTACCATTGACCAGGTTTGCTACCACCTCCAAACAATTTGTACATGTCTAGGCAGCACAAAGCTGCTCTTGTACATCTAAAACGTATTCAAAACCTTGCAAGTTCGGGTTGGGGTATGGCGGTTTCAAAGCAAGAGGTGTTCCCCAGCCATTACGGCTCAGGCCCTCCGACAGCACTGCGCCGAGATCGTGCGTGGGCGGCCTCGACGCCAAGGCCACCCCCCCCCCCTCCTCCTCCTCCTTCAATACTGTTACGCCACACCCTCGTGGCTGGCGCGGCGCACACGGTGCGACAAAAAGCGGCGCAGGAATGTGTGTGCAGCGCCGAGACGGGTCGGCGTTATCGTGCATATTGGTGGGGGCTCGCGCGCGGCAGTGTTTGTGTGAGCGGGCCGCGAGCGATGGCCGCCGGCCGGGGGGGGGCTTCTCCGGGGTAGCTCTGCTCGGCTCAGCCGTGCTGACGCGGCGCTGCAGCCGGCTGGGTGTCGCGTCTGGACAGCTGCCGACGACCGGCTCCCTCCTGATGTATGGAGGGTGTTTTCGACGCTGCCGAATATAATAATCGTGCTACATCATTCGCGCGCGTGAATCTGGTATTGCGTGAACCAAACGAGAGCAGTCGAAGCCCTCCTATCCTGGCCATTCACGTGCTTGCAACATCTGCCTTTCCGAAGGATACATTACATAGCTCGCTTTATAGCACAACAGTTATATTCCATTGGACGCAAAATGGCCCGGTAGTCGGTGCGCCCCAAAGCACCAAGCCACCGCCAAGTCACCGCATTCTCCTGGCAAGCCCAACTTTGAAGTTTTGAAGAGCGACCGTGATAACGACCTTCCAAATAGGTCCACGTATCGTGCATAATTTATATACTAAACCGCATCTGTGTTTGGAAAATGTATATTTGGGTGGCGGACTGCGGTCAGACCTCGACGATCCCTTTGATGTTTGTCGACCATGTGACTGTTGATCTCGGAGAACGGGTTTGTGTTCAGTATGGCCGCCAGAGTATACTGAACGGGTTTGTGTTCAGTATGGCCGCCAGAGTATACTGAACAGGTTTGTGTTCAGTATACTCTGAGTCGACGCACCCAGGCCACAATAAACGGCGAAGAAAGCACCTGGGCTGCGTCACATTCGATCTTTGACTGGCCGGACACCATGTATTGTGTTGGCTGCCGCTCGAAATGTTCGGCGCCCACGCGTGCTGGCGTGTGAATACCATCTCCCGTTGCGCAAAAGCTGCGCCTAGTCTTCACAGATCGATCCCGGAAAGCATGGCCACCCAGGGCAGATAATCCGGGCAAGAGTGGTTTGTACGCCCAAACGTTCTACGAAATATTCACGAAGTGTCTTTTTTTTGCGTCAGTCAGTGCTGTCAGTTCGGTGCTGCCCCAGTGTACGTGCCCATTTCCCCGCTACCTGGGTGGCCAGATGCTAGGTGCGCGTGGTTCCCCTGTGGTATGGATTTGGCGTCGCGTCATACCACCGTACCCGTACATTTAGGTACGACTTGTTTGCGTCTGTGTAGGCGTTTGGGTATTTGATATGGATGTGTTATGCTCATTAGTTTTACGACGAATGCGATTAAGGAGATCGACGTTTTTTTCGTGTTACGTGCCAGGTGAAGAAATTCACATGTTGAACACATGAGAACCATGTTTCTTGGGATGCATGGTTGGCTATTTGGGCTTAGGGGCGTATCGACTGCTTCGGCCATACAGCGCCCATTCTAGGGATACATGTGAATCCTGTAATGTAAAATGCGCATTCCAATGAACAATGGAACCAACTTACGTAGTGTTTTTCTCTAAAGATTGTAATGTATTGTCCAATGACAAAAATGTGCACCGGGCTGGGATAAATAAACACGCCGCTTAAAAATATGCCAAGTTGGTTCGAAAGTGTTAATTTTGCCAGCCATTGGGAAGGCTAGGTTTCCCCACCCCCTGGTCCAACGAAAACGCCATTTGGACTAATTATGCGTACATTCCAGAGTCAAGTATGGCGCTCGGCTTCAGGGTCCGATTATGGGCGTGATATGGATGCGATCCACCCAAACTATGTTCTCGAATCATCTCGGCCCGAACAGCCTTCTGCATAATTTGTCACCGTGTGGTGTGCATTTGGCAAATTTGCGGATTTTTTCAGCCAGTCGCATCGCCGTTGAGTAGGCGTTAGCTTATTGGAAGTTAATTCCGTGAACTTGCGATGCTTCCGAGATGTGCTGTTCGTGATAATTCTTGTATATACTGATGTTTCGGTTTTTCGATTGCTAGACATCTTGCCATTCGAGCGAATGTCGAGGCAGCGTGGATATTCAGGAAGTTGGAGGGTCACACGTCGTCCACATCACACACATCCGCGCCCATGAGGATACCACCCTTAGAGAATATACCTTCGTTGGTGTTTCCATGTGTCGTTAAAGCGGTCGTTCAGCAGTAGGTAACACACGGCACATTCTAAGTCTCCTTGACGTGCCACTTCAAGAATGCGCCTGGATGATCACAGGTGCGGACACCAATGTCAGAGAGAGAGGAAATTGTTGGCTTCGAGCAGATTGCAATGGGGAAAAATGCAAAATATATATGAGGGAACATTTCCACAACATCCATGTGATTGCGCTGATGCGCTGCGTACCTTTCTCCATCCACCCTCTCCGCCCTCTCTTTAGGCAGTTGTGTCGATGATATCGCATGGAGTTTGATTCGCCAGTATCCATATCTTCCAGCCTCTTAGCATGGGCTTCGCTACTAGCGGGAGGAATAGGACAACGACGACTGATGTGAATGTATTCTTCTGCACTTGTACTACACATCGTATTTCTGGAAAGTTCCATTCATATTGTCATGCATGGTCACGGGGAGCTCATCGCCACACAAATGGGAACTAGGGTTTGTAGGCTCATGTCCTCTAAGTGGTATAAGAGATGAGATATATCTCTCGGAACGTTGTGTTTGGAGGAGGCAGTAGTGATGACATGCAGACTGTATGTTCCTCTTCCCAGTATTTGAGACGGTGACATGACCCTTTGGTAGGTTCTGGAGTGTGCCCAGTAGGGCGTGTGGGAGGCGAATAGGGAATGGATCGCCTGGCTTCTGATTCAGACATCTTAGAATCAGCATGCAGCCAGGAATTGGCCTATGGATGACAGTACAAGAGATCGAAACTACCATACAATTGTAAGACGTTGAAATTTTTCCCTTGTAAGCGAAATCGAATCATCGAAATTAATTCCAATATGCCCTCACCCATTAGCTTGTCGTATTTAGTCCAGTTTCAAGCGCCCCTGTAGCATTAAAGGGCTGTTCCCGCTTTTCAGTGCCCAGCCTTGATTCAACCTGGTTCTCAAGCTCCCGGAGTTCCTCAAGACCTCGAATTTCCAAACATTCTTCAAATTCTCCGAATTTCCAGGGTCTCTCCGGCTGACGGGATCCATGAACTCGAAGGGCCCTCGTCCTTCCAGGTGCCGTTCAACTCTTCCAGGAGCCATCGATCTCTTTAGGGGTCGATGGCTCCTGGAACCAGATCCCCAGCTTTAACTGGTCCCTTAAATTTAAGAAATTTGCAGGGGCTTTACTGCTCTCGGAGGCCCTTCGTAAACTCTTATCATTCTTCCAGGCAGTCTCAAACTCCTGCAGGACTGGAGCCACAAGAAGCTCGTATAACTGTCAGGGAGTCTCCAGCATTAATGAGCACCTCCGGCTCAGAGACCACTGATTCCAAATAGCCCAGCCGATCATCAAACTCTCTGGACTCCTCCGGTTCTCAGAGGCCTTCGAATTCTTTGACGTTCACCAAATTCCCCAAATTGATCGAGCCAGCTCTGGATCCCAGTGCCTGCTTAATAATGGCCGGCGCTCGTTTCCCTGGGGTTTCTTGATTGCGCCTAAGCGTGCAATTGCAAAGCATGAGCAGCAGTCGGCCACGTCTTTTGGTGGGTGGCCTTTTGGTCCGGCGAGTGGCCCCAGCGCCGCGCTCTGGTGATTGCCAGCTAGCTGGCACGGCCGGCGGACCTGACCCCCTCCCCTTCTCCAGCGCCGCGCCATGGTGGTGAAAACTGGCGGGCACGGCCGGCGGGCCTGACCCCCCCCCCTCAGCGCCTCGCCCCGGTGATAGACGCCGCCTGAAGCGATATTAATAACTCGTCATAGAGCCGGTGTGCATTCCAAAGTGGCAGCCATTTTGTTGCATGACCAGATGTGTGGTCTGATACCTGTCCGGGGTTGGAGCACGCTCATTGGTTGCCGTGCTGGCATCCGACCAATCCCAGCGCCGCGCCGCTCATGGCCGGCAGTTCATGGGACTGCAATGTTGCAAGGCGGTGCAGCGCAAAATGGTCGCCGAGTGCATAAGATGGCCGAGTTGGAACCGAAGTGGGATGGCTGTCGTGCTGGGTACGGGGTTGTCTCGGAACGTCCACACCGGACCCGTTCTGCCCAGTTCGTGTTCTGCTGATGCCGTGCACACACCGTAAATACAATACCGGAGCGTGCACACACCGTAATCACAATACCTGAGCGTGCACACACCGTGGTCACAATACCGGAGCGTGCACACACCGTAATCACAATACCGGAGCGTGCACACACCGTGGTCACAATACCGGAGCGTGCACACACCGTAATCACAATACCGGAGCGTGCACACACCGTAATCACAATACCGGAGCGTGCACACACCGTGGTCACAATACCGGAGCGTGCACACACCGTAATCACAATACCGGAGCGTGAACACACCGTAATCACAATACCGGAGCGTGCACACACCGTGGTCACAATACCGGAGCGTGCACACACCGTGGTCACAATACCGGAGCGTGCACACACCGTAATCACAATACCGGAGCGTGCACACACCGTGGTCACAATACCGGAGCGTGCACACACCGTGGTCACAATACCGGAGCGTGCACACACCGTAATCACAATACGGGAGCGTGCACACACCGTGGTCACAATACCGGAGCGTGCACACACCGTAATCACAATACCGGAGCGTGCACACACCGTGGTCACAATACCGGAGCGTGCACACACCGTGGTCACAATACCGGAGCGTGCACACACCGTGGTCACAATACCG
The DNA here is from genome assembly GCA_034440575.1 of Imbricaverruca yamaguchii. Taxonomy (NCBI): domain Eukaryota; kingdom Metazoa; phylum Arthropoda; class Thecostraca; family Neoverrucidae; genus Imbricaverruca; species Imbricaverruca yamaguchii. The sequence goes on along the minus strand of JAOTOL010001656.1, from coordinate 1,619,554 downwards.
GAGCGTGCACACACCGTGGTCACAATACCGGAGCGTGAACACACCGTAATCACAATACGGGAGCGTGCAGTCGCCGCAACACCCTGAGGCCTCAAACTTGAAATTGGCCATCGAGCATTGTTGTTGTTTAACTAGTTATATTTTGGTCGGTCTGCTACCGGGTAGTTTCACTTCAGTTGCGATTGTTCACTATTATTTTGTATGAATTGTTCTTTCCCAATAGGAGGATACTCTGTTTTGGCATTGTTTTCCCCTAATAATATTACTTTTTACTTATTTTCATCAACTGGCATATCCCCTATTGCCCGTGAACTTATTGTTTCATGCGTGGTGTGTGGTTGGTTAATTTGTGACTTGTATGGACGTAATAGTGTCATATGTTATTTAATATGGTTGGCGTTTTATGAATATCAAATTGTCGGACTTACTGCATGTGTTTTCCTGGAATATATCTATCGTCAAATTGCGTTTTACTGAACCAATTTCGGATTTTTTTTCCAACTCCATCACTGGGGCGAATAGGCGATAAATGTAGATAAGTCGACAACCAGATCATTATCCTGAGTCAGATCCTACGATCGCACTGCCCTTGATCTTGATCGGGTATTTGCACTTGAGACAGCTGTTGCATCTAAACGTTGGCATTTACCCAGTAATGTTTGAATTTTAAATGTTGAACTACATGTAAATGCCACATTCCCTTCCCATTTGCAAAATATAATTAATTCCATTTTGTTTTATGCAAGCTGGAAGTATGCATAGTTGTCATGAGTTTCGAAGGCAATTATTCGGGGAGCCTTGCAATGCTAAGCAGGATTGCTATTTTTGAATCGGTGCAGGAGATCGCGGCAATGAATATCCAATAACGCGCATTGCCCGCAGTAAAAACAACTATTTTGGAAATGGAAACTAAATTCATTTAGTACGTGTGCAATTAGGAAGGTCCCATGTTAAAATATGTAATTTTTGGTCGGGGGTCAGCCGACGATTGGTGAAGCTACAGCCTCTCCAAAGAAATGTGACGTCCAGCAGATGGCTGCCTAATAGATGTGTAATCTACATGTCGGAACGCTCCACGAGCTATACTCCCCTGGAAGTGATTCTCCTCCGGGATATCTGGATCCAAGATCAGGATGCCGTGTCGTAGGATCATATGATCCGCAGTCAATAAATTACTCTTGCCATGCAATATTTCAGTATCTAGTGTTCAGAGTTGGTGGATAACTAATAGTTCAAATCAATTTGTTTCGAGCCGGCTTGAGTCCTACAAGGAATACATTTTGTCATGGCGTTGTCGTGCCGCTAGCGATGCTTCGAGCCCTTAGCTATGTGGGAGTGAGGCTATAATACGATCGTCTCCTCTGTTTCAGTGTTGGCATGACTTCGTGGCACGCGACCTGGGTCGGCGACGACTGCGCCGCTGTCACCCGGTCAGCCGAGGTCGCCGGCGTGGCTCAGAGGGGGGGGGGGTCGGTGTGTTGCGGTACGGGTATATAGTATTGCCACGCCACGCACGCACGCACAATAAATAGTATTGCGCTGGCTTGGCGGCGATGAGCCGTTGGGGAAGAGAAGCAGCAAAAGACGACCAACGTCGCCGGTCATCTCAACCTGTCACCTTGTAGAGTGAAAGACATGGGTAGTGAGATGTGAGATTTTCAACCTCTCACTACTTTGTCTTCCGCTCGCTCTGTGACCCGCACTGCGCCTGGTCCGGTCGACACCAGCCGACTGCAGGGCGCCAGCAGGACGCTGCCGTAAGTCGCCCCCTCCAGCAGGAGATACGTGCCGGCGTCGGGGCGCTACGCTAGCCATCTGGCTGCGCTGTCATAGTACGTTAGACCTATCACAGCCAGCTTTGATGAGCAAGCGTGGCGCCCCCAGTCGGCCGCGCCGCGCCGCGCGTGCCACGTCCACGCCAGCTGCGCACTGATCGCCGCGCGCGCCACGTCCACGCCAGCTGCGCACTGATCGCCGCGCGCGCCACGTCCACGCCAGCTGCGCACTGATCGCCGCGCGCGCCACGTCCACGCCAGCTGCGCACTGATCGCCGCGCGTGCCACGTCCACGCCAGCTGCGCACTGATCGCCGCGCGCGCCACGTCCACGCCAGCTGCGCACTGATCGCCGCGCTAAGTGTTGCCTGGCCGTCAAAATGGCTGTGAAGCGTACCTGAGCTCGTATCACAGCCACGTTTGATGAGCCGGGCTGCATTTTCCAGCCGTCGCAGCCTCCGAGTGTGGTCAGCGTGGCGTGGGCCCCTCTGGGGCTGGCCGGCAGCCTCTGCCACAACACCAACCACCCAGTGTGTCCGGCTCGCGCTCCTCGATCGTCATGCAGTGCGCTGGTTTTACCAATCACCGATAGTGCGTGTTTAGCTCGGGCTGTGTTCGGGCAATGACGTGTCAGTAAGGATATTTGACGATTGATTTTGTCTAGGAGAGGTCGCCGCGCTTTTCAGCCATGTCATCAAGTCACAGATCAACCCCTGCAAGCAGAGACACAGCCACGCACCCAGCTTCTTCCACCTTAGCAAACAGAAACGCACCAGCTGAAACAAGACTGAGATTATCGCCACGCACAATCCTAAGCTTTCGGTGCGTTTTGCAAACCAAAAGCCATTTGTGTTTCATGACGTTTTTGTTGGTTGAGACTTAAGGAAAACTCGGCTACGCCACTGCTTGCATATTCAGGTCTGCTAGAAGTATGTAGCCGGTCGTCAACACTTTTGTTCAGCAGTGCTGTGCGATCAAATGGGAGCAATTTCGGTGTGTCGGTGCGCTTGTCTGTGGTGTACGTGTGTTTCGACTGGCTTCCTCGGTAGTGTGATGTCGGCGGCGGCGATGTGAGGTGAACACGGCGGAAGTGGTCACGGCCGGACCATCCTGCCCGTCAAATCGGCTCGTGATTGGCGAATTTGAGTACCTATCACAGCCAGTTTGACGAGTAGGACACTGCACGTCACGAACACGAGGAGCGTCGCGGCGACGGGAGCACGTGAAGAACGCCACACGGCTACCTACAAACAAAAGGTCACTACCCACGGCAGGAGAACGTGAAGAACGCCACACGGCTACCTACAAACAAAAGGTCACTACCCACGGCAGGAGAACGTGAAGAACGCCACACGGCTACCTACAAACAAAAGGTCACTACCCACGGCAGGAGAATGTGAAGAACGCCACACGGCTACCTACAACCAAGGGGTCACCCATGGCCAGGCTTGCCGTCGACGGAATGGGAAAGAGGGAAAATATATTATGCGCATACACGTCACAAGCTCTCTGTTTGGATCGGTGTGCTTTAAGTTCGTTATGTACAGGCAGTCGTGGAGGTATCTTCCAGCATGTCTAAACTGTGGCTGGCGCCTAGGAGCGCAGATTACGCCCACTCACAGTTTGACGTTACGTGGCAGTCTACCAGGTTGACCAACAGGCCAACCAATCACACCGCCCACAAGCTGTACGCGGATGCATATTTCATGGCCGACCGAAGCGAATCGCAAAAAAAGAACATGATTTCCCACAACAAATTGAAAAATTGTGTTTTTTTTTCTCCAAATTAAAACCCAAATAAAAACCCAATTCAGCCGATTAATTTTAAATTTAAAAATTAAACCCTCCAAGTGAAAAACACGTAACATAGCCAAGCCTAAGGGGCATTCCACGTCAAATCGCACAAGAATTGGCTATTTTGAACCCGACCCCCTCCGATTTTGATGAAAATTGATACACCTGTAGTGCCAAGTGAACGAACCTCACACGCCAATTTTCAGCCCTGGGTGACCTCTGGGGTCAGATTTAGAGGTCATCCTAGGTCGCCTATTTTTACCGACTTGACAACAATCAAATGCATATATCTTAGATGTTCATTAACTTAGCGGAACGACATTGATGTTAAAGTGCGCAGAAATCCTTGGCCATTCAGAAATATGGCAAAAGTTGCACGTGACCTCTCCGTGACCCTTGACCTAACGAGGTCAAAGTATACAAATGCATTTTTATATATGTTTGCCTGCCCCTAATTCGACGAAACGTGACTGAATTAATGGTCGTGATATTATCTAAGAACGTGCAAAAAAGAAAGGCGGAGACTCTAAAACTTTTTGAGATATCGGCCTTTGAGTAGGTATTGTCATAGGACCAAATCGAAGCATGCCCCGAGGCTATTTACCATATCATCGATGATAACTCTGGTTTCCTTGGTCCGATTACCGTCATATTTGGTGGGCAAATCATCGGTGGCAAGCTGAACTATTTTCCAGATTGTCAAGTTGACCTGACCTCACATAACCTGGCAGTGACCTCTCCATTACAAGCCAACAGGGAAACAAAAATATTTTCCTGAACAAAAAACGCTGAATTTGGCTCGTACAGGCTATATTACCTAGTTTTAGGTTAGGCTACTCCAAACGAGCCAAGTTTGATTTTGAACAAGTGTCCTCTGCAGGTCACGTGAGGTCACTATGAGGTCATGTCACACTTTCGTCAATAACTTTATATAGAATCAAGATAGAGAAATAATTTTAATGCCACCGAGATCCTCTGGTTAATCATGATGTATAATATGATCTAGCTAGGTCATCACTTGACCTCGGTTTAGGGTGACCTGGAGGACAACTGGGGTCACGATCAAATGTTCAGCTAGCTAAGTCATGTGATACATCAATCAACGCGGCCTGACGAGTAAAATACGATTGTAACAAAATTATATTTCTATCTTTATTTTGGCAAAAGTTATTCGCAAAAAAATATGTTTCCTCGGTTTGTATAGCCTGAATATATTGTTTCAGCTCGCGTGCGTTTCGTGCTAACATTTTATCGGGAGGGCCAGTAAATTTTTCTGAGATGCACATAGCCGCGACCATAAAACGAGTTGAACAGCAGTACAGTATATTCACGAAGAACTACCAACACGCCACACGTACCTGTCTCGCTGCCGGAAAGCCATCTCACAACCACCATACCATTACGTGGAGACGGAGTAACACGATGGACATTCCTTGTTCCCGGTATTGTGTGAGCAGCTGCGAATCTGTCATTCAACGCTTTGGTTTCTTTGACCCACTCGGTTTTGGGAAAATACTCCAGCACGTGCCGGTGGCATGGTTTTTTACAAACTGGTCCGTGGTCTCAATCAGAGTTCCTTGCAGACTTGCCTTTTTAGCTAACCTTTTCAACGTCCCACCAATGCCATCACACGGTCCCTTTCCGTGAGCGGTTGCGAAGAAATGCCACTCGGCGTCTATTCCAAAGTCGACGGAATGCTCTGCCAAATTTAGGAAATTCTTACAATTTTTGTATTGCGAGGCAGCCCCATCTGAAAAATGAAATATCTTCGGGGGGCGCTGGCCTAATTCTGCTTCGAGGCGCTCAGTGAGGTTTCCTTGAAACAGGTGGACAGCCACAGTATCATGCGTCAGGCAGTCGGAAATGGCAGAGTAAGAAAAATGTTTCAGGTCCCCTGCGTTGTTTCGCCAATAAGCCACAAACGGATGGATTGTCACCTGCAGTTTGTTCCAGTGATGGGACTGTACCTCATCATGTGTAACCATAGCGTAGTTTTCGGAAAAATATCCAATAACAATTACCTCTGCAGGAGCTAGTGTTTCCTTTAGGCCTTTCAGATAATTGCCTTGGGCACGGGCGACAAAATCATGCTTTACAAGTATTTCCAGCTGCTCGCAAAATGATCGCACAAAATCTTCAGAAGTTTGCGTAACCACCTCTAAGGTGGACCTATCAGTATTAGTCCACTTTCGGTACTCAATGTTATCGATTTCTCGGTTATCATACTCAGCCAAAATTTGTTCGCCGAATTCCGACACTTTTGGGCATTCTTCACATTTACGCTCCTTACAAAGGAACGATGGCGGGTTACACTGAACCTGAGCCAAACAATGATGATAGGATGCCAGCTGAACCCAATTCACAGTGATGTCGCTTACCTTGCCACCAGCCATCATTAACTTCACGTTCTCATGATGCACGCATACGCACACACAATGGGTACCGCTCGCACCTGCCAGTACACATTCCCCCGGACGTAGCTCCGCAAATTTGGAAAAACCTATTTTTTGTTGCGGGTACAGATCCTTAAAACACCGATAGGCCTCTTATAGGTTGCAGAGGATAAGGCGTTTCTGTACTCGCTCCCTTGTGCCTGTAATTTTGCTCCGGACAGAAACGAAGTCTTTAGTTCCAGGCATTGCACGACTCACGTCTTCGCTTCTGTAGAAGTCCCTCACTAGTTCTGCAGTCTCACTTTTAAGCACTTTTCCAGGCCTCGGATTCGGAACCGAGAGGCACCCTGACGCTTCTTGCAAGCGTTTGGCGCACCTTGCTTGATGGTGCGACGCAAATTTGACGATTATCGGACGAAGGTAACCAGAGTTATCATCGATGATATGGTAAATAGCCTCGGGGCATGCGTCCATTTGGTCTTATGACAATACTCAAAGGCCGATATCTCAAAAAGTTTTCAAGTCTCCGCCTTTCTTTTTTGCAGGTTCTTAGATAATATCACTACCATTAATATAGCGCAGTTTCGTCGAATTAGGGGCAGGCAAACATATATAAAAATATATTTGTATACTTTGACCTGGTTAGATCAAAGGTCACGGGGAGGTCACGTGCAACCTTTGACATATTTCTTAATGGCCCAGGGCTTCTGCGCACTTTGACACCAATTTCATTCCGCTAAGTTAAATAACACCTGAGATATTTGCAATTTATTGATGTCAAGTCGGTAAAAAATCGTGACCTAGGATGACCTCTAGATCTGACCCCAGAGGTCACTCTGGGCTAAAAGTTGGCGTGTGGGGTTCTTTCACTTGGTACTGCAGGTGTACCAATTTTCATCAAAATCGGAGGGGGTCGGGGAATTTCTTGTGCGATTTGACGTGGAATGACCCCTAACCCATTTGTTCGCTTTCTGGAGGTAACGTGTGAAAAATGTACTGCGAGTACCCTAAAGCACAATAATAACAAGTTCTCTTGCATGAATTGTCATCAATGTTTCCTAAAGTTGGTATGGCTACATTTGTCCATTCTACAGAAGCATTGCACACTACAGAGAGGAATTTAAGGAAACCCAATATTTCTTGTTTGACCAAACAAAAACTGTACATTTCCTAGCCCCGGAAATGCATTGGTTCATATACTAAGGATCCAAGTGTATAATAATATACAAATTTACGTTCGTTGAGGGGTTCGGACCCACTAACAAAAAATATCATAGGACACCACCATTGAAGAAAAAAAAACACCAACAGAAATTCAACATTTGTCGACCAATTCTTCAATTTAGTCGCAGCTGGTCACATTTACGGATTGCCTCCACTGTCCCTACCAAACTTTATTGTCACTTGCAGGGCTGGAGATCACAAAGTCCAAGTTCATATTCTCAAGGGATATTTTCACAATGAATATGGAAAATGGCAGACTAACGTTAGCAGGGCACCAAGCCGGGGTTCCATACCCCATGCCAACCCGGGATCTCCAGGCGCGGGCACTTGCCTACCAACCATGAGAAACATGAACAATATTATGAGCACAAAGATCAGCCCAAACATTTGGCCAGATTAAGTCAGGTTTTTAATTGGGACCAGTTCGACATACCAGTACAACTTTGATACATTGGGAGATCCAGAACTGGTTTTGAGTTGCTCAGTGGGGCCAACGAAAACTAAGTCTGAGATTTGCTTGAACATTTTCATCAGGATTCTAGCTTCTTAAACTTGGCGTTAAATGTATATAGTTTTGCATACACGGTGTATAATGAGCCAATTCTGCTCCAAAGCAGGCTGTTTGGGGGAGACAGATGAGGACCACATCAAACCCCATCGTTCCTGAAAGCTCTTAGTTGGACACTTGCTCCTATCCAACAATGTCGCACAAACCCCTAGCTTCAGGAATCAATGAAATTTTTGTGTGAAACATGCTCCGATGTAGCCCGAAAGTGAACTTGCACACAGTTTCCTCTAACGGTACAATGTACTCCACAGAAACGTTGTATCTCATTTTACAGAGCCTTGTCTCAATCATACGTATGTCAGATTAGTGATAGAGCTTTTCCAAATTGAATATGTAAGCTTTACTTGGATTTTCACGATAATTACGTATCACCAATAAATGTTTTGTCCACTTTTATATTTTGTGATTTTCCATTGGATAAGAGCATCGCCATATGTGAAAATAGCGAACAAGATTTTTCATCTCTACTCAGGTGATTGATGATTATTTCGACTTAAGGACGCGCCGACTACGAGATAATTTAGCGCCAATCTCTCTTCTCAGGTGAGGCACTGCCTTAAGTACCTTGGTGGGAGAAACGTCCCTGCATCTATGGGGGGGAGGCATTTAAGTAGCTCGGATGTCGGGACAAGTTAAAAAAAAGTTTACGTGCGAGGAAATTCTAATGCTGTTTTCTGCATGCAATAATGTAACGATGAACGTACGATGGCCGTTGTATGTGAGAATATATGCAAGATTCTGAGCAAGCGAGAGCGGCCAAAGGGTAAAAAGGGATTTTGCTGCAGGTACGTAAACGTCACAGAAAAGCTATACCGACCCGATACATGTCATCCTGTTTTCTTATGCAGACTTCAATCACAAACCATTCACATTCTTAGGAACACCTTGTGTAAAAATTATGTATCACACATTTTTCATCACGCGGCTATTCCTTACCAATGGAAACTCAGGCAACCCATGCTAGATTTATACATTATTAACCGGTGCCAGGACAATTATATATCGAGTTAAGGAAAATCCACTGCACGAAACCGAACACCAGAACAGGACATCTTTGGCGAAACGACGAAATTCTGTCCAGCACACGCTCAGTTAAGTATTATTCATACCGTCGATTGCTTAAGGTCAGTGCATGGCAAATTTGTACTGTTTTGTGCTCTTCATTTAAGTATTGAAATATAGAAACAGCATGCAGTAATAAATGACGCGTCGCGAAATGTAATTAAATATATACTATAACTGAAACGCCTTATTGGAGGATGCCGAGCGCGGGTGCAGAGTAACATTTTTAGACACTCTTATTCTGCTTCCTAGAATGGGCCATTTATCACGCAATGATGCGTTTACGAGATGAGAAATGATATACAATTTTGTAAATTGCAACTGAATTGTCCGGCCAATATACCGATACACGTCATTTGTTGACAATATCATCTTTGTGCCGACTGTGGTTCCGGGGCCTCGTTCTGACCTGCTGAGTAAGAGCCACCGGGCTGCACGCAGTAGGTTTTCATCTTAATGGTTATTTGCGGCGTGCGGAAGAAAACTTTTATCCCCGCAGTGCGCAAACATCAATTAAGCTGTATGTCGTTTACTATATATTAACCCATGAGTGATTTCAATATTATATTGAGACCACTTTACTGCGGCAAAGCCGCTGCGCGCACAATGAACACGCTGTGAAAACACAATTTTTCAAAAGGACGCGACCGAATATGAACCGTACTTTCTGGAGTTTGGCAATATATATTAAGCTACGAACGAGTGGAACTTCTTTACCTAAACCAGAACCCGCATGAGAGTGGTTTCAATGAAATGTGACAACTCACGAATGACTTTACAATTGCATCCTATGTCAGCTTTCGCGTTATTTTTATTTTTCTTCTCGTTCCAACACCAGTTCAGCGGTGGGGAATAGATATCAAATGGACTGGTTCTACAGCCATTGCACTTAGGTCCTGCATAATATATAGGTAATTACTGTTAAACCAAGGCTTTGCAAGCGTGCTCTTAATCGTGCAAGAATCGTACCCAAGAGTACTCGCAGTAATCGTAATATTCTGATTACCTTACTAAACTTGTGCTGGGATGGAATTTTGTCGCTTCGTTCTAAAAAAGATACCTTGCATTCGACGTTCAATCTTGTGCAGTGCATATTTCACAACCCGACATCAAAATTGCTCTCTCTCTCTCTCCCAGCACCGTTGAGTCATACATCAAGCTGTTTCGGACTGCTCCAGGGGAGGGTCTAAAATGCCCACTTTTTTGTCCGATGAGCAATCTCAGCAACTACTGCACCGATTTTCATGAAATGGCTCTAAAATAAACTTCGACATCGATGTTGGGCCCATTGAGTCATTTCCAGTCGATATAATTAGGAAGAAAGACAAGAAATGAGAGATTGAAATTCGACGTGCCCGATGGCCGATCTACGAAATTAAGTTAAAGAATTGCGCCAAACAGACATTAATCAATGCCTTTTCACCGTATTAGCTTAGTTGAGGCAGTTAAGAGAAACATTAACATACGAAATATGAAATAGATTATTCACACGAAAGTCAGTACAACCGTGAAGCAAGCTTTCAGTCATCCTATAAATCTGTCATCCATCTGTAATTAAATTGTGATGTAATCCATCCCTAATTGAATTAGAAAGATGGCGAGATGAGATGAGATGATGTATTTCTACATTTCATGTGTTAATTTTCTCTCAACTACCTCAACTCATCTTATACGATGAAAAGACATGGACCAGTGTGTGTTTGGCGCAACTCTGCAGGTTACTTTCGTAGATCGTCCATCGGCCAAATGTCGAATTTCAATCCTTGATTTCATGGCTTTCTACCCATTTATATTGGCTGGAAATGACTCAAATGTCCATAAATCAATGTTGACGTTTATTTTGGAGCCATTTTCCGAAATGTGGTGCAGTAGTTACCGAGATCGTCCATCGTCCATCGGACAAGACATTTAAAGGAAAATATTAATTACGGTTGTAGGTCAATGCCAGCACATCAATTAAAAGACATATATTAATGAATATTTCATCAACATCCACTTCGTAATTACTGAGATCGTCCATCAGGGCAGAAAGTGGGCATTTTAGACCCTTCCCTGCTCGAGTTCCTATTGTAAAGGAATAACTGCGTGATGAAAAGCTGTGTGGTACTCAGTGGCGTGCCGAAGGGGTAAGCCCCCCCCTCTGAGAGGTTGTGGGGCCCAATAATCACGCCGGGTTCGAAAAAAATGCGCCATGCGCCCCAAAAATCCAGATGGAGCTCCGAAAATCACATTGTGATCAGGAGCCCCTGGAAATCACGTTGAAGCACCAAAAATCGCACGGGCCCCTAAAATTCACTTTCCGGGCCCCAGAAAGCCGAGCAAAGGCCTTGGAAAAGACCCTATTGTCCCAAAGAGCGCACGGCCCCCAACAATCACATTTTGGACTCAAAAACGTCGCACCGGGCCTCTGAAAAATGACTGGGAGCCACAAAATCGCACCAAGTCTCCTAAAAGTCGCATTGGGACCACAAAATCGTTCCAGCCCCCTAAAAAATACGTTGGGTGCTTCAAAAGGTGTGATCGGGCCCAGAAAATACCACTGAGTTCGCAAAAATTCGCGCCAGACCCCAGAAAGTCGCGCCCAGGCCCCAAAAAATCATGCTGGGCCTCAAAAGGTCGCACCGGAGTCGCTGGAAGTGACATTAGGCCAAGAAGTTTCGCCAGGGCACGAAAATGATGCTGTTGCTAAAAAACTGGGCCAGCCCCCGAAAATCGCGTTGGGACCTGAAAAGTTCGCACCTGGGCCTCTGAAGATCACACATGGGTTTAACAAAGTGATGCCGGGATACTGGAAGCTCACGATAGGCCTAAAAACACAGGTTTGGCCCCTGAAAACCACGCTGGGGGACAAAAAATCAAGCCGAAGCCCCTGAGAATTGCCCTGTGGACACCCAGGGCGGGTCTACAGGTCCCAAACGTAGTCGGACAGAGGTCCCTGCAAGTCGCGCCGGGCGCTTTAAAAAATCGTCCCTAAGCCTCTGAGAATAACGCTGAGGGCCAAAAAGTTGTGCCGAGTTCTTGAAAATCACGACGGGACCAAAAAATGTTTTGGTACACCCAGGCTCAGCGCGGCTTTCGGTCCGGGCTCCCGAAAGTCGCGCTGAGCTTGGGTGTACCAAAACGTCGAGCTGGAGTCGCTGAAAATCACGATAGGTGCTCGACTGGTTGCACTGGAGCCCCAAAGTCCCATGATAACCCAAAAGTGAAGCCAGGGCAACGAAAGAAAAATAAAAACAGTCCGAAGATGGGAAATCGCTCTAGGGTCCCAACAATCGCTCCAAATGCCCCCAAAACGTAGTAGGTGTTGGGCCCCTAAAAAGGTGCCGATACCACTAAAATTCGCGCTAGGCACCCCAACGAATGACGGCAGGGCCAAAAGATCGCACCTAGAAGTCTCATCAGAAGTCCAGAAGTCAGAGTCACTGGTCATACAAATATCACCGGGTGCCCAAAAAGTCGAGCAGGAACCCTACAGGCTGCAGCTGGCTTGCCCGGAATGCCACGCTGAGGCCACACAAAAATTGCGTCAAAGACTAAAAAAAATAACGCGTCGGACCCCAGAAAAGAAGCGTGTTAGTGCACAAGAAAAAAGCACCGGCAATCCAAAGAATCGTACCAGGGCCTAAGAATATCTCACAGGAGCTTACAAAAATAGAACTCAACAAAAAAATCACAAATGGTCCCCATCAAATCGACCCGAGCACCAGAAAATTCAGAACAGGTCCCGGAAGAAAGATAGCCGAAGGACCTCTCTACTCTGAAGGGTGTCATCCACTAAAAATATTAAGTAGCCGCAGTTGCGTACCAAAGAGGAAAATTTCCCTCCCCTCCTGAACGTGTGTCCTCCCAGGTCCGCGTCGGAGCCCACAAAAATATCGCCAGGGCCTCATAAATTTGCCTTGGGAATTTCTGGAGAGGTCTCTAAATGAATAGAGTGCGCACCAAAAGAACTCACACCTGGCCCGAAAATTTGCACCTGGGCCCACCAAAGTATCACTGGTTCCCAGGAAAGTACAACACGTCCCGCGAACTCACCCCGAGTCCCCCAAATGTCACGCTCGGGACCCGCAATTCCTGTCGGTGGTCACCAAAACTTTGGTCGGGAAGTCAAAAATTTTCCTCGGGTCTCCCGAAAAATTGGCGTCGATAGCTCCTAAATATGCGCAGCGTGCCCCACCCCACCCACAAACAAAAATTACATCGGGATCCGATAAAAACAAGCCGGAGCCCCCAAAATAAATTTCCTAAAAATAAATGTCCGAGCCAGGAAAATCGCTCTAGAGCCCCAGACATACCACCAGACGCCATTAAAAACGTGTACGGCCACGAAAAAAAACGTACCAGAGCTCGAAGAATAATCGCGGCGGGAAACAAACAATACACAGGGGGCCAGACAAAATCGGGCCGGACTTGAACCTGGAAAAGTTCAGAAGTCATTAAAAAATGTGGCGTCGGGTGTTCCGTAATCACGCATCTGGGCCCGAAAAGTTGCGCCAGGTCGCCGAGAAATTATACCGGAGACCACAAAGTCGTACTGTGGTCCCACAAGTGTGCATCAGGCGCCAAAAATAAACATAGCAGGACCCAAGAGTGCAACAGGAGGCCGAAAATGTACCGGGCCCTCCGAAGGATACCGAGTCTTGCAAAAAGCGGCGGAGCCTTAAACCATGCACTGCAGCTCAAAATAAACGCTCCGGCAGCTCTAAAAGTGCACAAGGGAGGCCTTCAAAGCACACCGGGACCATGAGACTGCATGGGGCCTCGAAATCGACTGGGGCCCTCAGGAAGCGACATGATCCTAAAAACGAACATAAATACAGGGCAATACATAAACACATCAGGGTCTTCGAAAACGCACTGGTACCTCAAAAATACCGTCGGTGCGCAAGAGAGCAACATAAATCTGAAAAAGAACCGGTGTTTAAAAAAATGTCCCGAGTCCATAATACAAATTTCCTGGAACCCTAAAGCATATTCGTAGACGAAGAAAAACGCAACGGGTAAAAAAGAACGCCTAGCTAGGGCCTCGGTTCGGTAGTAAATCCGGGAGCGAATCTAATCGAAGAAATGAGGTGCATCGGAGCTCAGCAGGTATCCGGATTTCTTAACCACCAGAAAAGGTGGGAAGAAACCTAATAATCATTGAATTGAATTAATCGAATTTCCCCGCCAAACCCTTATACGAAGCATTCCACACGAAAAATATGGCATGCAGCAGCAATTAGCAAAACGTAAGAAGTCTAGCAGAAACCACACAATCGCACGAAGTGTGGCGAATACGCCGAATACGCTCGGTGGGTACACGAACGTTGACGGTTTTGCGACCGGGCGTTATTATGCTTGAAATTGGAAAATTTCACACTTTCAATTGATTTTATGTGTAATTTCAGCAGTGTGAAGTGTCTTCTCAAAGGATAGCAAAAGGAAAACATTATATCAGGATGCGGGAATTAGGGTTGAAATCCAACTACTCAGAAACGATAGAGGTAGATTAGACCTCTTCACAGGACAATTAAGTTAGTTATTAAATATCATATTAAAAAGGGCACCTTTGAAAAAACCGTGGTGGAAATGTGTGGACTGTTAAACCCTGGGATATGTGGACCCATCCAAATCCGTTTGCTCCCCCTCCCCCCCCTCCTAGGGGAAATCCAAGGTACGCCACTGGCGATACTACTGCATTTTCGTTACATTATTGCATGCAGAACACAGCGCTATAATAGCCTTCCTTATTAGCATATTAACCTTTCTATACTCGTCGTATGACATGTGCGCTAACTCAGTGCCACGCTCCTGAGATAAACACATTTGGTCACAAAATCTCCGATTAGTAAATCAGCAAATGCAAGAAATTTCTTCTTCCTTCTTGAATAACCTGAGCCTTAACCATCTTGTGTTTTCGCTTGGGTGGAAAATTGTACTTTGCGAGGCAGCAAACTTGCATCATCGCAAGTCCTGAATACGGCTTAGGCTGCATTCCCCTGTGCATATATCGAGCTATCTTGAACAAACTTGACTGTGGGTGTTCTTGAGTATCTTCGATACCATGGAGGGGAGTCATGGGCAGCCTTAAGCACATGCGCCAAGTTAACGTCCCATCGGTATTTGTATTCAGCGGCGAGTTCGCCAGAGGCGTATTTGTATTGGCATTGGCATTCAGCGATCGTTCGAATCAATTACTACAAATGTTTCTTTTTTACCGAACACGCTCGAAACAACTACATAGTCTCAAGTGACAACTTTAACGGCCGAGATCCAACACAAGGTCCAACACAAGCCTATTTCTTCGGTCGCCTCGACTTTTCTTCGTCTTCACCAAAGCCAGTCCAAATCTGGCATCAAGCGACAGCCTGTGGTGAACCCTCGTGCAACATTTCAAACGGATTCATGTCAAGGTTAAACATCAAGGTGGAATGTTAGCTTGATTTATTAGATGGCGGTATTGAAGCGGCTTCGATCGAACGCGAGGTTCCATTGCTAACGCTCCGCTTTCCATCAAATTGGCGTCATTCGACCTGGCTTGTCATGCTGCATCAGAAAGCTTAGGTCATCGCATTATTTCTCAATGGCAAAGGCCATGCTGATCCTTCGGTCGCCTCAATTTTTTGGTCGTTTTCGCTCAAAGTTATCAAAATCTGGTATCACGCGATGGCCCATGGCAAACACAAGAGCACCATTTCAAACCGGGACATGCCAGGGTCAAATGTTTGATTGAGTTTTTCGATGACCTCGCGTTTCGTCGCTATGACTTCAATTTGCATGAAATGGATGTCATTCGACGTCGCTTGTTGTGCAGTATCAGAAAGTTGATCATTCGGAATAATCTTGAGGTGTCAAAATTGAAGCTGATTTCTTTACCGAATTTACCCAGATTCACCCATCAGGCCATACCCCATGCCATACTCATTTTGAGTAACATTTTGAAACCGGGATGTTTCGTGGTCAAACCCCAAGGTCTAAGGCTAGTTTGAAGTTTACGGAATCCTCGCGATTCGTCGCCATGGATTCAATTTGCACCAAGCGGGTGTCATTCGACGTGGCTTGTGCCGTATTACGAAATAGAACTAATATCAAAAGTCAAAAGTGAAACCGATTTTTTCAGTCGCCTCGCATTTTTTCTTCGCCCTAACCTGCCAACATCGAATATCAAGCAATAGTCCGTGGTGAACCTGGAGTAGCATTTCAAACTGGGACCTGTCAATGCCAAACCAAAGATCAAAGGCTAGCTTAAGTTGTTCGAAGTCCTGACGCCTCGTCGTCATCTCTTCAATTGTCATCAATTGGGTATCATTCGACGTGACCTCAGTAACTGTAGCAAACTATTAAAAAATCACATTTATTTTAGAAGTCAAAGGTTGAACTCATTTCTTCGGTCGCCCCACGTTTCTTCGTTTTCTCCCAAAGCTACCCATGTTGTGTATCAAAAGATAGCCCGTATGCAACCCTCGAGCAACATTTCAACTCAGGACATGTCAGGTCAAGCCTCAAGGTCAAAGGTTAGATTTACTTTTTCGAAGTTCTCGCGTTTAGTCGCTATGACTTCAATTTGCATTATGTGAGTGTCAATCGACGTGGTTTCCCGTGCGGTATCAGAATGTTGAGATATCGAAATACTTCTGTAGGTTGCACGTTCCACGACAGATGGACCATTTTTATCAAATTTTACACTCGCTAAATTTATATTTGGACCAAATTGGCATACAGAGTAATCTTGTGCTCTGAACACACCTGAACACATTTTTAGCTCGATCCAACTAACGGTTTCGAGCTATAGCCTACGGCAGTATTTCGAGGTCACACCACAAGGGTATCTTTGGCGATAGATATCGCATCGATAATAAAGAGAAAGGGTGACATGTTATGCATCTTTGACAAAAAATGATGAAAGAGAACACATCCGTTATAAGAATATCAAGATTTCTTCACGTTTGACCTCGTGAGTCCATGACCTCGTAACCTTCTGTGACCTTTATCTCGTTGAAATTCACAAATTCATAAATTTGATGGTAGAAATGCAAAGGGCATGGTTTTTCTGCCATGCAAATAAACGCGCTTTGCTTTTGAAACGCGCTCCTTACACAGGCGCAGTCCAGGTAAAACCGAAGCAACCAAAAATACATTAGATGGAAGAAGAAATTTCTAGATTTTCACCACACAATACCATATTCTTGCGCGCTTTGAGCGCCAAAAGCGGTCTCTGTTCATAACATTTTGTTTTCGTCGCCTTAAGAAAACCCTGGCTGCGCCCTTGAATCTATATTTGCCAAGTTATCCCGATCTTGCTCCCATCGTACTGTCCAGAAGAGAAAGACCTCTGTCATGGCGTCTTCAGGGATGAGTTACAGTACTCGTACTGTAGCTCATTAGCTCATTACGAACGCATTAGCTCATAACGAAAACGCATTGTAGCTTCCTTGAGCTACAGCTTTCCAAAAACAAATATGCAAGCAATCTGTAAGAGAGTGAACATAATGACGGACGTTGTCCGTGATTACGACTGACGGACGTTATTCATGACCACGACATGATGATGGACGTTATCTGTGACTACGACAGCAGTAGTGAACATAATGACGGAGGCTATCCGTGATTACGATATAATGACGGACATTATCCGTGACTACGACATAATGACGGACGTTATCCGTGATTACGACATAATGATGGACGTTATCCGTGACTACCACTGCGGTATCCTGTTTTACACTTTTCTCCCGTTAGGTAGTTACTGCGCAGACAGGCCGAGATGTATATCTTCGTGAAAGGCCGATACTTGGAACGACAAAAAATAGTCCCCAAGGGTTTGTGTCTTGACACACCATTACAATGTTCTGTGTCCAGATTTTCAGTGTAATTTTCCTGTAGCATTGGAAACCCAGTTCTTCTTGGAAAACCATGGAGTTGTGGGGAGAACATCCCAACACCCCCTTTCTCCTTTCAATCAGCATCCTCCTTGCCTTTCGGACCCTGCACTGGATACAATAGGCATTTGCCTCCGCCCCTTCAAAGGAATGGAAAATATCGGATCAATGGTCGCAGCTAAATCTTACGAATTCTTCTGCCAACATCTATTGTGTTAAAAGCTGCTCATTGCTGAACTTCAAAGGGTTGAAACATGTAGTGGCAGAGCCAAACACATTTTGTATCTCTGCTCTATGCGTCAATTCCAGGAAAACGTGTTCTGCAAGTCTTCTTTAATTCACAGTTTCCATCCAAAATTCCCGATCATGATGTCTTTCGGAACTTAAACGTTTTCAGCATTCTACCAGGCCACTGGTTGGTTGGTTGGTTATTTGGGCTTTCGGGCGCATCGACTGCGTTGGTCATACAGCGCCCATTACCAGGCCACTGGATTCAAAATAATCAATAGTGAATTGTCAATGCACCTAAGCTGTTTTTCCAAGTTATTCACTCAAATGTTTGTCTCTAAGTTTTAGGCTTAATCGATAGATAACTATAACGACTACAAGCATACCTTTGCGTAATATTTTTGCTTTACGAAACAGTCCACCTGTAGCAAGATGCCGTTAAGTGCTACGTTCACACCAGCTGGCCTGTTGGTAAGCTCCGCCCCCCGAGAAGTGCTGGTGGTACTCCGGCGCCAGACATCCTGCGCTGACAGCGACACCTCACTTACCTAATTACCACAGCCAGATTTTCCCGCTGCGGCTTGTACCGATCCTAATCAACCCTCCACGTAATATACGTAAAAATACCTCCGTAAAAATGCAGACGAAGCCAGCATGCAACGAGGTCCGAGAATGCCTGCAGCCATGGACTGCTGGGGTTCCTGGTATCAGAACTCCACCGGGGCTCTCTTCTCACCGCAACCCTAGCTCTGGCAATTTTACAATTGTTTCTGCGCTCCGGGATTGGATCCCATTTGAAAATTGGAGGTGGTGACGCACTTGTCTACATCCAACCATGTTAGATTCATTCAGCTACCTAAGCTCAGCCGAGCGTGAGTTTGATCCTTAGCTTCAGGTTTCCAGGCTCCAAAAACTAAACTGTCCAATCCGAAAGGAGTAGGAGGAACACATATATGAATGGTCCTATGGATGCTACTGTCCCTTGCATTTAATGCATTCGTGGTCATTTGCACAGCAAGAACAGCACAGTAAGCAATAATAAGAATTTGCAATTATAATTTCCTTGGGTGTAGATACACGGAAGCAAAATATGAATCACGAATGCATTATCGAGTTGGCTTCTTGTAATATTGAGAATCCCTTCGGTAAAAGATGATCTTGAAAAAAAAAATTAAGATGTACGTTGAATGAATTTTGAAGTTGGCAGGGTCGCTTTCGTACTTCATTTCCAGCTTAGACCGTGAAAACTTTCGCACGACGCTGAAACGCCCAACACTAAGATAGCGCGCAGTTGCCATGGAAGTTGCCCTGTCCCACCTCAATGGCTCCCACACGGCTCAAACGCTTTCGAATGGGAAGCCTTGTTTCCATTGGAGGTTTGAATTGAGACCGGATTTCCACAATGAATCGAACCCGGATTAAAAGGAGCGTTTTCATGACCATTCGCGAGGATATCAGGATTACATGTAGGATTCCCGAATCCGGATTTGGTGGGAAATCCCGGATTTGCTGACAGTTGCGAAGCACGTGCGACATTTCCCTTCAATACCCAAAAACGCATGCCACATGGGCGTGAGATGCGTTGTACGAGCACACGGTAAATACATTTGTCATGAATTATGATTGGAAAAGTCCATAGAAACCTAAAAAATGAACGTTCGTTATGAACTTCTGTAGCATTCCTGTAGGAGATATACTCCATTCATCAAAGTGTTCGGGAAACTGGACACCTGGTGTTCGCAATCCTACACAAGCAAATTTTCGCGTTCGGAATACGGCATCCCACTACGAAATGGTTATGTTTTAAAGTTGCTCTTTGTGAGTTGTCAGCGGATTTTAATGGAAAGGAACTGTATGAATAGGGATCGCTTGTTTATTTCTGCGTTCGGTAAACACCGTACAAGTACTGGTTCGGCCATGTAGAAGCAGCAGTAGAGCTATTTGTTACATGTTTTAATTGTTCGCAGCCCCCCGTCTTCCCCTACTTCCCAATAAACATATGAAGATCAACAAACTGATCTAGCCGGTAAAGTAGTAGTTTCCCTGCTACAAACCCACCCATGACCTATGCATGTTTGTAGCACTCCAAACATGGGGTGGTTTGTACGTTTATGAAATAACAAATTGGTGTGCTAAAAGTAAAATGTTTGTTGATAGGGAAGAAATGCCTCACCGGTGTGCACGGCTTTGGTCTCGCTTGTTGCTGTGGGCCAGATAGTCTTCAACGGAGTTTCCTGGTTCTTGAACCAACACTTCTTCTAATACTGAGCAAAATTAACTTCTTTGAAGTCGTTGACAGCGGCGACCATAAGATCTCTGAAAACTAACGTATCACAAAATTATTTTTAACCTTTCTCCTGCGTAAACCCAGCCACCATTCCCCAAAAACCTCCCAAGAACGACGCCGGGGCTGACGACAGAGGAAGCAGGAAAAGGACCCGGAGTGAATGTTACCACATGCTTCCAACCCTGGGAAATCCGGATTTCCGCAAGAAATCTTCTTTCTAAGTGGGATTCGGAAATCCAATCCAGTTTGCTGACGAAGGCGTTTTCATGACTTGGGAAATTCGGATTGTTAAGGAAATCCGGATTTGCTAATGTCATGGAAACACACCAGGTTGATGGGGTACTCTATATAGCGAATGACATCGATGCTCCCAAAGCCCAAATAATTAACAACTGTACGTCAAGCTTACCATTAACGTGAACCGTACTCGGCGTTCATCGGGAGCGGATCCAAGGGGATCCACGAGGATCCATAGGCGGCATGTGCTTCCTCAGAAGGACGACACCCCTCTGACTGGGAAAGACGCGTCTCCTGTGTCGCTCCAGCGTGAGTGCCTGACATTTTTCCTTAGCAGGTGCCCTTCCGAGTCGAAAATGCGCCTTTCCCGGGACATCGAGTGCACCCTCCCTCCCTTTGCATTTTCACAATCATTTGCACCCATCCGGAGAAATGGCTCCCCTCCAGACGAGCCCCCCCCCCGTCCCGAAAACAAATTTCTGGATTCGTCCCTGATGTTCCTGTGGTTGCGATGTCAGCATTCGCGGCCAGTCTGGAACATGCAGACTAGTGAGCAAATCATCGACGATGCATTTGTCGGCGAGCGAGGGAGAGCACCCTCCTCCCCCCACCGGTGGCGAGGGGCACCTGCCACCGGCAGGGAGATGAGCACCCTCCTCCCCCCACCGGTGGCGAGGGGCACCTGCCACCGGCAGGGAGATGAGCACCCTCCTCCCCCCACCGGTGGCGAGGGGCACCTGCCACCGGCAGGGAGATGAGCACCCTCCTCCCCCCACCGGTGGCGAGGGGCACCTGCCACCGGCAGGGAGATGAGCACTCTCCCATAGTCGGTAGGTAGAGGAGCACTACTTTCCCCAGTCTGCAGGCAAGGGGGTGTCACTTCCACCGTTCGGCAGGTTAGGGAACAGTAACCCGGTCGGCAAGTCGGGGAGCGTAGCCTGTCCCAGTCTGTAGGCTGGGAACATAATTTTCCCCAGTCGGCAGGTAGAGAAGAGGGACTTTCATCGGTTTGCAAATGGGGAGCGTCACTTTCCCCAGTCATTAGGAGTAGAGTAGCGCAATTTACATATTGGCAAGTATAAGCAAGAACATAATTCCCCCCGGTAGACATGCCGACGAACGCCACTTTCCCTGGTCTGCAGGTAGAGGAGCATCATTTCCCCCAGTCTGCAGGTAGAGGAGCATCACTTCCCCCAGTCTGCAGGCAGGGGAGCATCACTTCCCCCAGTCTGCAGGCAGAGGAGCATCACTTCCCCCAGTCTGCAGGTAGGGGAGCATCACTTCCCCCAGTCTGCAAGCAGGGGAGCATCACTTCCCCCAGTCTGCAGGTAGGGGAGCATCACTTCCCCCAGTCAGCAGGCAGGGGAGCATGGCACTTCCCTCTGTCGACAGGCAGAGGAACAACACCTCCCCGTTCCACAGAGGTAGCAACACCTCGGCAGGGTCGACTTCGTACTGGCGACACGTGTGTCCATGGGGGGGGGGGAGCGGGGCAGTCGTAACTGGAGCAGGTGCCATCCGGCAGTTTGTTGTTCGGCGGGTCAGCGGCGCGACGACGCGCCAGTTTCCCTGCAGTCGGGGTGGCGACGGGTTCCTCGCCCCTGTTTTTCGTGTCGGAGAGCGCACCGCGTTTTCCCTCACTGGCCTGTATTCAGTGAGAAAAACAAGCTGCGTGCAGGCCGGCAGCGTTCGATACCCGAGCCAACGGGCGTGGGCACAGCGCGTGGCCGGCGGCCAAAACAGCAACTGGCCATCGACCGCCAGCTATTCAATAGGTCACGCCGACCAGAACATTCGCTGGTGCGATGTAACCTCGAGAGAAGACTCCGCGCCATTGGTGGCCAACACTACAATGTGGGTGTAACAATTGTCACTCACATAAACACTTACCAACACTGAACATAGCCGAAGCCTTAAGTTCGGCTAACCTTGTCCTGGTGTCTCTCTGCGTGACTCGATGGAAGATCTAGGATTTGGTTCTGGAAGAGACAGATAGTCTAGAGGCGGTGCTGGGCTTCGATCCCTCGACGGATGTGCCCTTCTTTTATCCGAGTAGCACAAGAGATAGGATCCATATTTCATCTGCGGTATTTGGAAATAAATATATACCTGCTTGGCATGTTTGAAATGCGATCCTGTTCTAAGGATTGTAGGACGTATCCGAAATTAACTTTACATACCAAGCGTGTGCTTCTGTCCTTTGTTTAATAATAAAGCAATCGTTAAAAGTACTGTCCCAACCCAATCGTGTGGTCGGGTGCGAACATCTGAAAAGGACCTCCTACCTACTGACGTCCTCCTCCACACTTTTCGAAAACTCCTTAGATTTCCGGCACTTTGTTTTTAGTATACATACATACATATATATATAGACAAACATGGTGGGGAAAATATACACCGCGCTTACGGGACTAATGCGAGACTTGCAATCATGGTTCAACAGTCCGGTAATGAGCAGAAAAACAAACCGTTCAGCTGCCGACAACAACCAACGAAACAACACCTATTACGGAAAGTGAAGGAACCTTAGCACATTCTAATGAAGGTGTGAATATTATTAGTTGGGATAGAAATACGATTGCCAATCTTCATGGACGCAATTACTCCTTCCTTTCACGTTACGTTCATGCATTCTGCTACATTCAGAAATAGTTTAATAGGGAGAGTGCTCATGATAAGCCTGAGGCCCACCTTATTGCACCTTTTCAATGTATCGACCTTCATGCTTCCTCAACAGATTCCACGGCATTTCTCAGTTTACTTCACTGGGATCGAGGCGATGCCACTAGATAAGACTACTGATGTGACGCAGTGTCATACGAGGAATATTTCGCATGGGGTGTGCACTTGAGAAAAGTAAGCTAAGTGCATGTTGTACTTGCGGTATTGCTGTTTTACCGACCCGTCTGGGAATTGCAGGAACTGAACGGAGCACGATTCCTAAGCTTGTGTTATAATGTGACATGGCACTTACACAAACTCCGACACAAGAACCAGGCTGTCGACAGATTTGCCGAGTCTGGAGGAGGCCGAAGGGCAAATCTGGAACAGATTCAGTCTTACTTCAGCTAACTGCAGTTCGACATTCCATCAGTACACGTCAGTGTTATCAAAGAAGTAATTGGTGAACACGAAGTATTAGGAGTGTTCTAAGGTATTACTGATCATGTTTCTGTGGCTTTCGTGGATATTTAAAATCGATGGGAAGCTAATGATATTAACTTTCAAAGCGAGTGCGACATGGTGTGAAATTCAGCCTAGTATTTAGTCCATTAACGAAGTGGTGTCACCATTTCAGGACGCAGTTGGAGAAATGTTGGCCAAAGGCTAATTTCACTAGTATCACTAGCTGTGTATTCTCACTGAAGTTCAGGTGAATTCGATATGAAGTACCAAATTACACTAAGGGGGTAATTTGGCAATCTTAAAGTATTACTCCTCATACTTTCTTCATATCAAGGCATTGAAGTCACCGGAAGGTGACTGCCAGTCAGCTGTTGGCGACTGAAACATTAAATAAGATTGAACAAAATGTATTAAATACATCTTATGGAATGAAATATAATAAATTCAGATTATCTAACAGTGTATTTACACCAAATTCGATGTGAATACACTGCGTGTAATGCTGGTGAAATCGGCCTCGAATTGTATGAGGCTCAGCGGGAGCATGGGAAGAAATACACTGTGGGATGTCTTGCTAAAAATTTAATTTCATGGATCATTTGCTATCATATCTTTAAGCGTTTTCAAGATACCGAAATAGTGACACACCAAGAAAAAGAATGATCTTGATGTAAATCCACCACGATGAGTGCAGCGCCAGCAAGCTCTTGCGTAATACGCACGGAACGTGGAATTTCGACATGGAATTTGGCTCGAAGGTACAATATTTCGCAACGCCATATGAGGAAAATCATGACGAGTTCTGGTATAAAGTGCAAACGCGGAGCCGGAAATATTATGCTACTGAGAAACAGCCTCAAACACAGAGAGAGTCACGACCGGTCGTCAGTATGGGGCACCAGATTGGCAAACAGCAACAGCGGCGTCGCCATGGACTAGTGAGGAACAGCCTCAAACACAGAGAGAGAGTCACGACCGGTCGTCAGTCGGCGGCACCAGATGGGCAAACAGCAACAGCCATGTCGTCATGGACTAGTGAGGAACAGCCTCAAACACAGAGTCACGACCGGTCGTCAGTCGGGGCACCAGATGGGCAAACAGCAACAGCCATGTCGTCATGGACTAGTGAGGAACAGCCTCAAACACAGAGAGAGTCACAACCGGTCGTCAGTCGGGGGCACCAGATGAGCAAACAGCAACAGCCATGTCGTCATGGACTAGTGAGGAACAGCCTCAAACACAGAGAGTCACGACCGGTCGTCAGTATGGGGCACTAGATTGGCAAACAGCAACAGCGGCGTCGCCATGGACTAGTGAGGAACAGCCTCAAACACAGAGTCACGGCCGGTCGTCAGTCGGGGGCACCAGATGGGCAAACAGCAACAGCGGCGTCGCCATGGACTAGTGAGGAACAGCCTCAAACACAGAGAGAGTCACGACCGGTCGTCAGTCGGCGGCACCAGATGGGCAAACAGCAACAGCGGCGTCGCCATGGACTAGTGAGGAACAGCCTCAAACACAGAGAGAGTCACGACCGGTCGTCAGTCGGCGGCACCAGATGGGCAAACAGCAACAGCGGCGTCGCCATGGACTAGTGAGGAACAGCCTCAAATACAGAGAGAGTCACGACCGGTCGTCAGTCGGCGGCACCAGATGAGCAAACAGCAACAGCGGCGTCGCCATGGACTACAGGGAATATTTCGGCGCTGCTGGTAACTTTACGCCCGGTGACGCTGGCTACTACTGTGGTAGGGGAGGTCACTCGTCACTCAGCGAGGAGTGCCGTCAAAAGGCCACGTTCACTCGGAACATAATGGCTTGGCTCGCCGTGAGTGCGAAGGGTGTCTCGGAACTCATCTGCCCGAGTACTGCCCGCACGAACGGAAACACTCAGGAAGAGCTGTTTAGGAAAGTGTGTGATGAACTTCCTAAGTATTCACTACCCGTAGGGAGGGTGTACCTTCTGGCCCATTTGGCCTCGTGTCAATACGTGACCACGACTTATAAGGTTCTCAGGGACAGAGGAATCAATTCATACAACGTGAAATTTATCCCCCCGTACACACCACAGCTGCACCAAATTGAGCACGCATTGAACATTATTAAGGGCCGCAAGCACAAATGCGGCTAACAAGCCAAGATCGACGATCTGAAGTGTAAATTGTGATCCAGCATCCGGTAGCTGGAGCCGGAGCTGCTGCGAACCATGCTGAGGAGGGTCGACGAGCGTGCGAACCGTGCGGACCGACTGGGGGTACTGTCGCGCATTCTCTGATGGCGCCAGGTGCTGGCGGAATCGAAGTTTTAATGCTGATCATTTAATTCATGAATGTTGAGTGTATTTGGCGTTAGTCATGAGCAAACGCAGCACCAATGAGTATTGCTCACCCGGTAGTTGCGTGGAACTGGGTTCCTCCCTGAACGGCTGCTTGCTTAGTGTTTATTAATGGTCCGCCAACAGCTGAACTACGTGGCGCCGTCTCGACGTTATTGAAACCACCATGATATCAACGTTATTAAAACCACCATCGCATCGACGTTATTAAAACCACCACGGCATCGACGTTATTGAAACCACCATGGCATCGGCGTTATTGAAACCACCATGACATCGACGTTATTAAAACCACCATGATATCAACGTTATTGAAACCACCACCGCATCGACGTTATTCAAACCACCACGGCACTGACGTTATTAAAACCACCATGGCATCGGCGTTATTGAAACCACTATGATATCGACGTCATTAAATCCACCATGATATCAACGTTATTGAAGCCACCATGATATCAAAGTTATTGAAACAACCATGATACCGACGTTATTCAGACCACCATGATATCGACGTTATTGAAACAACCAAGATATCGACGTTATTCAGACCACCATGATATGGACGTTATTGAAACAACCATGATACCGACATTATTCAAACCACCATGCCATGGTGGTTTGAATAACGTCGATATCGGGTATCGACGTTATTGAAACCACCATGATATCGACGTTATTGAAGCAACCATGATACCGATGTTATTCAAACCACCATGGTACCGATGTTATTGAAGCAACCATGATACCGACGTTATTAAAACCGCCGTGATATCGACGTTATTGAAACAACCATAATGTCGACGTTATTAAAACCGCCATGATATCGATGTTATTCAAGCCAACATGATATCGATGCTATTCAAACTACTATGATATCGAGGTTTTAAATGCAGTGCGACATATCGCATGAAACGTTTCCGTGAAATAAATTCATGATGCACGTGCAATCAATAGATAAGTTGAGCACTTTTCTGTGGACAAACATCCGCTCCTCCGTCATTAGGTGACAAGGGGGACCAGGCGATCCTCAGTATTTTGGGAACTAACATTACGCCAATGGCCAGACAGACAGACAGACAGACATGTATTAAGGCTATCCGCAATTAGCTCGTGGATATTATAGCCTCATGTCATGCAAATAAAAAGATGGGCGTTGTATGGGAATTACCGAACTAAGCATAATTTAAGATTATTCTCTATCATAAGCCTTGGCGAAGTCTGTGCCCCCGTTCCATTTTCCGCCTACCCTCACCTTCCGCCACTAATTTTCAAACGTTGGCTGTGTCTGCCCCGATACCCCTCAGCATAGTGTTCGCAGTAGCTATACCGGATATTGGTGGATCCAATGAGGACACGGGGGCGGTGGTCCCTCCATTGACATTTCTAGAATGCAGAACGAATGCGACGTAAGTTGTAAGGTGATGTAGGTTGTGAGCTGACGCCAGGTGATGTAGGTTATCATTTGCCATCCGAGACAGCCCGTGTAGCAGAGGTGTAGGAGTAGGGGGAGCGACTATGCCTCCCCCCCACATTCCATGAAGTATAACATTAAGGCTATGGCGATGCATGGTAAGAATATATTTCAAAATAGGTTTCCCACACTTTTTAAAGACGTTTCTACGCCTCTGCCGTGCAGTGCCATAACATACTTGATGGTGGTGACTCGTGGGCGGCGTGGTGGTGACTCGTGGGCGGCGTGGTGGTGGCTCGTGGGCGGCGTGGTGGTGACTCGTGGGCGGCGTGGTGGTGGCTCGTGGGCGGCGTGGTGGTGACTCGTGGGCGGCGTGGTGGTGGCTCGTGGGCGGCGTGGTGGTGACTCGTGGGCGGCGTGGTGGTGACTCGTGGGCGGCGTGGTGGTGGCTCGTGGGCGGCGTGGTGGTGGCTCGTGGGCGGCGTGGTGGTGGCTCGTGGGCGGCGTGGTGGTGGCTCGTGGGCGGCGTGGTGGTGACTCGTGGGCGGCGTGGTGGTGGCTCGTGGGCGGCGTGGTGGTGACTCGTGGGCGGCGTGGTGGTGGCTCGTGGGCGGCGTGGTGGTGGCTCGTGGGCGGCGTGGTGGTGGCTCGTGGGCGGCGTGGTGGTGGCTCGTGGGCGGCGTGGTGGTGGCTCGTGGGCGGCGTGGTGGTGACTCGTGGGCGGCGTGGTGGTGGCTCGTGGGCGGCGTGGTGGTGGCTCGTGGGCGGCGTGGTGGTGGCTCGTGGGCGGCGTGGTGGTGACTCGTGGGCGGCGTGGTGGTGGCTCGTGGGCGGCGTGGTGGTGGCTCGTGGGCGGCGTGGTGGTGGCTCGTGGGCGGCGTGGTGGTGGCTCGTGGGCAGATGGGTTGTGTGGTGGTGACTCGTGGGCGGCGTGGTGGTGGCTCGTGGGCAGATGGGTTGTGTGGTCGTGACCTGCAGGCGGTGTGGTGGCGACCCATGGGTTGTGTGGTCGTGACCTACAGGCGGTGTGGTGGCGACCCATGGGTTGTGTGGTCGTGACCTACAGGCGGTGTGGTGGCGACCCATGGGTTGTGTGGTCGTGACCTACAGGCGGTGTGGTGGCGACCCATGGGTTGTGTGGTCGTGACCTACAGGCGGTGTGGTGGTGATTCGTGGATAGTGTGCCAGCCATCGTGCCAATGCACACACACACACACACACACACACATGCACACACACATGCACTGAAAGCTGCAATTGATTTGCATATTGAGCCCAACATCCGTCCCGAGCTCCAGCCATAATTACAAGCCGAGCCCCACTTCCAATTACATTGGCGCGTCACCTCCGCATACTCCGTGGAACTAAGCCACTCATCCCGGTGCGCGTGGTTTCTCGGCGGCGCTGTTTTCTGGCCAGCGAGGGAGCACGGCCGGCCGCCGCAGGGGCAGGAAGCAGCAGCACGTGGCAGGCGGCGCGGCACGTGCCGCCAGCTGGCGGCCGTGTCTCCTCAATCGTCGGCGCACGTGCCGCTGCGTCATCAGCCCGCCCGACAGCTGCCTGCTCCCCCTCCCCATGCTCTGGAGCAGGTGACGCTCCCCTGCCTGCCTGGGCCCTGGGCGGCGCGGCGGCGGCGGCGGCGGCGGCGGCGGCGGCGGCGGCGGCGGCGGCGGCGGCGGCGGCGGCGGCGGCGGCGGCGGCGGCGGCGGCGGCGGCGAGGCCGGCCCGACGCCGGCGCAACTGTGTCACAGGGCGGCGACGTCTGACCGGCTTTCGGCCGAGGAATGGGGGAGGAGGTGGGGGCCGCTGTCGGACGCCGCTCCAGCGGCAAGACCGCGCAGGCGATAACAGCGCTGCTGTAGATTCAACTCGGCCGACCGTGGCTCACCGCTCCGCTAGAGATACAGATTGCGCCGCTGCTCCTCGAAATTGATCGTTTTGCCCACGTCGGCGCGGTTGTGAGTGTTGGCCCTGAGCAATCGCAACAGTGATAGCCCACCGGGCATGCATTCCTCTACTCCGCATCCCCCATCCCAGGCTGCCCCGTTGCCGCCCATACCGGGGATGAACTGAAATGAACCCTTCTAATCCTCCTGAACCTCATCGAGAGGGTCCATCAACCCGTAGAAATCCACGAAGATTGACAGAGGTGACAGGGACGGAAATTGAGACCCTCGTCACTGTACCCGAAACAAATGTTACTGCAACCGAACTACAATGGAAATAAACGCTCGAATGGCGCACTGCAGGCTAAGACCGCGAATTCTTCCTGCGTTTGTGATTTTGTCTTTCTGTGCCCCTTACGGGACGATTATATGGATTGATAGGTAGTTTAAGGGCGAAATGTACGACACATGGCATTCCTAATGCTCTATTCAGAGATAGACGGTGCCGATAATCAGCCGTTTTTCCTTTCTGAAATCCGTCCTGTTGCTCACGAAAAGACACATCACGTCACCTGTCGCTCGCTGGAGGGCTTGCACAAGGAGAGTAGCCCTGAATTAAACTGCTTTTCTCCAGTTTCCAAACAGATACCTCTCTCTCTCATTGGCAACTACAGCGCAGCAATCAGTTATCAATCGAGAAATCAGGCCACAATGAGTCGTAATTGTCGCGCGGTTGCACTCAATCAACTTGTGTTACGCAGAAACCAAATTTACGTTTTAAAAAATGGTTGGCTTTCAAATATTCATTGCACCGTGTCTCTGTCTGTAATCTTTCCTGAGTGGGGTACTGGATACTTGACTGGGAGCTAAATCGCAATTAAGGGGTGCATAGGGTACAAACACTTTGCTGACAATTTGGAAGCCTCTGCTACACTTACGCTAGGCTACAATAGGCATTGCCCGAAGGCACATGTTAAGAAACGATCAATGGGGGATGGTGAATCTCACAGGCTCAGAGTTTGTTCCATTTTTAAATGCACGAGATTCTTCTCACCCCCCCTCCCATTGGCTGGCACATAGCTAAAATTGATGCTTTGTTCACGTTACGAGACCTCGCAAGTGATACCGAATTTGCATACTATTCGTTAATGGGAGACCTCTCAGGTCACCTTCACCTCATGTATTCGCAAAAATGAAAATGTTTACCGTCAACCGTCGTCTGTCTGAAAACGGTAGTAGATACGCATTTGAAATGTCCCAAATGGCGTTTCTCAATATTCCAAAATGCATGTAAGATTCGTTTCACTTGGACCCATGCTTAAGGGATAAGACGAGGTCAAATTGATACCTCATTTTAGCTGCTTCCGAAATACTGCCCGAAAGCACTATTTTCCGACATCCAGGAGTAGGATTTGAGACCACCTTCAGCACTAGCGCTTATATCAACTCCCTAATAAATCATTGCTCTAAAAAGGTCACCTAAGATCAAGTTAGGACAGTGGCCAAGGACCTCGAAAATTCATGATTTACATAGACAGATTAACTGAGTTGTCCATCATCCTACTACACCCATCATTGGTGGCGTGGAGGAAACAAGTGGGATCAATTGCTGATCAATCGCAATGTTTCGTAAGTCTGCCAACAACAACCACTGCAGGGCGAGGTATCGATAAATTAAGGAATTGAGAAATTGAGAATTGAGAGCAGGAATTAATGTGCACGTTTATAACCATGCAATATATCGAGAAATGCCACACAGATGGAAAATATTGACGATTAGGGGTGGCAAATACACAAAAAAAAGACGGATTCAAAACCGGAATCAGCCGATCTGGTGGAACAATCCCGCCTGAGGCCCGGCTGAGGCCCGGCTGAGGCCCGGCTGAGGCCCGGCTGAGGCCCGGCTGAGGCCCGGCTGAGTCCCGGCTGAGGCCCGGCTGAGGTCCGGTTGTGGCCCGGCTGAGGCCCGGCTGAGGCCCGTTTGAGGCCCGGCTGAGGCCCGGCTGAGGCCCGGTTGAGGCCCAGTCAGATGCACTGAAACCCGGTGAAAAGACCAATTCTTTGGACACATATGTGCTGCACTTATGTAACACCATGCATTGTTCTACATCTAAGGAAGGTAATGTAGGCAGCTCACATCACCTTGGAAAGTCTCGTTCACTCCCAGAAAGTTAGTTGAAAGTAAACCTCTGATCAAGACTTCCTGTTTCAATTGACAGGCGTTGATGTCAATATCATGACATTTACAACACAATTATTAAAATACACAGGTTAATCACCATTACTTACAGTCCTCCGTCAAGGAAGCAGGGAAATTAAGACACCGTACAGAGAAGCCTCGAAACATTCAGCACTCAACCATCTGTAAAATGTTGCGTCACGTATCTAATAAGCAAGCCACGCCACTGCCAGATTCTGATACGTCAACCTGTAATAATACTCAGGCTTCAAACATCATGCTTTTTTACTCTAAAACAATACACCTATAGTTTACAAAGTGCACCAATTATTGACTTGCCTATTTTTGGCTACCTGTATGATAAAGGTATTTTGCATTATCAGCGCCTTGTACAATGATGCTTATTTTGCAGTCACATACCTTGATACATGGCGAGTGGCCACATATGCATATGTGTGTATTACTATATAAGAAGCATTGGTCGCATAGGATGGACAGGCATCAGAAATGAATATCTCTTATAATAGCGATAGAGCCCTACAAAACAGTACACAAACAGCAAAATATTACTCTCCTCCCACTCTTAACTAATTTGTTTTGTCAACGAAAGGCGCAAATCGCCCCTCTCAGATGAATCGGCGTCCCTTCGAGCGGAAAAGGTCCCCACCTGAGAATAAAAGGCTTGCTTCAGTATTCTCCTGCCCATACCCATGCCCATCCATCGCTCAACGCATTTTCAGCCCAAGCCGCCCCTCCGGGAACGTTTGGCGCGCAGTGGCGTCCCTCTGAGGAACATTTGGCGCGCAGTGGCGCCCCTCCGGGAACGTTTGGCGCGCAGTGGCGCCCCTGTGAGGAACATTTGGCGCGCAGTGGCGCCCCTCCGGGAACGTTTAGCGCGCAGTGACGTCCCTCTGAGGAACATTTGGCGCGCAGTGGCGCCCCTCCGGGAACGTTTGGCGCGCAGTGGCGCCCCTCTGAGGAACATTTGGCGCGCAGTGGCGTCCCTCTGAGGAATGGCGCATCTCCAAATGAATATCGTCATGCCTGAATTCTGTCCTGACCAAACAATCCAAAGTTAGCCAATCCTAAGATGAATAAATCGAGCCGGATGCTACGATTTTCATGATTATATTGAATGCACGTCCGGTTGTATGCTTCAACCTCAATAACTTCACCAAGGACAAGGTCAAAGACCATTTTAAGACCAGTACCTGGTACTTGTTTCAAGAGCTACCAGCCGCGAACTCACAGATATTCTGATTGGTTGTCCATAACTATTTCTTGTTATATTTCATAATTTTGTGTTTCCGTTGGTTTGATTTGATAGTCTCATTTGGTAAGAATGAGCAAGTTGCTCAGTTGGTTAGAGCGCTGGCTTGCATTAGTCTCCCCTGTCCTTGCAAGACAGGGCTCGAGACGCTTCACGCGCTCGCATTTAGTCCCCGGCCGGGAAGGTCGGTTGGCAGCTGGCCAGATAAAGCAGTCGGAACGAGCTACAGGGACGGCCGGTCGGCACGTTCAACTCTCGGTCAAATTTCTACCGTTAGACTGGCATTCACGGATCGGATAGTGCGGCCAGCGTTCACACAGCTGGCTCTACTTGGTAATAGGATCTTGATTCATGGAGCCAACCCAGAAGGAATTCTGACTACACAATTATGAAAAGAAAAGAAAGAAAAAACATTGCTCAAATACGAAATCTTGAAAACAAGTTACTAATCCCCATTTAATATTTCAAAATACTCCACTATCCATTTTCCTCTCTCTTCGGGAAACTTCCCG
This sequence comes from Imbricaverruca yamaguchii, assembly GCA_034440575.1. Taxonomy (NCBI): domain Eukaryota; kingdom Metazoa; phylum Arthropoda; class Thecostraca; family Neoverrucidae; genus Imbricaverruca; species Imbricaverruca yamaguchii. The sequence goes on along the minus strand of JAOTOL010001656.1, from coordinate 1,586,404 downwards.
TCAATATTATGCTTTGGTGCGCTTAAATCATTCTTGGTCTTCTTGAAAACTTATCTATCATTTGGGACAATGACTGCAGTTGTTTTGTTTTGTTTTGACGTAATTCGTCTATTTTAAAAACAATTTAGATCGATTTGACCTGTTTCACGTTGTTCGTGACCTAGATATTCAAAACCGCTGATGAAATTGTAGACGCTGAACCAATTCGCGCAGATTTGATGTAGTCTGCCCGGCCATCTCCGAGCATAGCTTAGCTGCAATAGGGAAATTTAAGAATTTGGTCACTTAAGATTGCGTGAGACGAAATGTACGACCCTCAATATACCAGGAGGTGCTGAGTTTACATCAAAAGTAACGTTAGGGATTATGCTATATTACTCAATGTTTCGGCCAGGGGCCATCGTCAGGAGTGTTTCGCCAGCATACTGATAATTTCGCCAGGCGCGGCGGAACGTCTGGCGGCAAGGGACGCAGTACTCAGTACTCAGCGCTCAGTACTCAGTACCCAGTACTCAGTACTCAGCGATCAGTACTCAGTACTCAGTACTCAGCACCCAGTACTCAGTACTCAGTACCCAGCACTCGGAAGTTAAGCAATGCGTCCGTCGCTTCCGACGAGTATCTTGTTTATGCAACACCAGTAAACAATGCACGGGTTTGAAAGAAGTCAAACACTCCATACTAGCGAATGAAATTATGGCGATGCGTCTGCCAGCTTGCAGTGAGAAACTGAGGAGAAAAAAAAACATATTTGGCAATTTACACGTATTCCACCTAGATGCGGTTGTCATAATGATCAATATTATGATTTTCTCTGCTGGTTACAGCATAAACATTACAAAACGTATGCTATAGAATTAGTACGCACAAGACTGTACGGGGTTGTTCCAAAACCGCCCTGTTTTTATAGCGTAAACTAAAAATGACTGGCGCGATCGCGAACACGCTGAATTCTTTAGTATTGGGTGAAGGCGCGCCTTTTCAGGACAAATTTTTGCTTTTAGCTTATGCAGTGTTGTAGTTTTAACGTATTTTAAAATTATTATTAAGAAACACTGCGCCGAGGATTCCGTCCCGGCGCGGAGTTAGGGAGGGAGATCAAGGCACGGAGGAAAATTTTCCCTTTCCATCCAGCATATTGCAGGATCTCATCGAGGTCTTTAAATTTGTCTATGATCAGGAGAAGGGATATCTCAGGGAAATGTCTGAATTGAACAGAAATGATGCAATTAGAGGTCATCAATTAAACATCAAAGTTAACCACCACAGGACAAGGTTAAGGCAGCCTTTCTCCATCAACAGAATGGGCGCCAAATGACCCTGTAGTCGGAGCGCCCTTTACCCCAAATAATCAATCAATAAATCTTCACCAACAGGGTAATAGAACACTGGAACCAGCTGCTAAACACGATTGCTAGTAGTAGCACACTAAAAATCCTTTAAAACAGCATAGACAATCATTATGAGAATAGAGGGTTTGCTTTTCAGTATTCGAGAGAGATGGATTTGGTGGGCAACGGGTTGAGTTTCCCGAGTGCGACCAAGAAGGGCAATTACGGCTCATAGCTGCACTGATATTTTATGTCTTTATGTCTAAATGGCTGAATAAAATGCAATGAAGTTCTGCACAGACCTGTAGACATTCATTGAAGAATTGTTGGTGTACAGTTTCTCAGGGCATGTCAGGGCTGTGACATTTCTTCGTGAACATGTCCCGGCGGATTTCCGCAGATTTCGGACTTTTTGAAGTTTTGACCCAAACAGATGGGGCATTACGCATGATATCCGTATGAAATACACATCACCGTGCCCCACATTCAATTCAGAGTACAAAAGTCGCGTGATCCTGCAGCGTTTATAGCGTTCACGTACTCCTGTGCAGTTTGTGTCAGTTCATGCAGGGTTAATATGACGTTAATAGGGTTGCATGCCCCCCAAAAAAACTACAACTCTGTGGAATAAACATGGAAAGTCGAATACGAAATCGGTACCCACGATTGCCAGAGCACTAGCTTTCATCCACTTTGGCCCTATGTACCCGTATTGACCTCTGGTCAGCACAGGTCGAAGGTCAGTTCAATGAAGGCCGTCCGAACCAGGGTAACCAGGGGCGCTGAATTGGAGTTCAACGTTCATTGGTACCCACTAGGTCTCAAAACTACGCTCCTTAGAAGATTCAAAAACTCCAACCCATATTGGCCTTAATGACTTGGCCTAACGTATACAGGACTCATTGAATGCCATAGGATCATGCGACCCGTCAATGGAATTCAAATTGAATGAACAAAACGGCGATATGTATTCAATTAGGATATCATGCACGGTGTGCCACATATTTGGGTCCAAACTTGATAAGCACGAAATCTTCCAAAATCTGCCGGAATGGATTCTCGAAGAATCATAGGCCAGCAACCCGACCCGACCATATACGTTTTACACCAAATCACGTTTAATTCCGCAATGAATGTTCCCAGGTATGTGCAAAATGTGGGCACGCCAGCTCTCTCCGTTTACGTACTATTTGCAAAATTTAGGTGGGTGTTGTAACGGCAACGGTAATACAAAAAACATTATTTCCAAATTGTGGCCGCAAGGGACCCAATATAAGAAGTAAAATATTATCAAGAATAAGAAGGTAGTAAAAAATAAGAAAACATGTATTAAGAATTACGTGGCAAAAGTAAGGAGTGTTGAGGTATTTTACGTGCAGCAGGACCAGTCTGGTAGACCAGGCACCATTTCCCCATCGAGCGACATCAATCGAGAAAACTCGATGACTTGGACGCGGACCTCACTAAGACGTCCATATTTTCCAGCCAGTTGACCTCGGCTGAACAGAGAGGAAGAGGCGATACTGCCGTCTGCCGTCCGCTAGAATTGAATACAATGTCGATGAGACTCAAAACACCATCACTCTTGAAGGGTAGAGAAGATCTCCCTCCCTAACTCCGCGCCGGGACGGAATCCTCGGCGCAGTGTTTCTTAATAATAATTTTAAAATACGTTAGAACTACAACACTGCATAAGCTAAAAGCAAAAATTTGTCCTGAAAAGGCGCGCCTTCACCCAATACTAAAGAATTCAGCGTGTTCGCGATCGCGCCAGTCGTTTTTAGTTTACGCTATAAAAACAGGGCGGTTTTGGAACAACCCCGTACGGTCCTGTGCGTATTAATTCTATAGCATACGTTTTGTAATGTTTATGCTGTAACCAGCAGAGAAAATCATAATATTGATCATTATGACAACCGCATCTAGGTGGAATACGTGTAAATTGCCAAATATGTTTTTTTCTCCTCAGCTTCTCACTGCAAGCTGGCAGACGCATCGCCATAATTTCATTCGCTAGTATGGAGTGTTTGACTTCTTTCAAACCCGTGCATTGTTTACTGGTGTTGCGTAAACAAGATACTCGTCGGAAGCGACGGGCGCATTGCTTAACTATGCCAAACCTATAGCCTATGCCAAACCTAAATATTTCAGTATCGTCCCCGATGATATCTTTTCGTGGCAACCTCATCCTTGCACCAAAAAGCAAAATATCGAGTGACCGCCGGTTCACAAACTTACCTCGGTATGGTGCTAAGTTGATAATAATGGGGTAAGTTGATAAAATGAAAGTCAAATCAAATATATCACCCGTGGTTGGCATTAGTTTATGCCATCTCAAAGGTACACAATTTACCTTCACAGTAATGCCTAATACTGGTGAGTCCTGGCTGCCCATAGCTGATGGTCCATCCCATTTGTGGAATGCCAAAACGTTCCTTTACGTAGCTGCACCTTTTCCTCGGTTCAGTCCTTTTCGTCGTTTGATAAACTCCTGTAGAAGCATTGAATAAACATATCTTACAGTTTTGGCAATCACCTTTATACAAATCGGCACTTTTGCGGTCAATTTTATTTCATTACCATTCCAGAAAGCGTTGATACATGCTGATGTTGATACAGGCTGATTAAGATGGTACAGGCCGTATCACAAGTGTTCTGGTGTAGGCTGCAGCATGTCATGCAACATTGCGAGTACAGAATAGCAGCCAACGATAAAAGCATTTTCACCGTTGCAAATCTGAGGGAACATGGTAATGGCAACAGACACCTAAAAAGTTGGCATTGAATAAACATATTTTGAAAGTTTTAGCAAACACCTTTACACAAATCGGCACCTTTGTGGTTAATTTGACAAATTGACCACAAAAGTGCCGATTTGTATAAAGTGTCTTCTTTCCCTCAATTTAGAAATTTGTATAAAGTGTCTTCTTTCTCCTCAATTTAGAACTTAAGGAGAAGGCATTGCAATTTTACTTTCGCTCTGAAAATTGTGGCACATCGTCACCATTCCGCAGCCGCGGGCCGAAAGGACTTGCTCTTGGTTTTGCCCCGGAAGATGGCGTTCGTAGCAGCATGCGTAGTATCTACGGCAACTGGTTTAAAATATATGTAGGAAATCCTGTTGCATCAGCCATCCCGTGAGTCCACAGGGGCTGTTGACTCACTCCCACAGCTAAATAAGGAGGTGGGTCAACTTACCTGGAGGGTTGACTAACCTCATATTCTCTTTATGCAGCTCATCACTTGGAAACGACGAGCTCGATGAAGACAACCATGGCCGCCGCTATTGAGCTTGTATAGGGGACAACGACTTCGTTAAGTTGAAAACACCCAAAACCAAAAACAAACACCCCCACCCACACCCCCACCACACCCCCCCCCCCCCCCCCCCACACACCACCCCCCCCCCCCCACCACCACACAAACACCACCCCACCCACAAACCACCCCACCCCCCCCCCCACCCCCCCCCCACCCCCCCCCCCGGGCCCACCCACCAACCACCAACCACCCCACCACCACCACCCCCCCCAAAACCCAACCCCCCCCACACCCCCCCAACCCCCCACCACCCCACCAAACCCCCCACCCCCCCCAACCCCCACCCCCACCCCAACCACCCCCCCCCCCCCACCACCACCCCACCACCCCCACCACACCCCCCCCCACCCCCACCACCCCCACCACCCCCCCCCCACACCCACAAACACACACACCCACACACACACCACACAACACCAAAACCCCCCCAACCACAACAAACACAACACACAACCACCCACCCCACCCCCACACACACACAACCCAACCCCCCCACACACAACACACACAACCCACCCCCAACCAAACCAAACCAAACCAACCCCCACCACACACCCGTTAAGTTGATTTTACCTATGCAGCGCCGCAGGTGTAGTGCCATGCATTTCGTGGAGTTTGTGGGACGTGCCCTTCCGTCCCCCACCGTGGAAACGCCCACATGTGTAACTAATGTCTTGGGCTCAATGTGAAATGTTTCATCGGCGCTGTATTTTCCTCTCATTTACGCTCATGTACAAAATTTATATTAACTTTTCCCGGGGACAAGTAGTTGTATCGAACATCCCGACGGTATGGTAGCGACATCTATCATTAAAACATAGACCTACAGGTTCAATCATCCCAAAACACTCCGTGGTATGTATCGGATGACAAAACCCCTTCTAGCAGAACGTAGATATGCTTGCAGCAGTGGCGGATCTAAGGTTATGCCCCCTGTACCCTCCAGGGCCCAAGGAGGCCGTTGAGGACCTGCCTTAGCATAGGCTGCGACGAAGCACGCAATAAATGTGTCGCTCCAAGGGGCATTCGGGTGAGCGCAGAGCGCCGAAGTACGAACAATTCAAGGGCTCCGGAGCCGACACGAGGGCCTTGGACCAACATGAAGGGCCCCATACGTCCACAAAGTGGGCCCCGGGCTGATGAGGATTTCCAGGGCCGATGAAAAGGGCCTCCGAGTCGACAGAGTTTTAACGGGCGAACGTCGAGGAACCGGCCTGAGCCAACGTGAAGGCATCTAAGCAGATGGAGGCACGGGTCGCTGGAAGAGTTCCCGGGCTGGGGACGACGGTCCGACCAGTAAAGAGGGCATCTGCACCAACGAAGAGGGCCGAGCCGACGGAGATGGTCACTGGGACGACGAGGAGGGTCCCTGGAGGCCGAGAGGGGCCCCGAGGTAACGGAGATGGTCACCGAGACGACGGGGAGGGTCCCTAGCGGTCGATAAGGGCCCCGAACCGACGGAGATGGTCACTGGGACGACGAGGACGGTCCCTAGCGGCCGATAAAGGCCCCGAGCTGATTTCAAAGGAACCCCGGTAGACCGGACTGTTCGAGTGATATGGGCCTCTTGACCACTCTGGAGCCCCAGCTGTTTGTTCACAAGCAGTTCACTTGCCGGGGTCCTCTCCTTCAGGACGAGGGCCTTTCCAATGTCATGAGACACTATCCGTCAGTCCACGGCCCTTCGTATCTGCTTCAACAGACAGACAGACGTGCCTTTATTGAGGTAATCCACGATGGACTTATGGCTATTAGAACCTCGCCTTAATCAGATAATATAGCACAGCACGAAATGTCACCACATACCAGTTAATCCGGTGGTCATACATGTCATCATGCAAACAATACGGTATAACACATACCAGTTAAGCCGGTGGTCATACATGTCTTAATACAAACAATACGGTATAATACATACCAGTTAAGCCGGTGGTCATACATAGGATGCAAACAATACGGCATAATACATACCAGTTAAACCGGTGGTCATACATATAATGCAAACAATACGGCATAACACATACCAGTTAAACCGGTCGTCATACATGTCATAATGCAAACAATACGGCATAATACATACCAGTTAAGCCGGTGGTCATACATATAATGCAAACAATACGGCATAATACATACCAGTTAAACCGGTGGTCATACATGTCATAATGCAAACAATACGGCATAATACATACCAGTTAAGCCGGTGGTCATACATATAATGCAAACAATACGGCATAATACATACCAGTTAAGCCGGTGGTCATACATATAATGCAAACAATACGGCATAATACATACCAGTTAAACCGGTGGTCATACATATCATAATGCGAACAATACGGCATAATACATACCAGTTAAGCCGGTGGTCATACATATAATGCAAACAATACGGCATAATACATACCAGTTAAACTGGTGGTCATACATATCATAATGCGAACAATACGGCATAATACATACCAGTTAAGCCGGTGGTCATACATATAATGCAAACAATACGGCATAATACATACCAGTTAAACTGGTGGTCATACATATCATAATGCAAACAATACGGCATAATACATACCAGTTAAACCGGTGGTCATACATATAATGCAAACAATACGGCATAATACATACCAGTTAAACCGGTGGTCATACATATCATAATGCAAACAATACGGCATAATACATACCAGTTAAACCGGTGGTCATACATATAATACAAACAATACGGCATAATACATACCAGTTAAACCGGTGGTCATACATATCATAATGCAAACAATACGACATAATACATACCAGTTAAGCCGGTGGTCATACATATAATGCAAACAATACGGCATAATACATACCAGTTAAACCGGTGGTCATACATATCATAATGCAAACAATACGGCATAATACATACCAGTTAAACCGGTGGTCATACATATCATAATGAAAACAATACGGCGGGTAAGCAGCACATCAGTGCGGCACGGGCGGCACGTTAGCAAGGTACCGCCATAGGTGGCGACCGAAGATCGGCACGGGAAGCCGCTTCAGCTTGGGTGGCAACGAGTTGCACAGCAGTGACGCTCTGGGGCTAAATCGCCTCGTCCCCATCTCAGTGCAGGACTGGGGGACATACAAATGATAGTCCTCACGGGTGGTTCGGTCACGAATCTCCGACACGATGGTGAGATTATAAGCCAGTGACTCTAGCTCACCATGGGGTGGGTGAACTTAAATTGGAACCACAACTCACCATTGGAGGGTGGAACGGCGTAATATGTTGCATTTATTAATAGGGTCGACAACAGAATCACTCCAATGCTCGACGAGTTCAGGTAAAATAATTCAAACATTATCCATCAAACTTTTCGATGTAAACAAGCTAACCAGCTGATCGCAACCTGCGCCAGCCGCGTTGACTGGACCAAACGATGGTGACTTCACCGGTCGATGGCGACTTATAGTTGCTCAGTCAGCAACTTATTTTGGGTTGGGGAGAGTTGTGAGGAAAGTGTTAATTAAGGACCAAGTTAACAAAATGATCTGTCTGTATCGTGTGGTGGAGGTGTAGATTCAAGGTCGCTTCCAGGACATCCTGGTCTGGAAGGATGAAGTGTTGATTCATGACAAAATAAAAATTTTTTGGTGTGAGTTGCTGATTCAGAGGAGTCACCAAGAAACGGTGTCAAAACATGGGAAAGGAGAGCGGGAGATGCTGCGAAATTCCAATGGTCGTGGGGAATTTCCAGATTTTTTTTTCAGGCTTAGGGAGGTTGTCGATGATTGGTGTCCAAAGGGCGGCAGCATGGCAGATTCAAGGAGCTTTTCAGGACCACAGCCTCTATAGTAAATGATGCTGAACTTGAGTAGAACGTTTTTTTCGGAAGCTATGAGGTTAGTTGGGCCTGCAGGTAAGTTGAGCCAGCCCATTATCTCACATCGTATGGTGTCATGAGAACTTCAAAACCACCTGCCGACACTTTGAAGAAAGTCTTCATTTTTGGTCGGACAGAGGGCCGGGAGCGGTAGCTATATGGTGATCCTGGAACAAAAATGCTTCGTTAAAGCCTGAAGTAATTCGTTTTCGTGGCTTGGAAATGTTATCTTTTCCTTAATACGCAACATATATACTTCGAAACATAGCACACAATTGTAAGCAAGTTTTATCTTAAAATCCACCGGAGCCACTTCGGCGTATAATTATTAGGAGATGGTCAGTAAAATTATATTTAAAGTGAGTTAGGTATGGGGATGGTTGAGCAATCGCCATCGATCGGACAAGATGAACCCTGGACGAACCTTGGCCTATTAATGTGCTACATGCTGCTGACGTTTTTCTCATGAAACATGAAATAAAATGGAACTTATTTTCCAGCGCATTGGCGTCGAGTTGTGTTATGTTGTTAGTAATGGTGTGACAACATCAGATGAAGAGGCGGTAAAAGTGCAGGTCGAGGTATATTACGCGATGTTTTTTCCATTGCTGTATGCTCTTCCACTAGAACACCTGAAGTGAAAAGTGAGCGCAAAAGCCTGCAACACTAAGCGTAACACCGCCCAATAGTCGTCACAACATTTGTTTACATGATGAAATGATCAACGTACCCCAAGGCTGGGGTACGTTACGGAGGTACGGAGACAAGGGCGATACGTCAGAACAGCTCAAAATAGCACTGATGTATAAATTGTTTGGGAAAATTCGTGCGCGACACACTCATGTCCAAAAGATCACCCTTTTAGAACATGGGCACAAATAATTAATCTGCATCACCTCATGCGCTCAAGGTCCTCTCAAGTCAAACTTTCCTCAACTTACCTAGTCTTCTCCCAGGTTTTACAAAGCTTACAATTGCAAGTTATACTAGGTAGGTGTAAAAGAAACTTCATGGCTATTACAAATATGTCGGTTGGTCAGCGTCATGTGCAGCCTTCAACGTTCCTCTCATTGCTCAGCGGTTATTATTATTGATATGTGGATTTACACAGCGTGCATCGGTGTGAAGCAATAACATGGTGACATTAGAAAATTCCATTTCCAAATACGTGCCAGCGCGAGGATACACAGGGCAGTACAGCCGTCCATTCAGCACACGCAAACTGGATGAATGCTTTGGATGTTTGTTACGTGTTGATGTGTATGCATTCGCATGAATTATAAACAATACATCATATCTGTTGAAATGTCCATCCATTTAGGTTTGAAGACGGGTGTTTAAATTTCGGCCCTCGATACCATAATCGGAAGAGCTGTGCTGAACGAGTGAGTTGGGAAGACCCATGTGAAGGGGGAGAGCTCTGAATCTCTTACGCATGAACATTGGGACGGGGTCATCAGCACCATTGGGGACCAAAGCCAACGTTGGTGGCGATGTCAGTCACTCAAATAAAGAAGCCAAAAATATGTAAATCACTCCTCTGCGGATGCATCGCCAATGAGGCACAGGATGAGAGCGTCTTCAGCATTCCCAAACAGAGGGTGGCATCCCTTCTAGCATGGAACATCGGGTAAGGGGCACTTCAGCATCGCGCACCATGCTTCTGAGCCGGATCTTTGTCTACCCGGCAGGCTAGTCCGGAACAGTTGAGGCTTACAATAGCCGGCACGAACCGGCTAGTCCGGAACAGCTGAGGCTAATGATAGCCGGCACGAACCGGCTAGTCGGGAACAGCTGAGGCTTACGATAGCCGGCACGAACCGGCTAGTCCGGAACAGCTGAGGCTAATGATAGCCGGCACGAAACGGTTAACAGTATGAACATGACCGACGGTCTTTCAGTGTGCTTCCTACAAAGACTATGCTTCCCGTCATCTGGCATGGGTCAAACTGACACTCCTCCCATGTGACCGTGTACCCAGGGGCGTCGCCACCGGGGGGGCAGCGGGGGCAATTGCCTTCTGCCGTGAGACTGGGGGGGGGGCGCCGCCCCCTGAAATTTGAAGACCCTCAGGATGAAAAAGAGGCTTTCCAGGACCAAAATGAGGCCCTCCAGGACGAAAAGGAGGCCCCAGGACGAAAAGGATGCCCCAAGACGAAAGAGATTCTACAAATTAGGGGCCTTCTTTTCGGCCCATGGGAGGAAAAGGAGGCTCCCAGGACGAAAAGGAGGTCATGAAGACATCGGGATGTATGAAAACGCTCTGACACATAAAAAAATCATCGGTGCCCAAAAAAGCAACAACACACTGAAACGAGGAGGGGTTTCGAAAATGCATTAGGCCGCTGCGCATAAAGACGCAGCGGGTCCAACAAAGAACATTGAGGAAGGGCCTCGGTTCGGCATCCATTCTGAGAGGATAGCAGCAAAGATATCAGGTGCGTCAAAGCTGAACGGAACCTGCATTTCATAACTACCAGAAAATGTGGGAGGTAAGAAATTAACGATCGGATTTAATTACTCGACTTTTCGCAGCGAGCGCCCATACAGCACGTCAAATATGGCGCAAGTTTTTCATGTGACAGCAATTAGCAAAAGGCAGAAAGCCTAGCAGAAACTGTAGCATCGCACGAAGTGTTGCGAATGCGCCGAATGCGCGCACGTGCACGGACGTTGGCGTCGTGGCGACCGGATATGAACTGGAATGCCTGAAATTTGGAAATTTTACATTTAAAAGTGATGGGTAATATATTTTAAATTCATGTTAGGGGTTTAATACATTTTCTAAACTCCTGCTCGTTTTAGGGTTTTGTTGGTTTTTGTGCACAGAGGATATTTTTACGTGTCAGGGTGTTTTCGAAAATCCCGATATGCTTATTTAACCCCTCGTCCTTTTGTTCGATTTGGAACCACTTTGCCTTTTGTGGTTCCAGCCATTTTTTTTCAGACCCTTGTACGTTAGGATGGCCCCTGCGTGCCTTGAGAGCTTCTAGTGTATTTTTTTAGAGTTCCATGCATGTTTATTCAGGGCTGCAACGCATGTTTTGAGGCCCTGTCGTTTTTTGGGAGATGTGCTTCAGAGCGTCAGTTGTATTGTCGGCCCCCGTTGTGCTCTTGGGGTCCTGCTGTGTTTATGTGGGCCTTCTAACGAACATTTGTGGGCGTTCGGTTTTGGGGCTTAGGTGCGATTTTTCTGTGTCCAAGCCAGACTCATCGCTCCCAGGCGCGGGGTTCCGGTTACCCAACGCCAGTTTCCTGGGCTTAATGCTATTTTTGTGGATCATTTTTGATTTTTTCCTCTCAAATGTACGAATTCCGGCCCGACATTTCGAGACCCTGGTGCCATGTATTTGTATCCCATCTAGAATTTTCGAGATTCGGTTTTTTTACTGCGGCGTACACAATTTGTGAAGACATCTGGTAATATGTTCTGTGCTCCGGAGCCCTTTTACCGACCCTGACATTCATTTTTTTGGGAATCCCTCTTTTTTGGAGGGCTCCAGCTTAACATTTTCGGATACTGATCCGGTTGTTGTGGTATGGATGTAATTTCAACAGTGAGAGTTGATTTATCAAGGGATACCAAAATAAAACCGTAGAATTGGGTGGGGAGTTAGGGTTGAAATACGACGAGTCAGGAAAGATAGTGGCAGATTAGGCCTCTCCACAGGAGAATTTAGTTGATCACTAAACATTTCATTGCGATAAGTTCCCTTTGACAAAATTTCGGTCGAAATCCCAGGCGCGTGAATTAATTTACGACGAATTTGCTATTTTAGCTTTTTTGGCAGGTGCCTTGCAACCAGCACCAAATGTTAGAAAAATTCGCAAATTCCTAATATTCCGATCAGAAAACCAATGTAACCCACTTCTTGTTGTCACCTTCGCAAAATTATCGTCCTAGGACTGAGAAATGATCGCTTAAGCTTTGCTTAGGGCATCAAGCTGGTGGTAATAAATAACACTAGTGATGAATCTAGCTATATTCAGTTATTCTTCAAGGACATAACGGTGGGTTGATCAATGGGAGATGTCTGAAAGATATGCTTAGCATCAGCCTCGCTGCATTCTAGAGGCCAGCGGGAAGATTCTTCTGTTTAAAAAAGCATTGAGAAGTTGGTTGGTTTTTGACACTTAGGTATTTATCCACATATTACTTATTTATACCTTGGTATGTCCCAGTTTTCAGCGACAAAAAAATTGCTTTTGCGTGTTGAGTAAATAATGTTTCATGCCAAGAACAAATAGTACATTAATATGAAATCATGTTTCCCATTCCCGAACCATTCTAAGGGCCTAAAAACAAAAGAAGGCCCCAACACAATGGAGGCCCCTTTTCTGGGAGCAGGAGGCCCCCTTTCGATCTTGCCCCCCCCCCCCTGAAAGAATTTCGTGGCAACGCCACTGCGTGTACCGATCGGCCATCCGCCCGAGCGCGTGCTAATCGGCACCACAGACAAAATACTGGAAGGAATCTACCGATCAGAGGTGACATTTCGGATGCGACATAGACCAAGAAACAATGCTGACCAAACTGAAGCAGTAGCGGATTTCAATCGGCTGGCGGGAGTTACCCAAAGGATCACGCACCGAGTGAAGATCGACGAAAAATCATCGACAGGCTGAACGTCAATATCTGGGCGCTCCAAGGATCGTCATTATGCCCCCTGCTCTTCAACATCGTGGCCAACAACCTCTTCTACCACATAGCTATCTGATGTGAACGGCTTTCGCGTGCCTGTAGTCGAATTCGCCAACGGCAAGCGAGTCACCGGATCGCACTGACATCTAGCGGCCATCTAGGAAGCAGTGTTTTGTATTTTCGACACCATGATCTGATCCATGCGGCATAACATGAGGCAGAGCATATCAAAGAGCATATCAAAGACGGATGTCATCCGGCAAATCACTGAAACGTCCCACACGCTCGACCTCAGCCAGCGCAATGCAGCCATGTCCAACGCATAAAACCTTCATGTTACGATGTACCAACGCCTGTGTCTGGTGAAACACATTGGCGCATAGGCGTCTTTTTGGAATTATTGTGAGTGGGGTGGGTGGGAATAAATGCTTTTGATAACATTTCTATCTGGAGAGGGGCGCCATCGTCTGCAAACAAAAAATTGTTGGAGTAGGCGGGGAGGGGTGCACCCGAGCATTCTGCAAGGGCCCTTCCATTGGCTCAATGGTTAATTTTCGGTCTGACTTGGGGACCAAATCAATTCTTGCGAGACTAAATAAATGGTTGGGCAGTCAGAAAAAGGACCGGGGTCCGGGTTCCCCTTGAGATCCGAGATTGAGCCGTGCCGACAAGGAGTAGGGTTGCAAGGAGTTGGATGAGTTGGATGTAGATGTTGGATGTTGCAACTTCAAGGAGTTGGATGTGAAGCAGGATTGAATAGCAAGGGTGGTGTTCTTCTGTCGGGATTTAAGAACGGGTGAGTCATCAGGTTGTGCAGAGTCTAGCAGCTGGGTGTCGTCGGCATATGATACTAGACGTCCGTATGGAAAGCACGCTGACAAGTCATTCATGAAGATGCCAAAGAGCAAGGGACCGACCAGGGATCCCTAAGGGACACCTTGGGATAGCAGGAGGGATAAACAGCCTCCCTTACCACCTGCTGCCGATCAGTAAGGTTGATAGGTTGATATGAAACCACCTCGGGTCGACGTCGTACCATTGCAGCTTACGCAGGATACCATGATCGACGCTGTCGAATGCTTTGCTCAGGTCGATGGAGATGACCGAAGCGATATGACCAGTGTCTACACGCGTAGTCCTCTCAACAGCGTCGGCCAGCACGTCCTACATCGAATAGCATGACCTGCAAGTATGCTGGGAGGAGGCAAGAATGTGATTAGTAACTAGATTACTATTAGGACAGCTGGGTACAGACTACTTTTTCAGATAACTTGGATACGACTGGCAAAATAGAGATTGTACGAAATTTACTGGCGACATCGCGAGTCCAAGATTTGTGAAGTGGTACAACAGAGGAAGTTTTTCACGAAGCAGAGAGCACGCAGGAGACGACAGAAGTGTTAATCAGGTGAAGTAGGTGAGGCCGCAGGCCATCCACGGCCATGGTAGGCCATCGACGAAGACATGTCACGCATGGCTCTGAATAGTTCGGGCAGGGTCACCGGGTGTAGTCGGAGGCCGGTGGTGGTCACACAAGGTGGTTGCGGATGGTTGATGGGAACCCCACGGTTGGCAGACTCGAGATCAGCGGCAATGCGTGGGCACACGGAGGCAAAGTGACGATTAAATTAGTCTGCCACCGTCACCGACGGGCCACTCGCGGACCCCTCCCCTCCCCTGGCCGGTCGGGGCGCAAAGTCCCGGATGTAGCGCCAGAAATTGGCACGGTCTGTCAGCATTTTCGGATATACAAAAGCCCCTGGCCTTTGCGAACCCAGGTCCCACACGGCTTTGCAGCCTCCGGTAAACTGCCAAATCATATTCTGTTCGGTAGACCTGCTGCGATATCAGCAGTTCCGGACTGTCACCCACACACGGGCACCATGCCCGGCGGGAGTGGACCGTCTTGAACGGACCGGACACGTTCACCGACACCTGCCACAAGTTCGTTTCGTGTCCACCGCCGCTGTACGATATATACGGCTGCAGTACGCCTGCAAGAAACGAGGGCACAAGGCGTCCCAGTTATCTCGCGCCACGGGCGAGAGGTGAAGGACGACCGGCGACATCGCAGCCCGCGGAAGGGCACGCGCACAATGATTGCTTGGTGACCAGCAATAGTTATGGGCATCTCCTTAGAGTTGGATTGAAGTTGATGGGCCCATTGTAAATGGAGAGTCCTCTGGAGCAGAATCATTTTATGCTGTATGGGTACCTTGGAACTACATGCCCCCTGTAGAAGTTTGACTGCCTCCGGAAGGATCAGGGACCTGGAGTTCGAAGGGCTCCTAGGAACCGGAAAATTCTTTGGAAGTTGTGAAACTTGAGGGGGGACTTCTAGGAAATTGAGGGTCCTTGAGAGGTGGAAGAGTCCAGGGAGTTTGAGGACTGACCACAAACAGGAGTGGTTCTGGGAACTAAGAGGCCCTTAAAACTGGGAGAGGCCCTTCAAAGCTACATGGATGGATTACTGAAAGCTGGTGGTGCTTCTTGTAGCTGGAGGATCCTTGGTAGATGCCTGGATACCTTGTAGCTTGATGACCCCTCCACAGGAATTGGAGGATGCCTGGAAGAATGGACATCCATATAGAGCGATGGTCAATGGGAGGTAGAAAGCCTATCAAATTTTAGTCAATATGAGAGGCCCTGAAGAGCCAGAGGCTCATTGCAACATGCAAGAGCACAATTGTGACCCAAAATTTCCCAAAACATTTTAAATCATGACTTCATAGCCCTGTGACTTTAACTGGTGTTATTAATTTTGTTGAAATATGGCAACTTGCAGAAAGTGGTGGTATATTGGGAAGGGCTTCTTTGGAAGGATTTATTTATAAAAAAAGCAAAATGCAATATCCTTAAAAAGGAGCTGAGGAATTCTATACAACTATAAGTCGCCCTTCCCTTGACCAGGTTCCCATGCACCTGGCAGAGATCCTGATCATGCCAGGTATTATGGTTTTCATACAGATTCTTCACTACATTCTGCACCTATGTAGGGATCATGCAAATGGAATACATATTAAGCAGTCACACCTGCTAAGCACAACTGCAATAGTTTTGGATGGAAGGCAGTCATACAGTGTTGTACTCAAACTTGATAATAACACTGAGTTTGGTGCTAGGAATAAATTCAAAGCCAAACTAGAAATTAGTTCAGAATAGCTGATATTGTAAGAGCTAATAGAAACAGATAGATACTGTAAGAGTTTTAAGTTGGTTAATTTTGCAAGAAATTATTGTAAAAAAATTGCACAAAATCTCACAAATTGTTATCTCCAAAAGCACATTGTTTGGCTAGGTTAGGTTGGGACTGGTTTTGAATTTTAGAAATGTTAGGAAAATAAATTATTGAAAATAATTAAACTGTCATTTTATTTCATTTTTAACCCAAAGTAAGGTTAGACTAGGTTAGGTTAGATTATGTTGCAGTTACATTTTATGGCACATATGCAGTCTCAAATAACTTTGATTGGTTATTGGTTTTAGAACACATCGACCATTGAGTCATGTAGCATCGCCAATCTCTCACTCTGATTGGTCATGAGCGAAGAGTGGCAACAGGTGAGACTCGAACCCCCAACCTTTTGTTTGTGAGACAAGCTACTTATCCCTAGACTACTTATCCCCTTTAAAGTAACTGCTGATTTCTTGGTATTCGTTTGTTGTAGCTTAGGTATGAATCAACTGCCTATCTAATGCAACTTTTATGAATGTGGTGAACATGGTGTAGCTATGTATTTCCCTTGCAAATACATAATTTTCAGTTGGGAGGAAAAACAACACACAAAAATGGGCATGGAGTTGGAAATATAGAGCAAAAAACAATGTTGAAAATAAAGAAAAATGATGTAGCATTACCTAACCTAACATTTCATGCAAGAAAGCAACTTATTTTGTTACCCATTCAACATTTTCAAACAATTATTTTTATCACAAATCTTCCAAGTAAAAAACCTAACATAACCTAAGCTAGCTTGAACTGTTTTTGAGAGAAAAGCTGGATTTTTTTGTGTGCTAAATTTGAAATGAAAATAATCAAACCTACAACAAAACCCTGGCTTGGTGCAAAAAGCAAAATGAATCACCAACAATTTACAATTTTGGGATGAAACAGGCCAACATGCTCCCACTTATGTCGCAGCTCAGTGACCCAACACATTGCCAAATTTTGCAATCCATGTGGTCAACAAAGGATCCATGCCTTCAGCAATGCCAAGTGATGGTATGCATACATTTTTAAGTTTCATGTTACCCAGAGGTGCAGGTATGATGCAATAGATCGTCATGAGGTAAAAAGTGCACACATCATGCTGGAATTAATGATCACATCATCTTCATATTTAATATTATTTCTACTATTTTACTATTATACTATCTGCATTATTCTCCAAATAATGTGAGGCCCCGAATCCCAACCTACCAGTTAAAATTGTGGATGCTGCATACTTGATACATCTCCCAGTAGTTAGTGCGCCTGACACCACCAAGTGTCTCTGCCCGGAGAGTATGACTTCCGGAACTCTTGTGTAATTAAATACCTGGGTGCTTACAGTTTGATGCATGTGAAATTGTTGAACACAAGTTACATGAATAACATCATGGTCTTTAGCCAGTCTTAGCTGTGAACTGCAATAACAGCAAAAATCCCAGCAGTACTCAGTCAAGAAACTTATATACCAGTCCACCGCGCCCAATCTTTCTTACCTGTGATTTTTGTGCAATGCGCCGGTGCGGCTTATTTTGAATTAATTGAGGACTTATTGTCTACAACTACATAGAGGGTGAACAGTACTACTACAGAGTTACTTTCACGTAGTGTGATCTTCGACAAAACTAAGTGAATTGTTCCGATATTTTAATGTTAATGTTCGTCAATGAATCATTTAAATAGCGCTAGTTTTGTATCTAATAGATATATGGCACAAGATGTCAAAGGTAGCTTTATGAACCTGAGAGTTTTCGATACAGAAGATCACCACTAGGTGGATTTCATACCGTTAGCATGCTCGAGGCTGTACAGGCATTACGATTCGTCGAGGCTGTACAGATCGCCCGGTGACTGAGGGTCGTCACTCACCTTGCCATATATGGAAATCCTTCCTGAGCTTGGGACTGGAAGGTGCGCCCGCATATGGCCCCGGCGGAGGCTGTCGGTGTTCCATTGTGTGCGCCCGTGCAGGCAAAACACCAAACACAAGTTGTGGTGATGCAAGCCGGGGAGGGCTGCGACAGAGGAACTGGGATATCTAGCAGGACCTCCTGCAAGACATGTTCATTATGTGCGCGTGGGAGGGTGGGGGACCCGTTGAAACTGCGGGCCACCCCCTTCCGATGCCAATCTTCGACCCGACCCCCACCAGAACTCCCCAAAACCAACCAGGAATTATGTTAGGGGGTGGGGACTACTCGGACATCTTGGACTACATAGGGAAGATTGATATCCAATAGCCAAAATTGTATCTAATTGATACAATTTTGGCGAAATTTAAAATAACTCATCACTTTGGAAGGATAGCAAGGAGATAGCCACACGTATGTCAAGCCGAAGCCTAGCATCATCCCCGATGATAATTGATTCGTGGCATCCCCTGAAATTTCACCAGAGTGCCAAACATCGCGTAACTACCGGTTCATCAACTTACCCCGCTATATGGGTAAGGTGCGATTGACGATGGGGTAAGTTGACAAAATGTCAGTTAAATAAAGCATTATTTATAGGTCGCATTACTTTACGCCATCTAAAAGGTCCATATTTCACCTTTGCAGTAAAAATACTTCTTTGAGTTCTGGCTGACCATACCTCATGATCTATGCCATTTATGCAATGCACAAACATTCATTCCGTAGCTGTTTTTTCCTTCGTTCAGTCATTTCCGTCAGGTGATTAATTATCGTAGAAATATTGAAGAAGATTACCTTCAAGCAGTTTCAACAAGCACCTTAATACAAATAGGCAATTATATGCTCTTTATATTCCACTACCAGTCCACAAAACGTTGAAACAGGCTGATGTTGATACAGGCTGATTAAGTTGATGTAGGCTGTATCAATTTGCCCCGCAGGCTTTCTGGTGTAGGCTGCAATGTTATCCAACATTGCGAGTACAATGTAGCGGGAAACAATGGAAAGAATTTCCCATTTGCGAAGGTGAGAGAACATGGCAATGACAACATATATCTAAAAAGTTGGCAAGTGGGCGTACAATTAGAAATTCCGTGTGAAGCGCAGACATTTAAGTTTTACTTTCGCCTAAAAGCGAGCCACATAGTCCCTATTCCGTAGCCGCGGGTCGAAACGTTTTCAGTTTGCTTTTTGCCGAGAGAAGGGTCCATTGCAGCATGTGTGGTAACCATGGGAGCCAGCTTGACACTTTTTGAGAAAATGTTGTTGCATCAACCATCCCGTGTATCATATAGCCCCGGTCTCCCCTAAATCCTCGGATTTCGGACGCTTTCCTTCTAAAAGTGCCTTCTTTCTTTAGAAAATTAAGATTCTTGAAATTATACTTCGGGCCAGGATCCTCGTAGCCATTTTTTTCAAGGCCGTCACCATCGTCTTCAGGTGTGGTTCAAACCCAGGGACTCAGGACAGATTTTCAAGCAGGATGGGGGAACCATGGCCATTTGGATGTCATGTGACCTGCCTTCAAGCCAATGACACATGTTCAAAACAAACGCGCTTGTCATGGTGCATCCAGCTTGTACGCTCAGAAAGAAAAACATTAGCAGCAAACACAAAGCAAAATATATGTTGGTCAGAACATAGGGATTCCTACGGTGGCAAACTCAATGCCTTTATGTTTCTCCTCAAGTTGTAATTGGTGTAAGTGGACATGGCACTGTGATAAACCAAGAATGCAGACCACCTAATATACACCTAGATGCAGGAAGTCAAAGCTTCATCGGAAAGGACGTCGATACAGTACCCAGTATAGGTCAGGGTAGGTATAGGTAAGTAAGGTATAGGTCAGGGTAGGTATAGGTAAGTAAGACCTCGCAAGGGCCCGCACACGCCTTTGTAAGAGCCCGTGCACGTTCGTAAGGACTATAGACGCCCATCGTACAGACGTTTGTAGTAGGCCGCAGATGTTCATCAGGGCCCGCAGACGTTCGTAGTGGCACGAAGGTTTTCGTACGGGCCCGTACACGTTCGCAAGGGTCCATAGTTAGAACTCGGAGAGTTTCGTAAAGACCCTCCAGATACTAAGGTTCATAAGGACCCTAGCTGTTTATAAGGATCGGTAACATTCACAAGGTCTCGCAGATATCCTTATGGTTCTGACAACAATCGGCGGCCATAAGTGTTGTTGGCCCTTCTATCTGCGCCATGGTGTTCCCACAGAGGATTACATACCTAATTATTATACGGCCACTACCAGAAGGTTTGTGCCAGGCCAAAGTTAGGGGGAGCGGCCTTGCCATACCAAAGAGCAGAGGCCAAGTCTCAAAGTCAGGTCACGTCCTCGGCTCAATTTGATCTTCAGATCATGCATATTTAAGCACTTATTCTTGTTAGCAGATCATGCAAGGTACTTTCACAATTGAAATATGTGCTTACAGATAAATGATGAAAGAAGGAAAAATGGATGAATGCAAAATGTGAGCTCCGGTCACATTTGACCTCCAGGTCAAATGAAGTCTCTTTGTCAAATGAAGGGCCAAAATACTCGATAATGTATTACGCATATATTTATTAAGAATAATTTGTTTTCTTCTCAAAACTCGGAATGTGTCAAATTCCGCAATTTAAACACATGCAAAGTTTCAAGTCATTGTCCTATTAACACGCGCCCTGGAGGGGGCGGGGGAGAAATCCGCCCACCCTCCGGTTATTCGTAGATAACTCCCAAGATTTTACCGGCCGATATACGCCATTGTTTGTGTACCTGCCAATAAATTATCGGCGCGTTGTTTAAAGTAAGAAAAATGAAAATCGATCGAAAAAATTTTTCGAGTTAGAGGTCGCTAAAGTCAAAACAATTATCAGCGCCAGACCACAAATATCGGCGCTGATGTGCTTCCCGCATATTAGCAAAAAGGAAGTGTTCTTGGCAAAACTAGCGACTTCTTTGATGTACATTGTCGTGCTACATTCTTTCAAAGACATGTCAAGTCACCGAGGTCAAGTCAGGTCAAGTTCATGACAGGTTAACACAC
Source organism: Imbricaverruca yamaguchii (assembly GCA_034440575.1). Taxonomy (NCBI): domain Eukaryota; kingdom Metazoa; phylum Arthropoda; class Thecostraca; family Neoverrucidae; genus Imbricaverruca; species Imbricaverruca yamaguchii. The sequence continues at coordinate 1,565,097 of JAOTOL010001656.1, read as the reverse complement.
GCCCTCGAGGGGGGATGGCAAAATCCGTCAACCCTTCCGATTTTTCGTACATAACTCCATATTGTATCGGTCGATGTACGCCAAATTTTTTGCGTACCTGCTTAGAAATGACAGGCGCATTGTTTAAAGTAAAAAACATGAAAATCGGCGGAAAAGTTTTAAAGTTAGGGACGGTTAAAATAAAAACAATTCGTAGCGCCAGACCACAAAAATCGGCGCTAATGCGCATCCCGTCTATTGGCAAAAGGGAAGTGTTCTTGACAGCACTAGCGACTTGCATGATGCATATTGTTATGCTATATAATTTAAAGGTCATGTTAGGTCGCCGAGGTCAAGTCAGGTCAAGTTCATGACAGGCTAATGGAATCAAACTGGGTGAACTGAAATGTGTTATAAATGCAAATGACTGGCATGCGGTTGATGTCACTTTACATGTTACTCCCTACACATCCATAAATCTACTGTTTGTCATTGTGTGCCTAAGCGTTTCCATACTTTCTTCATGCATTTCACTCCTTTCTTTGCGAAGTCGATTGTGCCGAGCCGTCCAACGGAGCAGTCGGGTTGGGAGCCCGGCTCCGGTAGCTTCAGCAGGTAATGACCTAATAAAGTGTTCCTATACAGGTGACCTGAGGTCAAATGGCGGATCTGACATCTGTATTGCATCATTAGTAATGTCCAAAACATCATTAATGCCAATTTTGGAGCATCTAAACACAATCACAGCGACCCACAACAATGACAAGCCAAGCCACGCAAAACCGGAAAATGTTGTTATTTTGACCTAATTTGACCTTGAAGATATCGACCTAAGGTCATGAACTTTGCAAAAAAATAGAGTTCACTATCGTGCCCATGCACCCTCCGAATTTCGTTCCTCTAGCCTTCATAGGAGCTGAGATCTTAGGGGGGGGGGGCGGAATCCGCCCCCTCCAGTGCGCGTTATCTTCAGAGGCCCTCCAGGGCGCATGTTAAGTCACTAAGATATAATCTGTAACGTCCCAAAGGTACATGTATTCCAAGCGTGCTGTAGGCTGAAATGTGTAGATGTAAGTGAGGTTAGTTGCTCGTTGAGCCACACCCATTTTCTCACATCCCGTGGTGCCATGAAAACTTACAAGCCACATGCCGACACTTTGAAGAAATTCTCTATTTTGGTTGGGCGGGGCCTGGGAGCGGTAGATATCTGGTGAGCCTTCAATAGAAATGTGTTTAAGATTTGACGCAATTTGTATTTGACTTCAAAATGATTTATGTTCCTTAATTCGCAACAGATGGGCTTCGGATCATACCCCACAATTGCAGGCATGTGTTTTGCCCTTAAGTCTATCCAGCTGACTGGCGTGGGTTTATCAGAAGGGCGGCACATTTTGTTGCAATTGAGGTTGGTACGGGGCTAGTTGAGAAAATGCAACCAGGAAAGGTGAGCCGGGATGAGCCGTGGTCTATTAATGTGTTGCATGTTGCTGATGTATTCCTCATGAAATGATGTATTCCTCATAACAAATTGGCATAAAATTGTTCAGCCTATAAGCGTTGAGCAGGTTGGTATATTATGAGGTATAGTGTGACAAATACCAGTTAAATAGTCATTGGAAGTCTACGTCGAAGTATTTTGGGTAATATTTTTTTTTATATCACGATCCTTTTCCACCAAGATACGTGAGGTGACAAAAAGTGACTATAAAAAGCTTGCAACACTAAAAGTAGTACCCTCACCGGTTGCCACAGCACTTATTTACATACATACAACTTGTGATCAACTTACCCTACCACTAGGATCAACTTACCACACGCCTGAATTAAGTTAAAATAAGGGCACTACCTGAGAATAACTCAGCATTACCGAATCACTGATTTATAATTGCTTGGATTTTGTTTTGCGATCATTTCCCCTTTAAGAATACTGGCACAAATAATACACTTGTCTCACCACATACGCTGAATTCCCTCTCAGGTACAAATTGGCTGAAATTATCTCGACGTTCCCTACTACTGCGATGTGGCGAAACCGGATCTAGCTCACATAACTTTCGTGAAGCTCAAAATAACTCATCTCTTTGGAAAGGTAGCGAGAAGATAGCCACACCTATGCCAAGCCTAAACCTACTGGTATCATCGCTGATATTTTTTCGTGACATCCTCTAGGCTATCTGTCCTTTAGCTATCCTCCAGATAGCTTACGCCATCTGGAAGGCCCATATTTCACACTTGCAATAATAATACTGGTTTGTGCCCTGGCTGACGTTAAGTCATGGCATATTCCATTTATGGAATGAGCAAACGTTCATTACGTAGCTGCACCTTTCCATCGCTCAGTCTTTTCCGTCAGGTGAGAAATGCCGGTATAAGTATTGAATACTATTTTTTAAAAACAGTTTTAGCAAACGCATGTTTCTGTTGGCACAGGCATTCCTGTGGCTATTTTGCCCCACTACCAGTCCACAAAACGTAGGTGCAGGCTGATTTTGATGCAGGCTGTGGAAATTTACTCCAAAGGTCTTATGGTGCAGGCTAAAAAATGTTGTGCAACATCGCTAGTACAGTACAGCGGAAAACGAGCAAAGCATTTCGCTGTCGGACAACTGGGAGAATATGGTAATGATAACCAACACATAAGAAGTGGGCGACAAAATACTAATCAAGGGGAAGCACACAGACATTGAAAGTTCATTTTCGCCCCCAAAAAATGTGCCACATCGTCACCATTCTGCAGTGCACGGGTCAAATGGACTTGTTGCTGTATGCTACGCTGTATGTTCAGAGCCGAGGACCTGCGCTTGTTTTTGCGGCGAGAAGAGGGTGCCAGTAGCAACATGTGTGGCAGCCATGACAGCCGGCTTCATAATTTTGGAGAAAATGCTGTTGTATCCACCAAACCCGGTCTCCTTAAAAAACGGCTAGGATGGGACATTAGTTTACACCTAGTTGGTTTCTGATTTGATTGGGGTCCATACATTCGGAGAACAATGCTATATTTTTTTTCGAACATATGCATCAAATTTCAAGCACAATTTCTCCTGCGGAAAAAAAATCACCAAGCAAAAAAATATGGGCGTAAAAAAGCATATGGCTTTGCTTTGGTGACACTCACTAAACATTCCCGAGTGCTTTCTGCTTAAACAATTGGCATCATGAACAGTTCAAATTTCCAGATGTTCGATGGAATCGCTGACCTGGACGTTTCCACATTTCACTTGCTTTAGAGCAAGTCTTTAGAGTGAACACTGTTCAAATTGAAGCACGAAATCGGAATTGTATTGTGCCCAGGATTCGGAAACTATGGCGAAGTCGGTTCGGTGACTGGTTGAACCTCGACATTGATCTGCTTGACAACCTCACCTGGGAGGATTGCGAGGGTAGAAAATTAGCTCATACTGTGAGAATTAATCAGCAATGTCAGCCACACAGTGCATTAGGTCGGTATGTGGAGAGTGCAGCGCCGTGCTGAGTCATGAGTGGTCGAGATAGGCGCCGACAGCGGCAGGAAATTGTGTCAGCAAGAGTAGGGCTCAAATTCCTCCGTACCATCGGTGTGAGAGAACAAGCGTCGCGCCACAGCGAGCGCGAAGGCAGCGGCACCAGGTCGATATTGATATTCCGCTTGATGCTGGTGAGCCAATCGCTTGTTTTGGATTACACGCGCTTCTATGTGACATTTCCGAACTGTGGCCTTTTAACCGTCTCATAAAGTCATAGCGTTTGTACTCAATAAGTGCCACAAAGGCCCATCCAGTTATGTCTGTAAATGGAAGCTACCGTAAGCCCGGTAAAAAGACCCACCGCAACCATCACCACATCCTAAAGAAACCATCCACCAACATCCCGCACACCTATTTGCGTGTGGGAAAAACCTGCCTACCTATCTACCTATCACCTGCCTATATAGACCCTAACTATCCAGCCCTATTCCCTTGATCCCTCTTAATACATGTGGATTGAATCCCTTACCAATAACACTGGTCTGCGTGATTTGTAAGGTCAAGTGTCTCAGCTGTTTTTAGGTCAGTTTTTCATGCTGATTCCGTAAATCGCATCCGTTTTACTCGATTAGCTTGATTAAAAAAAGTGTTTTCACTCATATAAACCAAAACATTGCTCCGACTGGTTTACTAGTGAATCCGACAGAAGCATAAATAAAGGTTTAAACTCCAAACAGATTGGCCATAAGTGTATCCAGAGCGCATCCCAACAGTACGCGGAATAAATGGCCTTTTCTGGGACTTCCGACTGTGTTGAGCAGATGGGACATCCCTCTTCAGGCACCAACAGCAGTCCGCCAGAAAGTTCACATCCCACCGACCTTGGTAGCGTTCTTCCATCACCCGTATGTCTTTGTGGAAGCATTCTCCCTGCTCTTCACTGTAATCTCCACAGTTATCTGGGAAATAATCTAGATTGGACCTAAGGAAGTGCATTTTTACCGACATTCGAGCACCAAGTTTCTGAAAACTGTCCATCGACGACCTTCACGTATTCCGCATTTCTGTGATTATCCAGGAAGTTGGTGATGATTGACTTCAAGGCCAGCCATGCAGAAAGCTCAGACTGTTCCAGACATTCTTCGAATCGAGTATCCTTCATGAGCTCCCTTATCTGAGGACCGTCGAATACACCAGCCTTCAGCTTCTCTCTGCTCACGTGAGGAAATGTCTGTCCCAAAAATGCAAATCCTCGTCCTTCGTTATCCGGTGCTTTCACACTTTTTTGTTCTCATCAAACCGAGTTTGATATGGAGTGGTGGAAGTAGGATTTTCTGTCGTTCAACCAGGGGGCGTGAATGCACGTTGTGGGAGCCAGGTTCGAGTGCATGCCTGAATGGCCAGTCGTGTTGTACATAGTGCTGTTTGTCAGCCCAACTGTCCCAGAGGCATAGAAAGCATGAATATTTCGTGTAGCTGCCCTACAGCCCAAGGACGAGACCTACTACCTTGAGGTCACCACAGATCAGCCAACCATGTTCTTTGTAGTTCAAAGCAGACAGCACAAGTTCCATGCTGTTATGCGTTTCCCTCAGTTACACGGAGTGTCCAACAAGAATTGACGCGAACTTATTGCCGTTGTTCAGAACTGCCTTCAGGCTCCTACTCGAGGAGTCTATGAACAGCCTCCATTCTGCCGGGTTGTACTGTGTACCCATTGCTTCTACTAGGCCCGCGTCCCAATTCTCATTTCTCTCCGCTACTGATATAGCATACTGCAGTATGCCTACTGATACATCAGTGTGCGATTTGTTATCTTTGACGTAGTGTGAAAACTTGAGCTAATCGATACAAATGGATAGTATTTTCAGATTCAGCACACGAAACTTGTATTAGAACAGCTGAGAAACTTCCGACCTTTTGCCAAAAAAAGTTTTGAAATGCAGGCCAGTGTAAGTGTCAAGCTGCATCCATGCCTGCGTAAAGGGCCTGTGCCGTGCACGCTTACTTAGCATACATCTCACCCCATCCATCACAAATTATAACTCAAAAACAAGATTTACCCGTTAAACATTTTTTCGCCATACTCTAAATACATTCAGTGAGGAACTTCCCACATCAGCAGGCAGCCTACTCCACTGATCAACAACCCTTTCACTGAAGACCCGTTGTCGCTTAATTGTCCTACATCTCAGCTTGTGTAACCTGAATTGATAACCCAGATTTGATACTCTAAACCGAAGAGCAGCATTCATATTGACCTGATCTAGCTTTTTGTAAATATCAATCGTGTCCCCCTTAATATCCTATGCTTGAGAGTACATATTTAATGCGATAAACCTTTCTCCGTATTCTAAGTTACCTATTCCACTGATCAGTCTAGTGACTTTGTGTTGCACTATTTAAAACATATCTGCATCTTTTTATAGGTAGGAGCTCAATGCTTCTACAGAATATTTCAAGTGGAGTCGCACATATGCTAAGTACAGTATTCATGACTTCCTTGCTGTTATATCTCACACTTCTATCGATGAGTCGCAGCATTCTGAGTGCCCTGTTCCTAGTTCAGATGTTGTTTTCTGCTTTAAGGTCTTTTAAAACCAACACACCTAAGTCTCTCTGCTCTTCAATAACTTTCTTCGTATTCAAGTTCCCTCCCTCCCATTGTAAATCTGAAAGTCCCGCTCGACCTTCGCAAGTCATTCAGTAGATCTAGTGATTCCGATTTTATCATACATCCGAAATATTCCGTCGCAAAATTTTTGTCCGTATCATGTGCAAATATCAGCATCTGTGCACATTAAATGTTTTGATTTGATATTATTTAACGATCTGGGCACTCTCCCAGTTGGTTCCACCGCACTAGAGCAATTTGACAGCTCGGTCAAAATTTTGAACTTCTATTTGTGCTTGCGGGAGATATCTTCGGATATAGGCCAATGTTGGAAATCAAATCGTATCGGAGGCTTCACAATAAATGGAATATGTGCAAGGATATCGCAATATGCTGACGACATGATTTTTTGTTGTTGTAAAAGATGGTCGGTCTGCCACACAGGCTTTTGAAATTCTGAGCGAATTTTGGAAAGAATCAGGGTTAACGTCCAACAGACACAAGTGCTACATGGTGCGGTATGGGACGAGACTGGAGTAAAAATTATCTAGTTTACCATGTAATCCTGTGACCAAAATAAAAAACTCCACACTATTCGTCTACCTATGTTGCTTGCATTGATGCAAATATTAGGCCACGACTGAAGCGTATGAAAGTTAAAATGAGGTTACAAGAAGGAAAAAACATGAGCTGGAAATACAGAATAGTGCTTAGCAAATCTTTGATGTCATTTCATCTACGTAGCGACTGTCATGGACTTGCACAATGGCCTCACCGAATCAATAGGTAGGGATTTCTTTGTTTAAAAACTTGTATGGAGAAACAGACCCCTAAAAGTGAGGGAATTGCATATATGCCCGTCCGAACATACTACGAACGAATAGCAACAAGGGCCAACATGAAACCATTCTCAAGCACAAATGTACACGCCAAATGTTCGTGTACCCATTGATGAAGCGAGTTAGCATGGAAGTACAACCAGTAGTGTAACTAGTATTTGCCCCAAGGGATAGAGGGCAAACGAATTTGGAGGGGGTCACCTACCCAATTAAAAAGACGTCCTTGGATGTAGACCAATATTTTTCAAAGAGGTCTTTATAAAATATGGTGATTAGTAACGAGCTTAATTGCTCTGTGGAGGGGGCAAATATACCAATATCGTTTTTGAGTCCCCGGATTTTAACCCGAACCCCATTCTGTTCAGACTTTACGGCAATCCACATGGAATGACACGCACCTAATGCAAGCTGAAGGCATAGCTACGAAACGCGAGGACTTCGCAAAAATCAAACTAACCGTTGACCTTGCGTTTTGATACGGCTTGAAATGGTGCTCGAGGGATGCCCACGGCTATATCTTGACACAAAATATGGGTAACTTTGGGAGAAACGAAGAAACGCGAGACGACCGAATAAATGACTCAGATCAATAACCTTGAAAATGTATTTGATTCATAAATAGCTTGCTAAAGTACATCACGGCACGTCGAATACATCCAATTTATAACAATTGAAGCCATAGCAACGAGGCGCGAGAGCTTCGAACAAGTCAACCTTCGATCTTGTGGTTTGACATGTTCCGGTTTTAAATGTTACTCGAGTTTCACCACGAGCAATTGCTTGATGCCAGATGTCGGTAGGTTAGGGCGAAGAAGAAATGCGAGGTGACCGAAGAAATCCTTTGGCTTTTCACCTTTGAAATTAGTTCGATTTCTTACCTGTATAATACGACACAAGCCACGCCTAATGACACACACTTGGTGCAAATTGAACACGTAGAGACGAATTGCGAGGACTTCGAAAAATGCAAACTAGCTTTTGACCTTGGAGTATGAACTCGACATATCCAGTTTCAAAATGCTATTCGAGGGTTCACCATTGGCTTGATAGTGGATCTACGTAGGCTTGGGCGAAAACGGAAAAAATGCGAAGCGACATACAAAATTAGCTTGATCGAACCGTTTTAGAATTAGCGCGACAGAACTCGCGTTCGGTAGCTATCGCTTCAATATCGCAATCTAATACATAAAGCTAACCTTTGGCCTTTAAGTATGACCTTGATATGTCCTGTTTCGAAATGTTGCACTAGGGTTCACCACAGGCTATCGCTTGATACCAGATTTGGTGAAAAGGAAAAAAGTAACGTGTGGCTACAAAAAAAAAGTTTACGTTGAACCTTGACCGTTCAGGTGGATATATGATAAGTATGTAGTTTCTTCCAGCGTGTTCAGTACAGGAATAAGCATTTGTGGTAATTGGTTCAAACGATCATTAACCCGTCGCTAAATACCAATACCAATACAAATACGTTTCTGGCGAACTCCTCAGTGAATACGAATATAACGATGAATGAACGTTCGTGCTTTAGGCTGACCAAGACGCCCAACGACAACCGGAGTCACGTTTGTTCAATATATATCGATATATGCGCAGAGGAAGGCAACCTAAGACACATGAAGCCTTGCGATAACGAAAATTTGGTGCCTTGCAAGCCACAATTCTCCACCAAAACGAAAACATGTCCAAGGCTATTGTAATTCAAGAATGGCCTGGAAGCAGAAAATTATGACGCTTGCTGATTTACAACTCGGAGACTTTGTGAAAACAGATAGCTTGTGAAGCCCGTGTATTTGCTAGATCGGCCTCTGGTATTTTTGGCGATTCTCTCGCATAGACATTTTCACTTTATAAATGATTAATTAGACTATAGCGGATATCATACACAGGTACTTTAGTAACTGAGGCTTAGGGAAAACACGATACAAAGTGAGGGGACATATTGCGACCCTTCAGGAATTCGTGGATATGGTCCCCAGCCCATCAGAGATTACACCCACGCACGGGATCGAAGTTGCTTGATCGAAGATGGCGGCGCAGCAGCAAGATCAGCAATGCCTGCATGGCAGGAGTGAAGCTGTGTGCTTCTGAAGTTGCTGAAGAAACACAACGAATTTACAAAGTCAGCATGAAGTACACATCCACGCTACATCCGCCACCAACCAATGTCATCATGCACCATGCGAGCTCTGTCTATGCCGGCGAATCTATAACGTCAGACTGCATACATCAGTCCTCTCATAACAGGAGCACTTTGGAAGACGTATATTAAATACAAGCAAAACGTCATCTCGCATCGCTAATCACTATTGTTGTTAAGTGCTGTTAGACATGTTCGTATCGTAGTGCTGCAACAGCAATCCCATGACAATTCACAAAACACAACCAAGACATTCGTGCAAAGGCACGCGCAGTTTTCACCCAACAGTCACCGCAGCGGTGGGATCCACCGATACAAACCATACATATCGATCGCAAGAAGTCTGTCGGCACACCTGGGAGCCTCGGTGGAATGTAGTGCTGGTCCTACAGTTTACGCTCTATGTGCGGTGCAAGGCGCTAAATAAGGCACGAGCCACTGCACGTGCTCATGTACTGGCAGCCATGATTTTTCACTCTTACTCATGTGGTCACTGCTCGTCCTTGTCCTTGGCTCCGTGCTTCAGGATTCGCGTGAACTCGACGTAGTCGAACATGCCGTTCTTGATGGGGGCTTCCTTGTACATATCCTCCACCTGCAAAATTGTATGGTCAATGAGAGAGGGCGATCCATCCAAGACTGGGGGACGTGCCTTAATGATATTATACTAAAAATTGACTACAACCATACAACGACACCATGATCACGATCAAGACCAGCAACATTCGGTAAAAGAGCATTCAGAAAGAATAGACCGCGCACCAGCGACAAAAATCGTCAAACGTGATACACTTTACTGCTGTGGAATATCACCCCGTCCGACTCCGATAACTATCGAAAATGAATGTGAATGACATCGCAACAGTAACCTCCTGATGAAAAAGATACGAGTATACTGAAATAGGTAAATAAAACACTCTGATACCGATCGCGTCTGAAAGTATACGTGTACTGTTTGAGGAGCGAGAACGACAGAAATACTCAACATATACGTCCAGACGGTGGTCTTCCCCTAAAAAGTTCATGAAAACGCGCATTTCTTGTTCATCGCACCATACCCAAACACTGTTCATCAACCACATTTCTCCCAGTTAATTATTCCACTCTCCTCTTTCAATGCCAAGATGCAATACTGCGGGAAGCATAGGCGGAAAATGTAATATTGCAAGTGCTGGAGCCGCTAAGTCTCTTCTTCATTCAATTTCCGAGTGTACTTTACGACAATAGTTTTCCCCGTTACCGATTCTAACCGGGTAATTTACACCCGAGTTGGTAACTTGCACTCACAGTAGTGAATTTGTGCCTCACGTGTCGCCCGCCACGTTTTCAAATGGTGCACTTTTGCACTCTTCATCCCATCACTGCATCTTTGTGCAGGGAACAGGTGATGCTATCGTGTGACAGCGTACCCTGCGCAGTGCTGTTCCGCTGGTCGGAAACTTACTCATGACAACGGGCTTCCGCAATCACAAGCGAACTCCACCATACCCCCTGGCATCATAGTGGACTCGTCCTTCGCACCTCGTCATCACAGTGAACTCGTCTGGCTTACCTCGTCATCCGTAAAGCGATCTCCCATCGTTGTCAGCAGCTCTCGCAGGCGATCCTCCGAGACGACGCCGGCGTTATCTTCGTCGAAGCAGCCGAAGGCGTTCTTGATGACCTCCTCGGGGTCGGTGCCTTGCAGTCTCTCGCCGAACAGCGTCAGGAACATGGTGAAGTTAATAGGCCCGGGCGCCTCGCCCATCATGCCCTCCAGGTAGTCATCCGTCGGATCCTTGCCTGCAAGTGCACCAAATAAAATTATGTCACCCATTCTTTCATAGGGTAGTCTTCTTAGTGATGGATTAACAAGATGGAAATCATGACATTGAAGCCAGCTATCAATTTACTCGCTTCAGAAACAAACCAATTAGCTCACAAACACTTGGCAATTGGAAATAAATCAAGTTAACAAACATGAAGGTTGCTGAATTTGTTGGCAACATTCAGCCAGACACATGGGGCTAAAGTTAAGTTTTAACGTTTCATTGACCTTAATGGTTCCGTGGTGTCGTACGACCATAGGACAATACTCCAATACTGTATCTATGTACTACATAACACACCAACCAGCACACTGCCATTTTGTTCCATTTTGATCAGGTATGACCCAAGTCACAAGCTTGACACACAAATTGGGTGGACAAGAACATTGGGACTTGTTTCGCAACATATGGAGACACCTCGCGATAAGCATTTCAACACAAACACAACTCTCACCTCACACCCACTGACAATTCAAGGGCATCGGTACCAGGAAAATTGCTACCTTGCTAGGGTATACCAGGAATAATCCAACGAAATTGTCACCATAAGTAGCTAGTTTAACAGGATATTTCACAAATTTGCTGCGCACGCCATCACGGGCAAAACGCAACAGATAAAATCTTCTACGGTAGTACCGTGATAGATCCATTGTAACTATTTGCTGGGGTGGGGGAATTGGGGAGCGACGAAGTGCCAGAATCGAGCCGCCTCGTAAATTGCAATAAAACTTTCCATGGTCATAACTATGCAAACAGAATTACAGGGAAAACCAATCTTGTACTGAAGTGTCGCCAACTAAGGAATATAACGGAACACTACAATACTTCATAAAACGCACATCGACCTGGTGGACATGATGGGCATACGAATTGTTGGCCTTCATCACTTGAACCAACTCCTGTGATTAGTATCCCGATGCAAACTATGGAAGTCACATCTCCCATAACAAGACCAATCAGCATCATCTGACCACCAAATACACAAAAATGCTACCGACAAGCAAAACACACATATAGGCAGAGCATCCTGACTCAGGAATGCATGTCATCATCAGAATCTTAGGCCATTGCGCTAATAATTCTTGCATATGTGATTAACAGAAAGTGGACAACTTTTTAATGATAAGCAATGATGACATCTTAAAAGGTTGGAAAGAAAATGATGATGGACTAACAATTGAAGAATTAAAACCAGTGGCATATGTTTTCAGGGAAGCGATGCAATTATTCTTACACGTCATTTATTCATGTTTTTCAATGAACCAATTCCAGTTGTTTCCTACAATTGCAAATAGTGATTGTACCAGACAATGTTCAACAGCTTACGAAGTAGCCAGCAAGCCAACAAGGGAATTGAAGCACCACTGCCAGGCGTGTTCACCAAACAATTTCCATGAATACATACAAGTGAATTACAACCAATCAAGATGGCTAGCAGCTACCGATACACATGAAACTGCAGGAAGTCGCGACCTGCGACACCCACTACCACATATCTTTAACCACAATGCCAGGTTACAAGGGGGGGGGGCACACAGCAGGGTGCCTGTGCAGCTGTGCATCGAGCTTCAGCAGTCCACCACTGAACCCACCGAGTGACGCCAGCATATCGTGCAGGTCCTCCTTGTCGATGAAGCCGTCGCGGTTCTGGTCGATCATGTTGAAGGCCTCCTTGAACTCTTGGATCTGGGCCTGGCCGAACATGGCGAACACGTTGGAGGTGGCGCGCTGCGCTCTCTTCTTCGTCACCCCCCGGCGCGTGGCAGCACGTCGCGACGACATGGTGGCTGCAGGCGTGCAGGCCGTCAGAGGTGGAACAGGTAGACATCTGCACGGGCTCACAATGTCACATGAGGACATGCAAGCACACACAACGGAACAAGCTCCCATGACGGACTGATTATCATCTGTACCTCTGAATGGCAATCCTCATTGCATCGCACTGCATCTCAAACAATTTTTGTCATTACAAAATCTGAAGGAGGGAGGTGGAATACTTTATGACAGCTAGATGCCCCAAGTCACTACAGCAAACAGAGCTTCCAACATAATTATCGTCAGTCATCTCAATCTGACCAGCTTGGTGCATGGACAATGAGCATTAATGTGGTGCCATGAGTTTAATAAAATACTTTACATTTATTAATGGCCGGGTTCAACACAACAGGGCTATGTGGTCATACACTTTTCATAATAATTGATAGCATTGGATGTGACCATCACCCTTTTCAGCATTTCTCATCTGGTAATTGTATTATGTAGCTGAGATACCATCATTTAACTCACAACAGGGGAAAGTTATGTCAGCATTATTGTGTTTTAGTGTTCATGACTATATGACCAATACAATTGATGTGCCTCTAAACACAAAAGGTGCTCATGGGATTACTTAAGACTATTTTGCATATGGACAGTTAGGCTAGGCTAGGTCAGGGTGTCACATTTGTTTCTTTCTTAACATCACATTTGATGCTGTCATCCAACTCAAGGCCCTTTTTGGCATCATTTTGCTAGCCAACTAAGAAATATACAATTGCCAAGGAAATAAGTGGCTTCACCATATTAATCATATTCATACACATTGCATTCTGGCAAATTATGTAAGTAATAAAATACCTTTTAGCACAAACTTTGTTATGTTTATCTCAGGACATTCAGAATACATTTCCATCTTCTTCATTAACAAATTGTTTGCCAACCATAGCTGCCTCAAATGCCCTATGGCAACATTTGACAATGTGTACTTCACATATGCATTGCATGATGCAGTAACAGGGGTAATACTAATTTTTATGTTTGCATTTCACAAATCCAAAAGTTTTGGACTGTTCATCCTGCATGTTACCACCAAAGTAATGCTTGCTAGAGTTTTTTTATGGCATATCTACCGAGATTAACCCCAGCCATGTGGGATTAAAGCATGCTATTTGGACATATAATCTGGAAGCTTAGCTAGGTACATACCTAGAAACCCCTGATAGTTGGGCAAATTTGTAGAAGATGTTTGAATTCTTCAAATTTCTTTTCCCAACACAACGTTTATGAATGTGCTTAACATGATGTGACCACTCATTTATATGGCAAATGCATACTTTGAAGTTGGGAGGCACAATGACACCCCAAAAGGCATCTAATCCATAACCATGGATTCGAAATTGGGGGGGAGGGGGCAACCAGGGGTGCAGTCATTTTGAACAGAATAGAGGAACCTATCCCCACCACACAAAAAAAAAATCCTTGGAATACAGGCACTTTTTAAATCTCATTTTCAACCACTTCAAATCAATTTTCAATGTATTTCAATTTTTCAGATTTACAATTGTTAAAAAATGATATTTTGGGAACTAAAAGTGCCTCCAAAATTAGCAAGTTTCACTACTTACCACTGCCTATGAACAGCTAGCTTTATGTTGTATGTGCTTGACCCGATTTCACGATCACCATATAGCAATGCTGTAAGTATGTTAAACGATGCTGTCTTGTAGCAGGAAAAGCATACAATATTGGATGACGGTTTTATGGTTGCAAATATGGACGTACAATTACCTCTCCCATGCTTTCCTCATTCACGGCAATATATTTCGATGCAATGACAACCAGGGTGGATGAATGGTGTGGCAATGAGGGCAAGTACCCCCACGTGGAAGGTGGCGTTCCTCAGGCCAGGAAAAGGCGTCCCTCTAAAAAGGCTCCAATGTACTCACTCAACTTTTTTTTTCAGCCAGAGGCGCCCCTATGAAATAAAAAGGCACCCCTTGGAAGGAATGGGCGCAAAATGACCAAACCTGGTTGATGTGCCCTAAAACTCAGATAACCAGCTGACTAACCAAACCTTAGAAGGAAAGGACATGTTTCTTCGGGAGGGTCAGAGTACAACCCACCCCCTCGAAATTTGCGGCCAGCAGCGCTCCTCCAGATGCTTTCGCAGTGGCGCCGCTTCAAAGAAATGGCACCACTCCAGACAATTCCTGGATCTACCAATGATTACAACATTGCTCTCCCCGGTTACGAATTCCGGCTAGTTATAAAATTGTGCGCATTCATGTGTGGCCTTTTGCAAATTCAACAACTTCCGTTGAACCATTAAGAGGAAAGTGAAGAATTTGAAAAAAAAAAGTTCTATATTTTATATGTCCGGGACAGCAATGTGGCAGTGTAAATTAAAACCCAGCAATGAGAGCACCGTCCCATCAGGTTATGACGAGTTTCTTGGGGGAGGGCCTAGTCATACAGAATATGAGTGCTTGCCATCACAACGGCTGCAAACGAATATATATTTGCTCTTCCTACTCCTATTGCACTCAATAACTGTGCTCACGCCGGACCTTAGACACTTGTGAAATTATTTAGATATCTCAACATTCTGATACTGTACGGCAATCCACGTCGAATGACACCCACATAATGCAAATTGAAGCCATAACCACGAAACCCGATAACTCTGATGATTTAACTAGCCTACCAAATTTGGATAGGTTTGAGAGAAAACTGAAAAAATGTGACCAAAGCATCATCTTGGGCTTTGTCCCTGACAAATAATTCGATTGCTTAGCTTTCTAATACTGCATAGCAAACCACGTCGAATGACGCCCATTTGATGGAAATTGAAACGATAGCAACTGAACCTCGCGCTATGTCGATATAGCATCAAAATTGCCATCCAATAAATGAAGTTAACTTTTGACCTAGAAGTTTGACTTTGACGTGTACCGATTTGAAATGTTGCAGGATGGTTCACCACAGGCTATTGCTGAATACCAGATTTGGGCAGGATTGGGTGAAAACGAAAAAAATGGGGGGTGACCAAAGAAACCGGCTTACGTTGAACCTTGACCGTTAAAGTGGAAATGTAAGGCCTACGTATTTCCTTCCAGCGTGCTCAGTACAGGCAGAACCATTTGTGGTAATTGATTCGAACGACCATAAACCCGCCACTGAATGCCGACACCAATACAAATACGCCTCTCGCAACTCGTCACTGAATACTGATACGATTACGACATTAACTTGACGTATGTGCTTAAGGCTGCCCATGACTTCCCGCAATAGTTTTGAAGATAGCCAAGGACACCCAGAGTCGCATTTGTTCAAGATATATCAATTTATGAGTGGGGAGAATACAACCTAAGACGTATAAAGCCTTGCGAAAATGGAGATTTGTTGCCTAGCAGAGCACAACTTTCCACCCACGTTAAATCAGAATATGGTCAAGGTCCATGATATTCAAGAATGGCCTGTAAGCACAAATTTCCCATGATTTCTGATTTTTGCAACGCTTGAGGGGGGAGGGGGCACATAAAAATTGAGAGGGACAAATCGCCACTTTTCCGAAATTAGGGGGGGCATGTCCCCCAGCCCACCCAGTGGTTACACCCATGCCAAAAGGGACTTGGTGCTTGGTAATATAGCACAAACACTAATGTTCAAAACAAAGAAAATACATAGGATAAACTAACCTAACTTGTCATACAAGGAAAAACATATTTAACAAAGACAATTCCTGATTATGTTTGTTTCCTCCAAAACTCCAAATAAACTAATCTTACACAGATCATTGCAGTTTACAGTAATCACAAGACACACTTTACACCCATTTTACCTCTATGAAGTAGGCAAAGGGGAAAGGATAAAAAATACAGTTCAGGCGAGGCTAGGTTGTTATTTTTAGATTTACAACTTTTTTCAAGGAAAAAAAACTGGTCCCAAACATTCGATAAAAGACTATTTGTTACATATGAGATTAAGTTAGGTTAGCTTCAGTTGCTACATTAAAAAATATTTTGAGTGCTACATTTTTAATTATATTACCAACCCAAAGCACCTTTTGTGGTGCTATTTTGCCTCTCAAATGAGAAGAATGTACTTGCAGAGGAGATCAGTGGTCTCATCAAGTTAAGCACATTCATAAACATTGTATTGGTAAAAATGACAAAATTCCAAGAGATCATACATTACCGAAAATTTACCATGTAACCTCACACAGCACAACCTAGCCTGATGTGCCTTTTAAGAAAAAAATGAACCAAAATATACCCATTTTTTTTTGTATTCCTGTGCTTTGGCCCGCGCACGCCCGCGGGCAGATATCTTCCCTCCTGAGGTTTTTCCTAATTTGCCGCCATACTAATCGAGTTAGCAAGGCCAAACGTCGCATGACTGCTCATTAGTCTTTTCCGCATGTCTTCATCCATTTTTAACCCTGGGTCATCTTAGGTCAGGTCACCAGGTCAGGCGAAGTGACCCAACTACACTCGTAGTTCTAGGTGGCACAACCTCCACAATAATTTGCGATCGATTTCAAACTTATAACACGTCATGATCTCATCAGGGTCCAAAATATGTATATCGTTTTCTTCGTAGCACTGACCTTAGGTCATGTTACGGACATGGCTTCCCCATTATAGGGCTATGGTAAAACATACAAATGTCTCCTGGTTACATATTTGCTCTCAGAATGATCTCACAACGGTTGTGGCATGTAGTTGGAAGCTATGCTCAATGCTACCGGTGACATTTTTGCTCAGTGACCTCACCAAGATCATCTGAGGTCACCTAAGCTCACTACACATTTACGCGCATTATATCGCACTGCATTGAGCTAGAAGGCTGACATTACCGTCATATGCTTGTATCGCCAAGGCGTGTCGATTGATACACTGCATGCCCTCCCTAGGCTATTTCATAACCTTCACCTGAGGTCATAGCTTCGGTTGACCTGACCTTAAATCACACCGCCTATTGTCGATAGCACATTTCAAGGACTGTCAAATAGCGTTCGCCGTTTGTTTCTATCTGTTAAAGGTCCTGAAATATGTGTCAATATCTGAGAGTCCCACTTGATCTGGTTGAATTTGACCCATGATGGCCCAGTGACCTGAATATTGACCTGAGGGGAAAAATGACCATAGCACTTACTTTCGATAGAGCCTGTCACCAGCTATCCAATGCCTTTTTCTGTTTGTCGCTAGCTAGCATAGTTCTAGAGATCTTAGGGGGCAGACATCTGCCCCCCCCCCAGACATGCTAAGTTGGCGCGGATGGCCGGACGTGCGAGTGTTACGGTGGCAACAGGACAAGTTTTACACATATTTGCCAAAAATAAAAATGGGTTAGGTTTGGTTAGGTCAGGTTGGTATATGTTTTTAGAGTCATACTTGTTATATAATTTGTTTTCTGAAAATTACTATATACTATATTACTTTATTGAAAATTGTTTTATTCAAAAGCAGTTGTTGTTAGATTGTTGGGTTGGCCAAGGTTTTCTATGTTAGAAATTTTCAGAAAATAAATCTGTTTACCTTAAAAAAAGGTATTTTTCCAAAGGGAGATTAAGCTAGGTAAGGTTCGGTTGTGTCTCATTTTATTTTATTTTATAAAAAGATTTCGTTTATATGTTAGCTATGGTCAAACGCGAAACTCGGGACACCGCCCAACTCGGGCCACTCACGCTTTCCAACCCCCTTGTCCCGGACAAAAACTCCGATGGCTATGTTAAATAAAACCATTACGTCATTTGATCTTTCTTCTGTCGTCTCAAGTTGAGCTTATCACATGATTATGTAACAGACGACCAATCAGAGGACGGAGCACTGGGCAGGTCCCTCTACCACGGGTTGGCCGGAACTCTGACTCGCTGGGACCTAACATAACACTGTGCTCTTGCAGTGGGGTTTTAGACTGTGTTTTTAAAATGATGGGCATTGATGGCGCATTCAAAGCTGCAAAATACTTCATTAAACGTTTTTAATCACTGTTCCTGCTTGTTTGTTTGCACGTTTAATAGATATTAGGCATTTATTATGGTGGCCCGAGTTGGGGGGCAATAATTTCTCACTGCTCAACTCGGGCCGGGTGGCCTGAGTCGGGTACTAGGCACGTTTTCCCTTTAAAATGTCATCCTAACTGGATGGAAGGATGCGGCTAGCTTTCTGTTTTCATCAATGCTGTGCTTGTGAGATGTTAGATTACATTACATTATGATTGTGTATTAGACTGTTACAAAATCGACGGATTAAAAAAAAGTTCAAAATGTTCTGCTCCTCAAGGCTGCCCCTATTATATGCATCAAAACAACTTATCAGAGCACAAAACCAAGCTTCTGCGATGCTCACACTGTTGGCAACTTTTTGCAAATTTTGCATGCGGATTCATAATGTGTTGGTAATGCGACCTTCGTGAGGCAGTGTCCGTACGTAGATATACACTTGTTTGGTCGGGTTTATTTGACATGACATTGCCCAGCGACATGGCCAGAAGACCCAGGTTATCTGCGGCTGAAACAGCGAGCCCAGATATTTAAGAAACGACTGCGCGGAGTAGCCTTGATCTAGCGATACAACTCCACGATCACGCGAGATGAGGATCAGGAGCAGTACCTGCTTCGCGTGGTGTAAAAACGCAGGAAGGAGAAGCCGACGCCGTCTTAGATCAACATCAGGAAGTGTACAAGAGGAAAGGTCGCAATTAGCTTGGCAGTGGCACTGAGATGGTCTCAGGCCTTGGAGACACCTGTGTAATGTGTACGATTTATATGGTACCGACTGTACAAGTGTACAATGACTGCCGTACAAGAATCAGGATAGGTATGTTTGTATTTGTGTTTGAATATATCCCTGGCCGGTAATGTACTTAGTTCCTTTCAGAAGCGTGCTTCACATTTGTTTATGGTGATAAGAGAAGTACCAATAGTATGCTAATGGCGATTTAGTGTATTCGATCCGTCCAAAACGTTCAAAAAGTTGCCAAGTCTGGGTAAGAGCCAGAGAGTTGAAATTTGGTCTCCAGACGTCTTTCATGATGGGTAATCAGGGTAACCTTGAGGAGCATGAAAATTGCGATCTCGATTTTTTGTTGTGACGGTCTATTGTGTATATATACATTTTTTCCGTATATAGTGACTTCTCCGATGGGAAATGAAGATAATATGATCCTGGGTCGCTATACCAGGTACCCCCACCGCCTAGTCGTAGACCTTTTCCCGCGCTCCCACTGGGTACCGCCGCAGCGCGCTGCCTCGTCGGCGACCTACGCGCCGCTGCCGCCGCCTCGCTGGGGACCGCTGCCGCCACCTCATTTGGAACCGCTGCCGAAGCGTCACTGGGCACCGATGCAGCCGTCATCTCGTCGGGGACCGTTGCGAAGCCTGACTAGGAACCGATGCAGCCGCCATCTCGCAGGAGACCGCTGCCGCCACCTGGTAGGGAACCGTTGCCGAAGACTTAATGGGACCGACGCAGCCGCCGCCTCATTGAGGACATACACTACAGCCTCGCTGAGAACTTTCGCCACCGCCACCGCCTTGTGGGGGACCTCCACCACAGGGATAAAATATTGGTTTTTCGTTAGGTGTGAGATGTCGAAACGAGCACAGTAGGATGTCAAATTTCTCATGGAATTAGTGTCCTTTAAAATGTTTTTGATGTCTTCAGATTCTAATTTCACCCAATGGTGTAGGCGTAAATGCTGGTACCTTTATCATTTGTTTTGAGATTAATAATTTAAGAAGAGTTATAGTCGGGATAGGGAGAATAATAACTAAGCTATAATCTGGTATTGCATGCCATATCACATCACAGGTAATTCCTTTACCTAAAATTTCATTGCGAAATATGTGTGTACCACCATTCTTATTGAGAGAATGCACATGAGATAATGCTTCTTATAAATGAGATACTGTCAGAAAGGAGACATGAAGACCTTATAAGCATGTATCAAGGAGCAGGATGTCGATACTTCTTGCAGAAGGACCTCGATTGAATGTTCAGAAAGTGGTATATTCCACCATATTTTACGAATAATTTATCACTGCTCCACCATCACCTATTTGTGGACCGCCCAGCCGCCTCGTCAGGACCCCAGCTGCCGCCTCGTCGGGAGAGACTTTTCCACTGTGCAGGGTGCAATCACTGAAAAACCCATTGAGTAGGAATACACTAAAATTTCCAACAACAATTTTTGGTCCGTTCTACTCGTTATGAAGATAAGAATTAAAGAAAAGGAAGAACTCAAAATTGTGAAATTAAATAAAAGGGAATTTTATTTTTTGGTGGGCAAAAATGTTAAGGTCATGATTGATTTTTGCCTTCCTTTGTTGATTCCAGTTTTCAATCAAATATCTCCCAAAATGAACTCCAAGAGCTAAAAATATGATGCAAGTCATGAAAACCTAGGCCCCCTGGCCTCGTGACTTTTTTTGGGGGGGGGCGGGGAATTTCAGTGGTGTTTTCTGGCCCCACTTGCATACTTTCTGATGATACATTGTTCTTGTATCACACTTAGTTTAGAGATTGGAGCACAGGCTGTATCAACCCACAAAGCAGGGTGTGAGATTATGACTGGAAAAATGATGGGGAGGGGGGTTAAACCGAGCAGCCCCTTGCAGTAGCATTCACAATCCTCAGAATTTGTCACTGCATCCATTCCCCCACTTGAGTAACAGTAAGGCTTTCCTTCCAGCCACCAGAGGTGCCATGTTGGTCTTGAGAATGCATACCTCAGAAGTAAGTTTCTCCCCGACCCTCACCCCTAGTACCCACTACCCTAACCTGAAAAATAATAAATGGAGATCAGAAAAATGCAAATTTTTCATTTCCACTCTTAAAATTATAATTCAATAAACAGGAAATGCTGTATTTAGAAATTAACCAAGTGGCTCAAGCTGGGCTTCAGAATATAGTTATGCAGCCCAAGTTGGACATGCATCTGGGTATTGGCCGAGTTAGGGAAGCTTGGTTTTGTGGAGTGCATTGTCCTGCCATTATTTAATTTCCTTCAAATTGACTATTTGTGCACAGTTATTTTTGCCAAGGGAACAAAATAGTTCCTACTATCTAAGGATAGTTCATTTATGTTGCTAGTCTAAAACTTCTCTTTCTACAACCAGTTCAAGTCACAGCACATCAATTCTGAAGACTGAAAGTGGTCCAAGTTTGGCATTTTACCCTACCTACCTAACACAGAGCCCTTTGCTCACATTTTGTCATTTTGCTCACAATCTCAAAAATAAGCATCTGCACAGATGAGTGGTACCATCATCTTAGTCATATTGACAAAACATTGCATTGGCATAATAGATTCCAAGAATTCACAAAACACCTCAAAGCACAAATTTGCTATTCTTGAAACATAAAACAAAAGGATCTGGAGAGACCAGTAATTTTACAAAGTTACATCATTAAAGTTCGAATTACCACTTGCGTAGGTATGCAGGTAGGTTCTAGGTACCTGCCGACATACCTACATAGGGCACCTGCCTACCTAGGTTCCTATCAAACATACCTACCTACCCAGATAGGCTCCTAACCGGAAACATTCGTCGTATACGGGTCCGGGTGCGGCTCTACTCGAAAGACTTGTTGTTTTGCATTGGCTATATCTTAATCTTTCCGCTTGAAAGACAATAGCGGTGAAAAACACCAACCTTTGTATGTATCCCACACCGCGACCAACAACAGGAACGAAACAAATTCGAAGGAAACCCAGCTGCGACCCAAAACCGACTGTACGCAGCGACGAATGAAATGACAGCGCCAGTTTCACAACTTCGGCACTATTCAACATGATTATCGATAAAACATAAGCATTATGGAAAGTCAGACATAATTTCACTAACATGGACTCCTTGGTATTTCTAAATTACTATGAGCAATTCTCTTTTTTAGTATATTATTCAATACAAATAAGTGTCTTGTACTGGTTGCGAGGAACTACTTTTGCTCAGGCACTCTGCAAGTATTTCTGCCTGGGTTCTCCCATCTCTAGAACGTTTGTTTTGGTTTGTCGATTGGTGTGTGTAGGTATGGAAAAAGCGTGTTTGGAGCCTGGTTTGTGTGGTCCGAGAATGTTGCGTTATGGTTGTGGGCGATAATTTCCCACGAAAATGAATAATTTTCAGATCATCTCCAGAAGAATACCCAGGTACCTACCTATCTAGATGGCAAGTGAAAATCTGGTGAATCAGGAGACCTTAACAAGCTGGCACTATATTGATATGCCTAGCTACCTACCTAGGTATCTAGGTATTCGCTTGCATCAAATCTTGTTGAAAAAAAATGGACAACTAACTATCCAAACAGTACAATGGTGACATCAGGAACATGCACAACCTTAAGTAGGTAGGTAGGTGGATAGGGTTCATCTGAACATGTTCTGTTTCCTGAACACCTACCTTTGGATGTCTCCCATATCATGTTCAGTGCATAAATAACGAAAAGATGTTCATAAATGATGGAACTGTCTCTACCAAAATATTAAGGTCTGATTGCATAGTTATACCATTTTTGTATGGGGCTAGTGAAGTTCACAGGCACAATTTTAGGCTTCCAGGAGCTTAAGGCTTAAGGAAACCATAAGGAAGTGACTTCCAATATTTGTTTGCAATTACACCAGCATTTTGTAGGGGCTACTAACAGCTTATACCACAACAGCTACAGTGAGTTAATCCTGCACAACAACATTTTTATGTCACAATACAGCACACCACTAAAAATGATTATCTGTTCTGAAGTTGATCATTGAAAGTGGTTAGAGACTTTTCATTGAAAGGAACTGTTTGGATATGCATAGCTTGTTCATTTTTGTGTTCAGTAAACAGTATAATTGCTGGTTCAGCCATACAGAAGCAGCAGTAAGCTATTTGTTTCATGCTGTCTTAATCGTTTAGAAACCCCCTTCTTCCCCTATCTAGGTATCTAGGTAGGTAGGCACCTTACCTAGGTATCTAGGACCCAATTTGCAAAATATGACAGGCTTTGATGAGATCCTGTGCATGCGAACCAAACTTCAGTCATGCAGAAAGGCTAATAAATTTGTGCTTTAGGGTATTTTATGAATTCTTGGAATTGATCATTCCAATGCAATGCTCATGAATGTGACTAAAATGATGGAACCACTGATTTTCTGTGCAAATGCTTACTTTCAGGTTGTTGACAAAACACCCAAAAAAGGGCCATTGAGTTATGTAACAGCATAAAGATGCCTAATACATAAAAAGTTACATTGCACAGCCTAACCTAGCCTAGTTGATTCTCTTGGAAAAAATAATGCATGAAATATAATTGAAAAATATTTAAAGCAATTATTAAAAATAACATTTTTGAAAGAAAAACCTAACCATACATAGCTTGAAGCTTGAATTTTTTGGAACCTTTTTTAAAAAAAGAAACAAATGCAACTAAAAATAAAGTATATTAGCTTTTTTATGTAATCATATAATTATAAAATGTAATGCTTGATTTTCATCTCAGCTAGATGAAAATGCCTATGACATGCCAATGAACTTTCAAACTTTAATTACATATCTAAGGAATGTGATCAAGAGCTAGGAAATTGGCTAAGAATTGTGGTGAAATGAGGTGCCAATCTATTTCCAATTCCTGCCTCTTCATCCCCATATTTTCCTCATCTAAATTTTCTGTTTCTTTCTTCACAAATTTTTATACAGAGCATGGTTTTAAACATAGGCTGTTCTTATTTTTGTTCCATCCAGAACACTATCCTCACCAGTATATTTTCCCTTCATTTTTCTTCTTTGGATGTTTGGTGGTGTGATTGAATAATGAATTGCTCTGTAATGACATGTTCAACATTAACTGCAGAGTGCTAGCTGATATTCTGATGTCATAGGCTTAAGATAGATATCTTTTCACTTTCAAGTCACATAAATTTGAAATATTTGAGTGGCTCCAAGAGTGCACTTTTTTATAATCAAGGGGATTAAGGTAACATCAAATGTAGGCGTTTCTTGATGCATTCATTAGATGCCAATATTTATTCAATCTGAACTTGTTATCTTTAGGTCATGTGAGGCCATTTGAGTAGATGCCAAATTGCCATTTTGTTCCAATGACATAAAGACAAAGACATAAAAGATTAGAGCAGCTATGAGCTGCAAGGGCCCTTCTTGGTTGCACCCTGTACACTCAACCAGTTGCCCACGAAATCTGTTGATCAGCCCTCCCTGCAATATTGAAAAGCAAGCCCTCTTCTTATAATGATTGTCTATGCTGTTTTTAAAGATGTTCAATGTGCTGCTACTTACAATGGTTTTTGGCAGCTGGTTCCAGTGTTCTACTACCCTGTTGGTGAAGAAATACTGTCTTAACCTTGTTCTGCCGAGGTTAACTTTAACCTCCCAATCTTGGGGCGTCTTCAACCGCCCCCTCAGGTTTTTCGCGGATAGTGGACGAACGGCGCGGGGCAGCGCGCCCAAATTTGGCATACCTTTTCCCACATCAATTTGGCACGATGTTAAACAATTTTGAAGTCCGTTCATCTAGGGTCAACGAGTTAGTCAAGGTCAAGTGAGGTCACCTCCAAAAAAGTTCAACCAGTTGTCACGCTTTAACGGATACAGATATTTTCATGAAAGCTTAAGCGTTTGCTTATCTTTAGGGATGCAACAAAACGTATGAGTTTAATTTTTCATTTTTTACAAAGTTTTTGACTACATAAATTTTGCATATTTGCCAAATTGCAGTTCAAATAGGGGATTCTCGCTAAAGTAAGCATTTTTATTAGGGAAAATTGACTTCCAACAACGTTTCTCAGTCTGCTCTACCCATTGGAAAAGGAAAAGCAAAGAAAACTTGAAAACTAAAAATTTTGTATTTTCAAAAAAAAGGAAAATTTTTTATTTTTTCGGGGCCCAAAATGTTAAACCCTGGTCAATTTCGCTGTCCTTTTCTCATTCCAAATACTTTTTTTCTCCTATATCCAGTTCCCAGAGCCTAAAACATAATGCAAGTTGTGAAGTGAAAATCTAGCCCCCCCCCTGGTAACGTCACTTTTGGGGAATTTTTTTTTTTGGGGGGAGGGTGGACTCGTTCCCTACTCGTCGAGGGCTTTCTGATGGCACATCTAGTTTTCATGTGATGCTTAGTTTAGATTTTAGAGGGGGTTACTATCCACCCAGAGACCGGGTGTGAGGATCTGACCGGAAAGACGGTCTCAAATTGCATCATTTCTGTTCAATTCAAACATTTCCCCAAGATATCTCCTCTCCAGACCATGGACAAATTTAAAGACCTGGATGAGGTCTCCTCTCAGCCTTCTATATCTAAGTGAAAACATATTCAATTTCTTCAATCTTTCCTCATATGCCAGGATGCTTATGCCATTAGTCATTTTTGTAGCCTTCTTTTGTACTCTCTCTAAAAACCAACAATCTTTTTCATAGCTAGGAGACCAAGCTTGAATGCAGTATTTCAAATGTGGCCTGGCATATGCACAGTAAAGCTTCCTGATGACTTCCTCACTTCTGTATGATAATTCCTATTTATTGCCCCAAGCATTCTCAATGCCTTCTTCCTGGCTTCCTTGGCCTCTTCTGATGCCCCTAATTTTGTGTTAAGAGTAGCACCTAAATCCTTCTCCTGTTGAGTCACCGATAGCACTTGGCCACCCATCAAGCAATGTGCAATGTATTTGATGTTTATGTGCTACAGTTTCTATGATGAGCTTGAAAAACAGACCCATACTTTCATATGTACCATAGAATACACTCCTGTGTTCGGTCATATCCAGTATGTCCCAATTGATGCCACATGTTTGACATTAACCCTTCTGTAATAATTACAGCTGGATTGACTTGCCAGGATTAGATTGTCAGATGGCGACAAGCAACGATTTGAGGTTGAAAAAGCAGCACCTTCAGTCCGGTTTGTGATGTCATTAACATGATGTAGGATTTGACCTCAAAACAGATATTGTGTGCTTGCCATGTGGTGCCCTCCAAAGTAAGGTTGTCTTTGGTAAGGTATATACTAATTTTATAACAACTTGGACATTTTCTCCAATTGTAAGTGCTCATTATGTTTTAATGATACTAATTACATCAAAATGGCTTAGTGGCCTAGTTAAGGTCACATGGTAATACCATGACCTCTGATACACCAACTGCACCTGATGAATCTGTCAGTATGCATTGCTACAATGTATCTCAGAACAACAATCATCTGTTTGAGATGTAAAACAATGCTTGCAAACTACTTTCTGACATAAGGACATGTGCTAAGATCATGTTCAGGTATTTTTACACAGCATACCTTAGATGTTCATTTGAATTTATTGAAAGCCTCAATCTGTGGCCTCAACTGATTGGCTGTTACAACAGATATGCCCGGGGAAGTTCTCCCCCACCAGTGACCCACCTGTTAATCACTTGGGCAGTTTTTGAGTCTTAGAAGGTGAACCTTTCTCTTTCTTCCTGAAACTGTCAATCTGAAAACACATGTGGGGTTCATGCTGAAGAACTAGAGCTATTTTTGTGCCATTCTGCTACTCTACCACAGTGTTTACTGGGAAACACTCATGATTGGATAAATGATTTATCAGGAGAGCACATCTCTCATATCTTACTGAATGGAAGATTAGAGAGATGAATACAAAAGTAGAAATTGAAAGAATACTTGTTCCGTGGGTTAAATAATGCTTCCTGTGTGGAGTGGACACTTTTTGGTTTTGCGTCAAGGAAATCCCATGCCGCTGTTTTCCAATCTTGAATGTATTAGCATATGAACCAGTGGCATACTCCAATTTGGTCCGTGGCAAACAGATTTGAAGGAGGCCCAACCTACCCTACTTAAAAACACAAGATTTCGATGAATGCCTTTTTGAATGGGATCCTTTTGCAAGTGTAGGTACGTTGACCTTTGTACATATATGCCCTTATATATGTGCATAGTATGTATGTACATATAACAATGTACATGTACATACATGTACATCAGTATGTGCATTTGTTCTGAGATAATGCATTTGCATGCACTTACAACTGTGCTTACTGACTTTTATGGTAACATACATTTATGCTTACAATTCCAGATATATACATTTATGCTTACATCCATGTGTGCTTAGGTATGTTTGTGATAGTACTTTTCCATTGACATGCATTTGCATTGATGTACATTTGCTCTTACATACCACATGCATACATTTGCACTTGCATGCATTTGCAAATATATACTTTTGCTTTTACGTATATATGCACTTACGTCTTTGTCATTTGCATACATTTTGTGTACATTTGCACACATCTACATTTGTACTTAGGTGCTATTGCTTTTTCATACATTTGTGCTGATGTATATGTGTGCATATGTACATTTGAGCTGAAGTACATGTGTACATACATATATACATTTGTGCTTGTATTAATTTGTAATTGCATATTACTTGCTCTTCCCTATATGTGCATATATATATATATCTATATATATATCTATATATATATATATATATATATATATATATATATATATATATATATATATATATATATATATATATATATATATATTCCTCATGTATGTATTTGCTTTGCGTGCATTTGTCCGGTTACCACTAGGCCAGACTTCCTCCAAATATTTGAGTAGTGTACTGATCTTGTGTCTGTAAGCCCAAATAACCAACCAACCAAGTGTACTGATCCGAGAAGCCCACTGATTGGGTGAGGCACTTGCATCCACAGGCGTGCTTCCCGGGCTGGAGCGGCAGTGGCGTTGAGATGTTGAGCCGGCTTCAGTTGGCAAAGCGGCGGTAGCAGCACCATCTGACCATGGATGGCGAGGACAACGAGATCATGATACCCGTGCGGGATGTCACCGACAAGGAGAAACTCAACAGGAGCACTCTCCAAGACAAAGGTAGTTCATGTGGCCTCACAGAGTATGATCTGCCATCAGCAGACAAAGACGATCACAGGTGCTATAGTTCACGAAGAGAAAACGTTGACGCCAGGACCGTGTATTCCTCAGCGCTTCGCGGTAACCAGACTGTGCCGGCCCAGCTCACATCCTCCCACCTCAACTCGACACCGCTCCCGCGCTAGACACTCTCGACCGCTGATTGGCCCATCCCGCACACGTATCCGGCCGGCCCTCCCAGTCACGAGGTCGCTGCACTGGATGACTCATCTGCCTAGTACCAGTGCCACCTCACATACATCCTGGGGCTAGTACCAGTGCCACCTCACATGCAATCTCACTACCCCCACCCCCCCCGCCTCCATGATCTCAAACATCATTCGCCCACATCACTCGACACGCCATCCGTACCACGCAGTCGTGCGCTCCGGCGGAGCGCAGCCCGCCACCCGTCCAAATATATGTCCAGCGTTTCGTCCGGCGCATATGTCGCGTCGCGCGGACCATTCACCGTCAAGTTCAGGTCGTCCAGCAAGTCGTTGGCCAGTTCGTCGGCGGGGGCGTCAGGCGGGCGCACCGGGGTCGGTCGCTCCGCTCGCGGAGGCGGGACGTCGCCCGACGGGCCAGGCGTCGCCACCCCCTGTGTGGCGCCGGGCCACATCACTGCGCGGACAGCCGGCCGGGGCGGCGGCGGACGAGGCAGGGGCCTGTCCCACTCCGTGGCGCCGTAGTCGTCGTCACTGTCGCCGTCATCGTCGTCGTCGTTCCCGGCATCCTCCGCCGTGGCGCGAACACCGTCGTCCAACCGCCGCCGCACACAGCGGACGTGCCAGGGGCGACCATCCACCTCGATCAGGGGGGGGGGGGCGACGGCAGCTGCGTCACGATGCCCTCGCGCGACGGCTCCGTGCAACGCGTGGGCGCGCCACGCCGTCGCAGCCACACCAGATCTCCACACTGGAGCGGGGCGTCGACCAGCTCGGTACGCACCGCGTCGAGCCGGATGATGGTGTTAATCGGCGGCTCACGACCCGCATATGCGTACAGGCGAGCGGCGGGGGCGGTGGCGGCGTTCGCGCCGTCCAATGGTGTCGTGTTGTAACGACGCACCGCCTCCGCGATGGAGCAGGCCTGTCGAGCTGTCATCACCTTCACCGTCCGGTGGTGGCGCTCGACGATGCCGTTCCCGCCCGCCTCATACACTGCCCGGAATCGCGGCTGCAAGCCCCACTGCGCCGCGAGTGCTGCCATGCACCGGCTATGAAACGTGGTAGCATTATCCAACAATATTTCATCGGGCGCGCCGCGCTCCAAAAACATCGTATGAAGATGCCCCGCGATCTCGCCCGCTGTCACGTTACGCAACTTGCGCCACAGCCCGAAACGTGACAGTCCACAGTCGATCACCGACAGGTACGCCACGTCCCGGTAGTGTACCACGTCGATGGCCACGCGCCGCCAACAGTCCGGCACGCTCAGGTGTCCATGGTCCCATCGAATCGGCTCCGGGTCAATCGATTGGCACACGTTGCAGGCCCGAACCACCGCTCGTACCGCTTGCCGCGTCACCCGCGTTTCACGGCACAGCCGCCGCGGGTGCCACAGAGTACGCCGCACCCCATGATGTCCGCAGCCTCGTGAACCGCCATGATCCACTGGGGCTTCGCGTCGGGCCGTGGGTCAATGGCGGCCACCACGGCCGGCGCATCGTCGCCATCCTCTTTGGTCGAAGCCGTGTTTGGCCCTTGTTTGGCTGTTGGATCGCCATCAACGGTATCAGGCCGCGCGCTGGCTCATCCGTCCCCTCGTTGTATGGTTGCAGCCAGCCCTCGGCAACCCATAAGTTGAGCTCGGCATCGTACGCCGCGCGCGCTGCCGCCGGCACCGCGTACTGCGCGGTCCGGCTCCGCAGGCGTGCCGGTCCGACACCCGTCGCCCACTTCCAGGCCACCGTCCAGGCCGCAGCCCGCGCATCAAAGCGCGCCACGAAGTCCGCGGCATCCACCTGCACATCCTGTGCAGGTGCCCCGACCACCGCAGCATCCACCTGCACGCTCCGTGCCGTCGCCGCCGCCGTGCAGACCCCCACGTCTGACGCGGCCCGCACTACGACGCCTCCCAGCGCCGTCACCCCGGTCATGCCCATAATCATGTCCACGCCCAGCGGTTTGTCCGGCACCACCAGGGCCGCGAGCGTAACCCGCTTTCCCTGGTAGGCCACCACCACACTCGTGACGTCGACGCACCTCAGCGTCCCCTCATTAACGGCGCGTAGCAGCACCGACCGCGGCTCCCACGTCGAGCAGCACCCGACGTAGATGAGCACATCGGTACATCCCATGTCTATCAGTGCCCGACGTGCCACGCCGTCCACAGACATTTCCACCACCGGGAGCGCGCTCACACCTCCGGAGGCGGCGCTTGCGCTGGCGCGCCCCCGGCGGAGTTTCCCACTCGTCGCGGGCAGACGACCGCGAAATGACCGACGCCGCCGCAAGTCCAACAGCGCCGCCGCAGGGCCGAGGTCAAACGTCGTGCAGCGGCGGCACCGACCGCGGAAGAAGCAGCGATAGCAGCGACGATCACAGCCTCCTCAGCCGCGCGACGCCTCTCCGCCTTCAACGCCGTGCGTGCGCGTGACAGCGTGTTGAGCAGATCCGCTTCTCCTGGGATCCCGCCAGCACGACAGCGCTAACGGCCACGGGTAACCCGTTCACGAGCGCGGCCGCCATCTGCTGGTCCGACACGCCGCCGAACAGAGCGGCGTACTTCTGCAGGCTCGTCAGGAACACATCGACGCTCTCGTTGTCCTGGAGTCGGAGCGTCGTGAACGCCGCGTGCGCCTCGCAGGTGTCCATCACGAACGTCACGAACAGCGCGTCCCGGACCCGGTCGAGCGACCAGCGGTCCTCCGGCGGTAGCTGCTGCCAGATGGCGAACGCGCCGTCTTTCAGGCGCATCGGCAGCACATCCGCAGGCGACGCACCCCGGTACTCGCACAGCAGGCCCGCTTGCTTGTACCAGCCCACGACGTCGCCAGTTCCGTCGAAGGTGTATCAGGCGCGGGTCAAACTTCTGACCGATCGGCTACTCGTCTGCCACTCGCACTGCCGTAACAGAGTCCTCATTCCCGTGCCCCGGCATCGCAACACAAAATGGCCGAAATAGCTTATAGTTCACGAAGAGAAAACTTCTGTTCTGAGAAAATCTACTTCTGTTCTACTGATGTTCTGTCTAAATAGTCAGCTGATGCAGGGTTATGCACAAAATAACAGAAGACAAGGCAAATATTTGGGTTATGCCTGAATCACTTTTGGGATTGTGCTGAAAACGTAGTATGGAAAAAAGTGATTTTTACCTAGTGTGTCTTGGGGTGGGAGTGAGGAAGGCGTCCAAAGGACTCTGTGTAACCATAACCTGATGCCTATTGCCATATTCATGATTTAATTTGCCATTCACCTGATGGCACGCTTGTGACTGTGGTCCATGCAGTAACTTCCTCGAGTGTTGAACCCACGACTTTCGTGACGGTAAGGGTAATGTGTGGCTCACTCTGTGTTGCGGCAGACTCGTCACTGGTGCAGGAGCGGGCCGGCATCAACAAGCTGTCGCGAGCCGAACTGGAGGACCGCCACCTCAGACTGCTGGAGGAGAACCAGATCCTCAAGAAGCACTGTCACAAGCAGGAGGACAAAATCAAACGGTGGGACATGAGGTGTATGTTGTCTGCCCTCGTTCTAGAACGTGCTGGCGAGGTGTCTATGGGCCCATTCCACAACAAATTTACCGAGCAAAGGGATGATTGTCCACCGTCATGTCTCAGATTTTCAACAAAATTGGTGTAAACCGTTACCTTGTGCCCCGAACCCACCTGTACACAATTTACTTTGATCAGTTCAATGGTTCAGGAGTTATAGCGTCGTACATTTCTGGAATTCCACGCTGCAATGTTATGTTCGGTGGCCGACAGCTAAGTTAATGATCAGTCAAAATATAAACATCCAGACATTTTTGAACTAGCAAAGATTCAAGGAATCCCCTTCGGTCAATATTTGTAATATGTGATGAATAATAAAAGGTTACCCCATGGTCTTAGGTCACGTGACCCACGGTGACCTCGACTCCCGTGAAACTTTTTCATTGATGTAATGGAACGAGTGCCGAGCCCTGGCCAACCTGTCGTGGTTAATCGATCCCTATGATTAATGATGCATCTGGCTCACAATCACAAAGTATGATGGCACCACAATACCCGCAGTCCCAAAAGTTTCCCATTCAGCTGACAAATCGCAATCAGTTGGTGATGATTTTCCACCTCTACCACCCAATATCACCACTAACGTTCTATGACCTTTTCCCGCTGCCACTGACGTGGTGGCGTCATGACGCACTGACGTGGTGGCGTCATGGCGACAATGAAGTGATTGTGGAACGGCGGCACATGCAATGTAATGTCATGGCGACACTGACGTGGTGTGTGGCATGGCGACACTGGCGCGGTGACGTCATAGCAGCGTTAAAATGATTATTTATCGTTATGTGTGAGATGTCGAAACGAGCAAACCAGGATGCGAACTCGCGGCTTAAATAATGCCGTTTATAATACTGAGATGCTTAAAACCCGGCTTTAAGACAATTGCGAGCATATCACTACCCGTTTTGCATGTTTTGAAAGTTTCCGAATTTGGGATACTGATATCAAGGAGAACGATGCAAATACCTATACTATAAACTGGTATTATATAACATAGCACATCGTTGGGAATCCGTTTACCTGGAATTGCACTATGGGATGTTCGTTATCACGATGCCGGATCCGTTATGGTGAGCATAAGCATGATACTTACAAACGGGATACTGTTAGAAATGAGGCATGAAGACTTCACAAGCACGCACCAAGAGGCACGGTGTCGATGATTCTTTGGGACGGATGTCGATTCAGTGTTCAGTATGTGATATTATTCAACCCTATTTCACGAATAACTTATAACTGCGTCATAGCAATACTGACGGTGACAACATGCCAACACTGACGTACTGACGTCACATCACTACTGATGTGGTGACGTCATCCCAACACTGACATACTTGCAATATGTTGACACTGGACATGTTTGCAGCATGTTGGAACTGACATGTTTGCAATATGTCAACACTGACATGGTAACAACATGGCGACATTGACATGGTGGCGACATGCTGACACTGACGTGGTAGCGACATGTCGATACTGAAGTGATGACAACATGTCGATACTGAAGTGGTGACAATATGTCAACACTGACGTGGCAGCAACATGTCGACACTGACGTGGTCTTAACATGTCGACATTGACGTGGTGGAAACATGTCGACACTGAAGTGTTAACAACATGTCGACACTGACTTGGTGGCAACACGTCGACACTGATATGGCAGCAACATGTCGACACTGACGTGGTGGCAACATGCCGACATTGATTTGATGGTGTCATGACGTGTCCTCTGTCCAGACTGGCCACCAAACTGCTCCGGTTGGTGGAGAACCGGAAGAAGTCGGGCGAGGCGACGCGCCAGCGGGACCCGGAGACGGCCGAGCTGATCCAATCGCAACAGGATCAGATCCGACAGCTAGAGCGACAGGTGGCCCAGACAAAGGTCAGCCACCTCACAAACTCGCTCCCGAATGATCCCCAGGTAGCTCAAACAGAGGCCAGTAAGCCCAATTTCAGAGAGGGGTCTGGCAGGTGAAACCAAAGCAGGCCAATGAAAAGTAAGCCGTGCATTGGATGCATACAATAAAGGCTAACATAGGCGTTGTGCTGTACTAAATGTGCACTCACTCGATGGTGGTCTGACGTCTGGCTGAACGTCTGACGTCTGACGTGGTCTGGCGGCTGAATGGCATCCGGATGAAGTGTGTAATTTACGGGAGGTATAACATGGGTGCCGTACGTTGTAGGTAGGTACCCGTTACCAGAGTCCAGGCCAGAATGGAAAGGTGTGGGTGACAGCCTCCCCGGCATATCCGTTGGTTTTGTGCGGCCCACCTCGGTTAGGCGCCCAAAGCTGCAGCACCAGTGGCAGCTGGTGCGGGCTGGTTGGGCTCACCGTCGGCACGGTCGGCTGCGACAGGACAAGCTGCTGGTGGCGCGACAGCAGGCGGCCACCGCACCGGCACGGCCCGGCCGGCCACTTGGCGGCAAGCATGATGCACTGCGGCGGCCCACCTCCCGACCGAGCTCCAAAACCAGGTGCGTGCGCCCGGCCACCGTCAGACTAACAGCCAGCCCATCCCCCACCCACCACACATACGTAGATCGGTTGGTGCATGTCGGCCAGCAGGTTTTCGAAGACTCGAATCGCTTGGCTCCCTTACTCGGTCTCCGGCTGGAGAGGCAGTTGGCTGTATGCCAGGCGGTGTTGGATTTTCACTTCTCAGTCTTGGATTCGGAGTGCATAATTTTTTGGCTTGCCAAAGTATGGAGTGTATAATCTTGAGAAGCACTATGTAATGGAGTGTATAATTTTCCAGTTTGCCAAATTATGGGGTGTATATTAAAGCACCAAGTAATGGAGTATATATATTTTATAAATAACGAAATGTATACATTTGGAAAAAATGCAGTGATGTTTCCTGGAATGAAGAATAAAAACCCGGGGGCCTCGGTAGCTTAGATGGTGGAGCGTCTGACCCGAATCTCGCGGCCGGCGGCATTTACAGAGTCCACCCACGACCAATCGGTGTGATAGGTTGGCGACGCTATGCAACCTTGCCGTTGAATGCGTCGTAAAATAACCCGAGATTCTTCTTCTAGAATAAAACGCCTTCAAATCATTTGTTCGGTTCCTATCCTAGTGTCTCACAGACAACCAAATGGGGTCCACCACACATCGTCGTCTGAAGTCATCCACGTTACGTGCATGACTTATAAGTTGTCCTGAGCGCGGCGCCACGAGCTGACGTGTCTCGGTCGCTCCCCCAGCCTTTCCCTCGCCCTCTTCGTTGCCTTTGTATGCAAGGTGTGTGATACTCTGAGTGAGAAGTGAACATGTGAAGAAGTGTTCTAGTGAAGAAGTGAACAAACTAGTGAAGTGTACGAGTAAAAATAAAAGAAGAAAAAGTGGCATAGTGATCTAAACCGACGTACTTATACGCTACACGTGCGCAAAGTTTACACAACAGTGATTGGACTCCTACAAACTGAGTGTGTGCTGAAGTAACAGCGCCCTTCTCCATAGTTCAAGCATCAGCTACTGCCCGTGCCCAGTCTTCTTTCCTGCACTGCAGCTGAGATGAAATTGATTGGACTGACGACTTGGTGCCGCTCGGAATTCTTGTGACTCTAACAACAGTGACGTCTACCTCCTATCGTCTATCTTCAGCTCTACCAGTCTTCCATCTTCAGCTCTACCGGTCTTCCATTTTCAGCTCTACCATGCATACAGACATCATCAGGTTTCTGCTAACCATCGCCCTGGTCCAAATGTTCAACGCCATCACGTCCCCCGGTCAGCAACGCGCACGCAGCCGCCCCGTACGCGACGCCATCAACTACGCGACCTTGACTCCCGCCAGTCACCACCCTCGCATCTGCAGAACGAGAAACCAGACCGTCGGCGTTACCCTGACAACGCCAAAGAAAACACGACGGGGCACGCGCGGCGCCAGGGGTGGCAGACGACGGGGATCACGGGGCGGAACAAGCAAAGCGACGGTTCAGGAGCGCAACGGGCAGCTGCACCTGAGACTCATAAATGCCCAATCTATGAAACCTAAGCTACTTGAGCTACAACACGACTTTCTTTCTTACTCTCTAGACCTAGCTGTGGTGACTGAGACCTGGCTGCGACCTAGCACCCCCACGCGTCTCATTAACTTCCCTGGTTACCAGTTAAAACGTGCGGACCGGCCTGACTCTAGTGGCTACGGTGGGGTGGCGATTATCGCCAAGTCAGCGCTTACTATTACCGTTTTGAAAATTTCTACGCTTCCAAACTCGAGCTCCAAATTAGAATCACTCTGGACCAAAGTCAAAGGTAAAAGCGGAAGGTATTTCATTCTGGCGGCAATCTATCGACCTCCTCGTAACAGTCTACCTGCCTTAAATGTTGACTTCGCTGAGCTCGAAAGACAGGTTCAATTGGCGACACTGAACTTTACCGGCACTTTCTACCTCGCAGGTGATCTAAATTGCAATCTTCTCGACACGGCAAATTGCCCCAGCAAAACACACCTGCTTGAGTTCGTCAGAAACTATTCACTTACCGTGATAGTGAAGCGCCCTACATTCTCCACAGGCTCTTTATTGGATGTCATCATAACAAATTCACCCACCTCTGTCGACAAACCCAAAGTGAGTTTCTGCCACTACAGTCCCCACAAATTTATCACATGTTCAATTAAAGTAAACAGGCCTGCCTCAATTAACACCGTGATAAAATCACGTTCTTTCGGACGAGTGGACACCTCCGAACTGACCCTTGACCTTGGTGAGATCGACTGGGTCCAGGTCACTGGTCGCATCTCAGTAACCGATAAATGGGACACACTGCTGAGATTGCTGACACCTATCCTCGACGAGCACCTGCCACTCAGAAACATCAAAATTCGGAACCCAACAGCACCACATGTTAGCGAAGCTACCAAACAACTCATGCATCGGCGAAATGTAGCCTTGCGCTTACAAGATAGAAACACTTACAAAATACTTAACCGACAAGTTCGATCAGCTATTAGAGCTGACTGTAGGGAAGAGATTAGCGGAAAGATAGCTAAAAAAGGCCCATCAGCTGCGTGGCGTGCTATCAAGCCTATTATTGATACAAAAAAGGATCTCACAGAGTACAACCTCAGGTTCTACCTGAGCAGCTAAATCATTATTTTGTTAGTGTCGGACCAAAAATATCAGCAGAAGTCAAACTGCAGGCAAACATGCCTGAACACACATCTCCCAGTTGTCGGCTATCGCGCGTCTCTACCAGCTCCTATAAAGTATCACCCATATCTCTTGAACAGCTAGCCAATATCGTCATAAACATGAGAAGCACAAGTGCGTGCGGACCCGACGGGATCTGTATTAAGGTCATCAAATTTCTGTTCTTTTTATCGGCGAAGTGCTGCTTGACATTATAAACACATGCCTGACTACAGCTGATATACCCTCCACTTGGAAACAGTCAATAGTAACTCCCATTCACAAATCAGGAGATCCTTCGGATCCCTCTAATTTTAGACCCATCTCACTGGTTCCGGTTATCGCCAAGATCACTGAGAGAGTGGTGCAGAAACAACTCTATCACTACCTAAACTCAAACCACCTACTGGCCCAAACTCAGCACGGCTTCAGACCACGCCACTCTACGGAAACCGCCCTTATCTCAGTCACGGACGAAATA
The DNA here is from genome assembly GCA_034440575.1 of Imbricaverruca yamaguchii. Classification (NCBI taxonomy): domain Eukaryota; kingdom Metazoa; phylum Arthropoda; class Thecostraca; family Neoverrucidae; genus Imbricaverruca; species Imbricaverruca yamaguchii. The sequence goes on along the minus strand of JAOTOL010001656.1, from coordinate 1,527,255 downwards.
CTAGCAGCAATGGACCGTTCGGAAGTAGCTCTCCTTTGCATTCTGGATCTCAGTAAATGTTTCGATGTAATAGACCACACCAAACTGCTCACTAAACTTCAACTCCATGGAATCGATACCGACTGGTTTAAAGCATATCTGGGAGGTCATACGCAGGCTGTTAGGATCTCAGATCGACACGGAAACAGGCATCTCTCCTCCTTTCTCCCAAACAACATAGGTGTCTTTCAAGGCTCATCATTAGGTCCACTTCTCTATTGCATCTTTTCGAACGACCTCAGTCTGCACGTCCCGGTAGCACATGTCACCCAGTTCGCAGACGACACACAGGTCCTCATCTCCGGTCGGAAAGCTGATCTCCCAAATTTGATAAGTCAGATGGAAACATGCCTGAGCCAACTCTATGACTACTTCCTGGATAACGGCTTGAAGGTGAACCCGACCAAAACCCAGCTTCTTACTCTCGGATCGCGTCAAAATCTGCGCAATATTACCCCGATACGAGTGTGCTTTAGGGACGCCGTGATAGATGAGAAACATTCGTGTAAGAACCTTGGGGTAACATTTGATCGCCACATGTCTTGGGATTCCCATGTAGCTGTTGTTGTCCAGAAGTGTACTGGGTTCCTTCTGGCCCTGAACCATCTGCGTCACCATCTGCCGACCAGCACCCTCTTCACTATAGTCAATAGCCTAGTTATATCCAATATCCGATACTGCATATCTGTTTACGGGAACGGGTCGTCAGCAAATATCCACAGACTAGACAAGATCATTAACTTCGCCACTAGAGTCGTGTCAGGTCTCCGAAAATTTGATCATATTACTGATGTCCGAAACGAGTTGGGTCTCCTCACTGCAGCTGATCTGTACCTATTCCACAGTCTCACTTTGCTCCACAAGATCATTCTGACGGGTGAGCCTACGCACATTGCCGGTGAAATCACTTCAAACTCTACCCTGCGAAGCCGTCACACACGTGCAGACGACCATCTGCGCCTGCCAGCCATACACAGAGAGGCTGGCCGCAGGAGATTTCTCTACTCGTCTGTCTTCCACTACAACAAACTTCCTACTGAAACTAAAACATCGAGGCTGTCTAACTTCAAGAAACATGCACTAGCGTATCTCCACGAACAACACTAGTCCCACAAAAAACTTACAACATGGATATGTGTACACTACGAAGTCACCTTTAGGCCATCGCTTTCCTATCACTTATACAAGCCACTCGTGTATAGCTCGTGTCGCAAGTACGGTGTATGCAGTGCGGAAAGTGATATGGATATTGTATTATGTTGTACGAATGTTTGTTGCGCATCTGCTCCCACTATTGACCACACATCTATCCTTTCTTTGTAAATATCTGTGAGTTCAGCCCAGACTGTCCGTAACAGCCACTGCACGTGGAGGACATGTATTGTTAAATAAATAAATAAATAAATAAGGCAACTTCCTGAGCAATGGTAGATAAAATTATCACAAAAGTATACTTAATCGATGTCAACCAAATTTAGATATCCATACCTGTCACTTGACATGCCCATAGCGCACAACTAATACATATCCACAACACACCTCAAGAGCAGGACGTTCGCGCACTGACTGATATATGGGAGGGTCTAAAATGTGACTTCGGTATATGGGCTTCGGAATATATAATGGTTTAAGGAAAGTTATACTAAAACAATCCGTCTAAAATCTTTTATTCTCACGACCATGAAGATTTTCTTTTGTTTAATGAGAAAGCTCAGAAAATGTATTGAAGTCAATTCTTATTAATATTAAATGAATTTCGATGCACTTTTTAGTTCATGTCTGGAATGTTTAGTTCAGGCAAGGAATGACTTGGAAGGGTGAAAAGTGACTAGACGGGCGTGCAAATTGCTGCTGTAAAGCCGACTGTCGTCGCGGACGAGCGGAAATTGGCGTCTCATTTCGCACCATGATTGCTATGAAATACCAAAAAGTTAAAATAAGTTAGAGGAAACTGCCAAGAGAATTACACAGGACTTTTTTCTCAATTAATAATAATCAGGATTATGGGAAGAAATTAATCATTGGATCAGAATGAGGCTTATAAGATTGTAGAAGGTTGGATCAACACACGTAAATCTGAATTTGTCCGGAGTGGGGAAACCTCACAGTCGGAGTGGCATGAACACAACTATTCCCGCTTGTTGATGAAATTCGGAAACAATGTAAGTCATGAAATCGAAAGAAGGTAAAGTTTCTGGTTCTATGGAGCTTCATTTTGGAGCAAAGTGTTAGCAGGTTTTAAGAACGTTTTGGTACCATTCAGGCAATTTTCATGGAGAAAATCCTTCCGATATCTTTTATATATATCGCTAATGACTGCTTAAAAATATAAATATGAACGATTTTATCCATCCCGTTTGATGCAGAACATATCATTTTCCAAGGAAGCAAAAAGAAATGCATTATCCATGGCTTTTCGTGGCAATGGTTTGTTTGAATGGTTCTGGCCCGAGTGGAAACTGCAGACCGGTGAATCCATTGAATCCAAGAACGGACCTTCGTACGCGGTCGGACTGGTAAAGGTGAATTCCTTTCTTTGGTTAGCGGAGCGTAGTGATTTTTTTTATTGAAAGAAGGATTTTCTTTAAAGCTCTTCGCTGCTATCCGGATGGAATTGACTGCGTGTTTGGCTCGAGGTATGAGAGTTGGTATTACCTGACTAGGTAGGTACCTACCTTATATGAAATATTTTCACGGTTATTCGAGCTGCTGATTTGGATAAGCCAAAGCTGTAAGCTTATGTTGTGTCACGGGATATCTTCAGATAATACAAGGAGCAGGACATGGTAATATTCATTGCTGCGATGTTTTGCCGACAAACCTAGTAATGAACAAAACTGATTATTTTGCTTTTGTCTGGAAAATCTTGTTTTCACTTACCACATTTTGAAGCGTGAATGTTTTTCTTTCAAAACCGGGGCTGGGCCTCTTCAGTGCACATTGACTGCAGATATTATATATATGCATGCATTCAAGCATTATTTGTGCATTCATGAAATGTTCAGGGAATTGCTGGGTGCATCCTGTCCCCATTCTCCATTGAATACCATTATACTTTTAACTTTTCTGGTCTCTCTGACTTTCTGAATTGCCAAATTTGCAGTTTAAGGCGATTTGATTTCTTGAAATTTATTTTGTATGCAATGATTATGAATGTGTTCATAATGTAGGTACCTACATGATGTGACCACACATTTTTTGGCAAGTGCAGTTGGGTAGCAAAATGGCACCAAAAAGGGGCTCGGGTTTGGTTCGGAGATATACCATGAAATGTAATGTTAAAAAAGAAGAAAAAAGTTACAGCCTAACTTCATGCAAGAATGCCTTTTTAATGGAAATTTTCTAAGCAATTTTTTCCTTAAAAATATAACTAAATGGCCTACTCGAACCAATCAGCCTATGCTAGCCTGAGTGGTTTTTTAATTAAAACACTTTCATAATCCTTAATGATCCCCAAAGGAATTTGATAAATGTCTAACTTACAAAAAACATGAATCTAGCATAAGTTAGCCAAACCTAATACCTTTGTATGCTTCATGGAGGTAAAATATGTGCAAAACTTGCGTGGAATAGTAATAATGCCCATGAAAATTCCTATGCCATGGCAAAACATGCTCATATCCACCAGTATTTTGTAGATTTAGGGGAAGTGCTACCCTTCGTGGCTTACCAGTTGTGTGGATGCCACTCTAGCTCTTGGTGTTCAGCCATACATTCTTCTGGACACATCTGGACTCTGTTCTGAGGTTTTTCCACAAATGGAGAGCATACACATGAAGGCATTGGTGGCTGTTTATTAATTCACCTGCACTTCACCAGACAATCACACATGCACAAATGGAATGTTATGGAATAATATGGAAGATGGAATGTTATGAAATATGGAATGGTCAGTGGCATTAAGTTCATATTCAGACTGCAGTGATCCATATTTTGTCATCTGTTGACATCTGTTATACTTGTGCATGCTAGCAAGCTGATATTCTTCCAATCTGGCTGGCATCTCATTTTCGGCTTCACTCCTGCCTCTTCTTGGAATGTGCCTGCAGATGACCTGAAATAACAAACGTGCATTATCCTCAATTATACTGGAAAGTGTATGTGGTAGGGGACCTAGTATGACTGAATCTTCCTCTCCATCCAAGTTATCACTATTGTATAATGACATCTAGCTGTCTTGCTAGTTAAGCATGTCTTCATCCAGCAATGCAAGGAGTGTATGTTTTCTTGAGTGTATAGTTCTTTGGATGGCAAAAGTTCCAAAAAAGACCACTTTTCCAATGCTGATGCCAGGCAATGCTGAAGATGTGATGTCGATTTAATTGGCTTGGAACAGTTATAGGAAAAGGAGAAATTCCATCAGAAGGGGAATGTATTGACTGCAAATTCTGAAATGTCGAGAAGTACACTGCTGTGATGCATTTATGTGAAATGGTCCACTTTGCGCGCCATCACCGGTGCAAGCGACGTTTGTGATCATTGATGTTTCGGTTCTTTCCGAACCTTGGTCGTAGAAAACCATCACCAGAAAAGCATCACCAGAAAAGTGATGGGTGATGCCATCCCATTTCGCTCCAACCGTCCGGTGTGGATCTGCGCTGCCGACTTTCTACTGTCAGACGATGGATGGCCGGTGGCGGCATCCACCCGATACCATGGGTGGACAGGTGGACAGCCACCACTGCACAGGTGGTGGGTGCAGTACCAGGGACGGCAGTAACCATGGGTGGACGATGTTGGAGGTGTGGCACCAGGGACGGGTGGTAGCCATGAGTGGACGGTACGGAAGCGGAGGTGCCGTGCCAGTGATAGTATCGCCGGAGTGTTTAAGTAGACGGATGGGTGTGGGGGTGCGGTGCCAGTGACAGTGTCCTCTGATTGTGGCAGCAGACGGGCGGGTGCGGGATGGGGGGAGGGGGTGCGGTGCGGTGCGGTGCGGTGCGGTGCGGTGCGGTGCGGTGCGGTGCGGTGCGGTGCGGTGCGGTGCGGTGCGGTGCGGTGCGGTGCGGTGCGGTGCGGTGCGGTGCGGTGCGGTGCGGTGCGGTGCGGTGCGGTGCGGTGCGGTGCGGTGCGGTGCGGTGCGGTGCGGTGCGGTGCGGTGCGGTGCGGTGCGGTGCGGTGCGGTGCGGTGCGGTGCGGTGCGGTGCGGTGCGGTGCGGTGCGGTGCGGTGCGGTGCGGTGTGCGGTGCGGTGCGGTGCGGTGCGGTGCGGTGCGGTGCGGTGCGGTGCGGTGCGGTGCGGTGCGGTGCGGTGCGGTGCGGTGCGGTGCGGTGCGGTGCGGTGCGGTGCGGTGCGGTGCGGTGCGGTGCGGTGCGGTGCGGTGCGGTGCGGTGCGGTGCGGTGCGGTGCGGTGCGGTGGTCCGGTGGCAGTGACAGTGTCGCCTGAGTGTGGCAGCAGACGGACGGGTGTGGTGCCGGTGACAGTGTTGCCGGAGTGTGGCAGCAGACGGACGGGTGTGGTGCCGGTGACAGTGTCGCCTGAGTGTGGCAGCAGACGGACGGGTGTGGTGCCGGTGACAGTGTTGCCGGAGTGTGGCAGCAGACGGACGGGTGTGGTGCCGGTGACAGTGTCGCCTGAGTGTGGCAGCAGACGGACGGGTGTGGTGCCAGTGACAGTGTTGCCGGAGTGTGGCAGCAGACGGACGGGTGTGGTGCCAGTGACAGTGCTGCCGGAGTGTGGCAGCAGACGGACGGGTGTGGTGCCAGTGACAGTGTCGCCTGAGTGTGGCAGCAGACGGACGGGTGTGGTGCCAGTGACAGTGTTGCCGGAGTGTGGCAGCAGACGGACGGGTGTGGTGCCGGTGACAGTGTTGCCAGAGTGTGGCAGCAGACGGACGGGTGCGGTGCCAGTAACAGTGCCCTCTGAGTGTGGCAAGAGACGGACGGGTGTGGTGCCAGTGACAGTGTTTCCGGAGTGTGGCAGCAGACGGACGGGTGTGGTGCCGGTGACAGTGTTGCCAGAGTGTGGCAGCAGACGGACGGGTGCGGTGCCAGTGACAGTACCCTCTGAGTGTGGCAGCAGACGGACTGGTGCGCTGCCGGCAGCTCGCTGCGTCATCAGCCGTTGGCGGCGGCGGCGGCCGCTCCCGCCCTGCCGCCGTACGCCGAGCGGCTGCTGGTGGAGGCGCGCCAGGCGGCCGACTCGCAGCAGCAACAGTCGGCCGCGCTGGCCGAGCGTAACCGACAGCTGGAGCAGACATTCTCCACACTGCGCGAACAGTGCAACATGTATGAACAGGTGGGTGTCGGCCGGCTGCCACGACCCTCCGCGCGCAAACGGTGTAATGTGTTCCAACAAGCGGCTTGTGATCGGGGTGGTGTTCGTCTCTCAGGGACGGTGTAATGTGCTCCAACAAGCGGCTTGTGATCGGGGTGGTGTTCGTCTCTCAGGGACGGTGTAATGTGTTCCAACAAGCGGCTTGTGATCGGGGTGGTGTTCGTCTCTCAGGGACGGTGTAATGTGTTCCAACAAGCGGCTTGTGATCGGGATGGTGTTCGTCTCTCAGGGATGGTGTAATGTGCTCCAACAAGCGGCTTGTGATAGGAGTGCTGTTCGTCTCTCAGGGACGGTGTAATGTGCTCCACTAGGCAGGTTGTGATCGGATGGTGTTTGCGTCCAGGGAACGGTGTAATGTGCTCCACTAGACAGGCTGTGATCGGGTGGTGTTCGCGTCTAGGGAACGTTGTAATGTGCTCCAACAGTGTGGCTTTATTATATATATTTATCGCAGGACATGTTCCAAGTACCTCGGTGGCAGTAGCAATAGGAACATTATGCTCGTGACATTGACAGCGTTGCCTAGCATTTTAGTGGCAATCATAGCTCTCTGTTGACAGGAGCTAGAGATGCTGAAGGAACAGAGTCGTGTTAAGGAGCTCGAGCACGAGGAGGAAGTGGGTGTTTTACGGAACCAGGCAAATCATGGTCAGTAAATGGTAGCATGCTTCTTGCCAACCTCAGTGTCACTGGAACCGAATAACCATGGCTGAAAATATAGAATAACATGCATACGACGATCATGGGAAAGTCGTATTCCCAGTAAATGTCTTAGAGGAACGTTGATGATTGGTTCTCCCCATTTTCATGCCGTGGCACGGGAACCATCATAAAGTTTTGTGGATGGGGCCATGGTTATTTTGAAGTGTACTCTTTCCATGCAGCACCCATAGGGTCAATGCTAATATCGTCCAGTGCTTTTTTAGGGGGAGGCTGCGGTACAATAATGGTTTTTCGTTATGTGCGAGATGTCGAAACGATAACAGTATGATGTCGAAATTTGCCATGGAATTGGTGTCATTTGCAATGTATTTGATATCTTTCACATGCAACTTTGAGCCAACAGCGCACTTACAACTGTACCCATATGTTTTGAGCATACAACTGTTTTGAGATTCAAAAATTAGGAAACGCAATATTCGGGATAGTGAAAAAACCTATGATATAAACTACCATTTATGCGAAATCACATCAGAGGTAATCCATGTACCTCAAATTGAGTTGCGAAATATCTCTGTATCACTATCCCTTATCAAGAGCATTGGCATGATACTTATCGGTGAGATACATCTAGAAAGGAGACAAGAAGACTTTATAAGGACGTATCATGAAGCAGAATGTTGATGCTTCTTTGAAAAGGATGTCGATTGTGTACTCAGAAAGTAGTATATTCCACCCTATTTTGCAAATAATTTAACACTGGGGGAGGGGACCCTTCCCCCAGTTCCCACGCTTTATGCTTATATAATCTGTTTATTGGCATGCACCAAGGAGACGAAATGCATTTGGGGATGTTGTGAATTGAATTTCACATCTGAATGCGGGTTTGATTTGTCATTCCATTGAAGTAGTACATGTGCCATGACCGTCACTATATTCATGCACATTTGCATCAAGACCTCAAGGTATAGTAATTAGTCGCACTAGGGTCTTTAAGGCAGCCCCTTTCAGCGGCCATATTTTCTACCCGGATTTCAGTGTCCAGTTTCCAGCAGCTTTGTACACAATATGAATTGTACACAGCGTTGCTCACAGGTGAAGGCACCATTACGCCATAGCCCAGCACTGGTCGCGGACCCGCCAGTGTCCAGTCCCCCATCAGCACTCACTCCGACGTGTTCGTCCGTCCACAGCGAACCGCTCCAAGCTGGCCGAAAACGTGGAGATGATCAAGCTGCAGCGGGAGCTGAAGCAGACTAGCAGCAAGCTGGCGGCCCTGCAGGCGCACACACACACTCTGGAGGAGACGCTGCGCGTCGAGAGGCCCAACTACGAACGCTGCACACGGGAGACCGGTGAGGCGAGACGGGAACGCTGCACACGGGAGACCGGTGAGGCGAGCCGGGAACGCTGCACAGGGGAGACCGGTGAGACGAGCCGGGAACGCTGCACACGGAAGACCGGTGAGACGAGCCGGGAACGCTGCACACGGAAGAACGGTGAGAAGAGCCGGGAACGCTGCACATGGGAGACCGGTGAGACGAGCCGGGAACGCTGCACACGGGAGACTGGTGAGACGAGCCGGGAACGCTGCACACGGGAGACCGGTGAGACGAGCCGGGAGCGCTGCACACGGGAGACCGGTGAGACGAGCCGGGAGCGCTGCACACGGGAGACCGGTGAGACGATCCGGGAACGCTGCACACGGGAGACCGATGAGACGAGCCGGGAACGCTGCATACGGGAGACCGGTGAGACGAGCCGGGAGCGCTGCACACGTGAGACCGGTGAGACGATCCGGGAACGCTGCACACGGGAGACCGATGAGACGAGCCGGGAGCGCTGCACACGGGAGACCGGTGAGACGAGCCGGGAGCGCTGCACACGTGAGTGAGACGAGCCCGGAGCGCTGCACACGGGAGACCGGTGAGACGAGCCGGGAACGCTGCACACGGGAGACCGGTGAGACGAGCCGGGAGCGCTGCACACGTGAGACCGGTGAGACGAGCCGGGAACGCTGCACACGGGAGACCGGTGAGACGATCCGGGAACGCTGCACACGGGAGACCGGTTAGACGAGCCGGGAGCGCTGCACACGTGAGACCGGTGAAACGAGCCGGGAACGCTGCACACGGGAGACCGGTGAGACGAGCCCGGAGCGCTGCACACGGGAGACCGGTGAGACGATCCGGGAACGCTGCACACGGGAGACCGATGAGACGAGCCGGGAACGCTGCACACGTGAGACCGGTGAGACGAGCCGGGAGCGCTGCACACGGGAGACCGGTGAGACGATCCGGGAACACTGCACACGGGAGACCGATGAGACGAGCCGGGAACGCTGCACACGTGAGACCGGTGAGACGAGCCGGGAACGCTGCACACGGGAGACTGGTGAGACGAGCCGGGAGCGCTGCACACGGGAGACCGGTGAGACGAGCCGGGAACGCTGCACACGGGAGACCGGTGAGACGAGCCGGGAGCGCTGCACAGGGGAGACCGGTGAGACGAGCCAGGTGTGGCCGTCTTCCGACCGCGCAATTGCAATTCAGCGATGGAAATTATGTTCAAGTTTTAGTGTGTCGCTAATGCCGCGACACGACCGCCTACCCCTTACCTGGACCTGGACCTGGGTCTGTCTGGACATTGTACCTCCTGTGGGTGACCTGGGCCCTGGGTCTGTCTGGACACTGTACCTCCGGTGTGTGACATGGGCCCTGGGTCTGTCTGGATACTGTACCTCCGGTGTGTGACCTGGGCACTGTGTCTGGCTGGACACTGTACCTCCGGTGTGTGACATGGGCCCTGGGTCTGTCTGGACACTGTACCTCCGGTGTGTGATCTGGGCCCTGTGTCTGTTTGGACATTGTACCTCCTGTGTGTGACCTGGGCCCTGGGTCTGTCTGGACACTGTACCTCCGGTGTGTGGCATGGGCACTGTGTCTGTCTGGATACTGTACCTCCGGTGTGTGATCTGGGCCCTGGGTCTGTCTGGATACTGTACCTCCGGGGTGTGATCTGGGCCCTGTGTCTGTCTGGACACTGTACCTCTTGTGTGCATTTGACTTGACCTGACCTGGGTGTAACCCCGCTGCAGCGGAGCTCACCAGATTGTATGAGGCGGAGCAGAGGCGGGGTCAGCAGCTACAGAAGGAGGCGACATCCGCTGCACAGATACGCCAACGTCTCGACGAGCTGGAGATGTCACTGCGAGACTTGCAGGTGTGGCTATGATGCATGCTGAATGAATATATGTATATATATATATGTGTGTGTATATATATAATGTGAATCTTTTTTAATGGATGCAAAATGCAGTCTTGGCGTTTTCGCCACAACATAGTCCTTTCTTTTGACCCTTTGCCATGATTTTCGGTGCACTTCATCTTGAAATTGCATTGACGGTGAAATAGTCATATTGTGTACCTGGAATAATTTTGGGATAATTATCTAGGGGACATTACATCCCCCATGGAACAAAGTGCATTGTTTATATACTGTATGCTCGGGCAAAAGGGAATTGTTTCACAAGGATGCCTGTCGTTTTGTATGCTTGTCATTGATTGTGTATGCTAATTTCCCTTCCCAGCAATTCATGTTCCTCCACGCTCCCTCATGTTAATCATCATTCACAGCGATCCATGTTACTCCATCCTCTCCCTTGTTCATTTCTCATCCCAACGATCCATGTTCTTCCACCCTCCCCGGTAGTCTTTAAGCATCTACCTTCATGTCATCATCATCATGTGTTAAATGTAACTTCTTTATCGAGGAGGATGATCTCCCTTCTCTTCCATAAAAGTTTGTGTCGGCCAGAATTAACGAGTGCATATCTTTTAGAGGGAGGCACTCTGTCAGGACAATCCCTGAGTACGTGAGTATTACAAGGGGCTCTATACAAGTTTCTCGAGGGTATTCGTATTCCTTACATGGCATCTATGCTAATGTGACTATATCTGCTTTTTGTTTGTGTACGCCGTCAGAAAGAGAACGACCTTTTGCGGTCAGCCAATGAGAAGCTCTCGGAAATTGGCTCTGACCAGGGCTGGCAGCAACAGCACCAGGCAGCACTCTCACAGCTGCGGGCTCAGGTGAGCAGACTATAGTACTAGGTAGCGCTCTCACAGCTGCGGGCTCAGGTGAGCGGACTACAGCAGGTGGCGCTCTCACAGCTGCGGGCTCAGGTGAGCGGACTACAGTACCAGGTGGCGCTCTCACAGCTGCGGGCTCAGGTGAGCGGACTACAGCACCAGGCAACACTCACAGCTGCGGGCTCAGGTGAGCGGACTACAGTACCAGGTGGCGCTCTCACAGCTGCGGGCTCAGGTGAGCGGACTTCAGTACCAGGTGGCGCTCTCACAGCTGCGGGCTCAGGTGAGCGGACTACAGTACCAGGTGGCGCTCTCACAACTGCGGGCTCAGGTGAGCAGACTACAGCACCGGGCAGCACTCACAGCTGCGGGCTCAGGTGAGCGGACTACAGTACCAGGTGGCGCTCTCACAGCTGCGGGCTCAGGTGAGCGGACTACAGTACCAGGTGGCGCTCTCACAGCTGCGGGCTCAGGTGAGCAGACTACAGCACCGGGCAACACTCACAGCTGCGGGCTCAGGTGAGCGGACTACAGTACCAGGTGGCGCTCTCACAGCTGCGGGCTCAGGTGAGCGGACTACAGTACCAGGTGGCGCTCTCACAGCTGCGGGCTCAGGTGAGCGGACTACAGTACCAGGTGGCGCTCTCACAACTGCGGGCTCAGGTGAGCGGACTACAGTACCAGGTGGCGCTCTCACAGCTGCGGGCTCAGGTGAGCGGACTACAGCAGGTGGCGCTCTCACAACTGCGGGCTCAGGTGAGCGGACTACAGTACCAGGTGGCGCTCTCACAGCTGCGGGCTCAGGTGAGCGGACTACAGTACCAGGTGGCGCTCTCACAGCTGCGGGCTCAGGTGAGCGGACTACAGCAGGTGGCGCTCTCACAACTGCGGGCTCAGGTGAGCGGACTACAGCAGGTGGCGCTCTCACAGCTCCGCACTGAGGTGAGTGGTGTTTGCGATCAAAACAATGCAGATATCTGGTGATTTTGAAGCCATCGATCATCCTGATTCAGTGGCCATATGACGGTCTCTCAACTGGCACACACAGGTGGTGAGCTGAACCAGGACGCACGGACCGCAATCCTCCGGTAGTCAAAGTCTCGCGGCACCCGTCACAATGCTCCGTACGGCCACCCGTTACTCAGCGCAGCGGGGACACAGTCACATCGGTGCCACGCCGTCACGATGTTCGATTTTCACTTCATCGCGGGTTAGTTGCTAGCAGCACTTGATGTGCCGTGTGTCACCTGGAGCTCTCTCGTTACGCTATTGATTCGTTTGGCGGCGATGCAAGCGCGATTGTGTAAACGCGTCGAGGAGCTTGCAGTGAATGTCAGCCAGGAATAGCCAGTGTCGTGGGTGGACTCCGGATTGCTATGTCGAAGCCGACTTCTTACCGCCCACGGAAAGGTGTCACGATTTCCTTCAGTGAGTCTGGTACGCGTGAGTCACTGTCGCGTCAGCCAACACTTCCGCCTCGTCTTCTGTTCAGTTGGCCAACGTCGAGGCATCGCTGCGGAGCGAGCAGGCGCGCTCACGTCAGCTGGCCGACCAGCTGACCGCGGAACAGCAGCGCTCCTGGCGGCTGCAGGCAGAGGCACGAGACCTGCAGAGTCAGCTGATGGTGCGGCCGACGTCACAGCCGCCACAGCCGCAGCCACAGCCACAGCCACAGCAGCAGCAGCAGCCGCCGCCGAAACAGCGGCACACCCGGCCCGACACCAGAGACCAGGTCATCCTCCCGCTGCTGGGTGTGACAACTGATAGCGGGACCCCAGAGCCGTCACCAAGTCATCCTCCCGCTGCTGGATGTCACAACTGACAGCGGGTCCCCAGAGCCGTCACCGGGTCATCCTCCCGCTGCTGGGTATGACAACTGACAGCGGGTCCCCAGAGCCGTCACCATGTCATCCTCCCGCCGCTGGATGTCACAACTGACAGCGGGTCCCCAGAGCCGTCACCGGGTCATCCTCCCGCTGCTGGGTATGACAACTGACAGCGGGTCCCCAGAGCCGTCACCGGTTCATCCTGCTGTAGTTGTTGAAACCCAGCCATAATCCTGCTGTTAAGGCTAGCCATCTTTTTGCCGTTGCCTAGGTCTCGTCATAGTCCTGCTGTTGGAACCTGGTCATAACCATTTTATTGTTGGGGCTGGGTGACAATCTTGCTATTGTTGGGGCTGGGTGATTATCTTGCTGTTGTTGAAGCCTGGCCATGCTGCTGTGTTTGAGGGTTGGACATGATCCTGCTGTGTTTGAGGGTTCGACATGATCCTGATGTTGTTGAGATCTGGCCACAATACCGTGACAGTACCGTGTGTACCGCAGATCAGCTGGACAGTGACAGTACAGTGTGTACCGCAGATCAGCTGGAGAGTGACAGTACCATGTGTACCGCAGATCAGCCAGACAGTGACAGTACAGTGTGTACCGCAGATCAGCTGGAGAGTGACAGTACCGTGTGTACCGCAGATCAGCTGGACAGTGGCAGTACCGTGTGTACCGCAGATCAGCCGGACAGTGACAGTACCGTGTGTACCGCAGATCAGCCGGACAGTGACAGTACCGTGTGTACCGCAGATCAGCTGGACAGTGACAGTACAGTGTGTACCGCAGATCAGCTGGAGAGTGACAGTACCATGTGTACCGCAGATCAGCCGGACAGTGACAGTACCGTGTGTACCTAAGATCAGCTGGACAGTGACAGTACCGTGTGTACCGCAGATCAGCCGGACAGTGACAGTACCGTGTGTACCTAAGATCAGCCGGACAGTGACAGTACCGTGTGTACCGCAGATCAGCCGGACAGTGACAGTACCGTGTGTACCGCAGATCAGCCGGACAGTGACAGTACCGTGTGTACCAAGATCAGGGTCGTGTGTACCTAAGATCAGCTGGACAGTGACAGTACCGTGTGTACCGCAGATCAGCTGGACAGTGACAGTACCGTGTGTACCGCAGATCAGCCGGACAGTGACAGTACCGTGTGTACCGCAGATCCGCCGGACAGTGACAGTACCGTGTGTACCGCAGATCAGCTGGACAGTGACAGTACCGTGTGTACCGCAGATCAGCCGGACAGTGACAGTACCGTGTGTACCGCAGATCAGCCAGACAGTGACAGTACCATGTGTACCTAAGATCAGCTGGACAGTGACAGTACCGTGTGTACCGCAGATCAGCCGGACAGTGACAGTATCGTGTGTACCGCAGATCAGCCGGACAGTGACAGTATCGTGTGTACCGCAGATCAGCCGGACAGTGACAGTACCGTGTGTACCTAAGATCAGCCGGACAGTGACAGTACCGTGTGTACCGCAGATCCGCCGGACAGTGACAGTACCGTGTGTACCGTGTGTACCTAAGATCAGCTGGACAGTGACAGTACCGTGTGTACCGCAGATCAGCCGGACAGTGACAGTACCGTGTGTACCGCAGATCAGCCGGACAGTGACAGTATCGTGTGTACCGCAGATCAGCCGGACAGTGACAGTACCGTGTGTACCTAAGATCAGCTGGATAGTGACAGTATCGTGTGTACCGCAGATCAGCCGGACAGTGACAGTACCGTGTGTACCTAAGATTAGCTGGACAGTGACAGTACCGTGTGTACCGGTGATCAGCCGGACAGTGACAGTACCGTGTGTACCTAAGATCAGCCGGACAGTGACAGTGCCGTGTGTACCGCAGATCAGCCGGACAGTGACAGTACCGTGTGTACCGCAGATCAGCCGGACAGTGACAGTACCGTGTGTACCGCAGATCAGCTGGAGAGTGACAGTACCGTGTGTACCTAAGATCAGCTGGACAGTGACAGTACCGTGTGTACCTAAGATCAGCTGGACAGTGACAGTACCGTGTGTACCGCAGATCAGCCGGACAGTGACAGTACCGTGTGTACCGCAGATCAGCCGGACAAAAGCCGGACAGTGACAGTATCGTGTGTACCGCAGATCAGCCGGACAGTGACAGTACCGTGTGTACCGCAGATCAGCCGGACAGTGACAGTACCATGTGTACCTAAGATCAGCTGGAAGTGACAGTACCGTGTGTACCGCAGATCAGCTGGACAGTGACAGTACCGTGTGTACCTAAGATCAGCTGGACAGTGACAGTACCGTGTGTACCGCAGATCAGCCGGACAGTGACAGTACCGTGTGTACCGCAGATCAGCCGGACAGTGACAGTACCGTGTGTACCGCAGATCAGCCGGACAGTGACAGTACCGTGTGTACCGCAGATCAGCCGGACAGTGACAGTACCGTGTGTACCGCAGATCAGCCGGACAGTGACAGTACCGTGTGTACCTAAGATCAGCTGGACAGTGACAGTATCGTGTGTACCGCAGATCAGCCGGACAGTGACAGTACCGTGTGTACCTAAGATCAGCTGGAGAGTGACAGTATCGTGTGTACCGCAGATCAGCCGGACAGTGACAGTACCGTGTGTACCTAAGATCAGCTGGACAGTGACAGTATCGTGTGTACCGCAGATCAGCCGGACAGTGACAGTACCGTGTGTACCTAAGATCAGCTGGAGAGTGACAGTATCGTGTGTACCGCAGATCAGCCGGACAGTGACAGTACCGTGTGTACCGCAGATCAGCTGGACAGTGACAGTACCGTGTGTACCGCAGATCAGCCGGACAGTGACAGTACCGTGTGTACCGCAGATCAGCTGGACAGTGACAGTACCGTGTGTACCGCAGATCAGCTGGAGAGTGACAGTACCGTGTGTACCTAAGATCAGCCGGACAGTGACAGTATCGTGTGTACCGCAGATCAGCCGGACAGTGACAGTACCGTGTGTACCTAAGATCAGCTGGAGAGTGACAGTATCGTGTGTACCGCAGATCAGCCGGACAGTGACAGTACCGTGTGTACCTAAGATCAGCTGGACAGTGACAGTACCGTGTGTACCGGTGATCAGCCGGACAGTGACAGTACCGTGTGTACCTAAGATCAGCCGGACAGTGACAGTACCATGTGTACCGCAGATCAGCCGGACAGTGACAGTACCGTGTGTACCGCAGATCAGCTGGACAGTGACAGTACCGTGTGTACCGCAGATCAGCTGGACAGTGACAGTACCGTGTGTACCGCAGATCAGCTGGAGAGTGACAGTACCGTGTGTACCGCAGATCAGCCGGACAGTGACAGTACCGTGTGTACCTAAGATCAGCCGGACAGTGACAGTACCATGTGTACCGCAGATCAGCCGGACAGTGACAGTACCGTGTGTACCGCAGATCAGCCGGACAGTGACAGTACCATGTGTACCGCAGATCAGCCGGACAGTGACAATACCGTATGCACCGCAGATCAGCTGGACAGTGACAGTACAGTGTGTACCGCAGATCAGCTGGACAGTGACAGTACCATGTGTACCGCAGATCAGCCGGACAGTGACAATACCGTATGCACCGCAGATCAGCTGGACAGTGACAGTACAGTGTGTACCGCAGATCAGCTGGAGAGTGACAGTACAGTGTGTACCGCAGATCAGCCGGACAGTGACAGTACCGTGTGTACCGCAGATCAGCCGGACAGTGACAGTATCGTGTGTACCGCAGATCAGCCGGACAGTGACAGTATCGTGTGTACCTAAGATCAGCCGGACAGTGACAGTATCGTGTGTACCGCAGATCAGCCGGACAGTGACAGTACCGTGATGCCGTCATGTACTTGCAGGCGGTGAACACCTGCGGACAGGTGGAGCCATCTCCGAGCAAGGCTGCTGGTGACGCAGCGGAGCCCTCCCCGAGGCCACAGCCAGGCACGCCTACCAGTGAGCTGCTCAGTAAGGTCAGCTCCAGTGGTGTCAGCTGATCAGTCGGGTCAGCTCCAGTGGTGTCAGCTGATCAGTCAGGTCAGCTCCAGTGGTGTCAGCTGATCAGTCAGGTCAGATACAGTCCGGTCAGATACAGTCAGGTCAGATAAAGTCAGGTCAGATACAGTGGAGTCAGATACAGTGAGGTCAGCTGATCATTAAGACCAGCTCCGGTAGGGTGAGCTGTTTAGCGAGGTCAGTACTAGTGGGGTTGGCCAGATGGAGTCAGCTGCTTAAAAGGACTAGCACCCGCCGGACACGGTTAAGCTCACGACCAAACTGACAGAAATCGACAGGCAATGGTCGGTCGACCGAGGGCGGTTCATTGGATGTTTATTGCTCTTCAGGCGCTCCTAGAGATATCTGAAAGGTATCGTGCCATTCTTGATTGCGAACTGTTTTATGATTCTATATTCAGTTATAGCCTATCGATTAAATTGTTCATTATTTTGTATTGATGATCGAGTGCGTGGTGGGTTCAAGTGTGGTAGTACTATTACACTTGCACATCTTCTAATGCTAAACCAAAGATTCTATTTTGCACTAACTTGATCTAGATCACGATGTTTTGCTGGCTAGAAAAGCGAGCGAAAATGGCGTAGTAAATGCAAGTAAATCCTCTGGAGGATTTATGAGTGCTTTTTCTGTTCGTCTGGAAGTCTGAATCTAAGTCCAAATCCTATCCCAATCCCTTCAGGTCTTGACAAAATCCTGTCAGATTTGGATTGCTTTGGGTGTAGGGCTTCTTTGAACACAACATTTTCTCATAACATATGTCTAGAATTGTAGAAAAATTCTGATTAAGTTATGGATGGGTAAGTGTGATCATTTTGCCGTCTTTATAGTTCCCTTTTTGATGGTGTTGACGTTTATTGAGAGTCATCGAACATGTACGTAAGAATATCATTGGATATTTGCTCCGGAATGGTTTACCGTCGGGCAATGCTGCTTTCTATAACTTCTCTAACGTGGTATACCGCCGGGTAATGCTGCTCTCCATTCCGTCTCCGGAATGGTGTACCGTCGGACAGTGCTGCTTTCCATAACTTCTCGGGAATTGTTGTTCGACTTTTGGCGCTTCACGGTCTCGAAGCCCGCTTGTCCCGTCCGTCTCCTGTCAATCCGGAGAGTCTCCCGACTCGCCTCCAACTGAGAGGCGAGACGGGTACAGCGAGGATGAGGCAGCCAACGAACAGAGCATGGAGTAGCTAACCGTGATGACGGTGGAGATGATGTCCCCGTCTTGATGTCGGCAAACGGGAAGGGGAACTTTGCCAGCGTTGTCGTTATAGCAACGGATATTAGTTGCAATGATTAATTTACAGTTCCGTGCAGGTGGTATACAACTGATTAAGTAAATGATTTTATGACATGTGATTTTATGTATGTCTTCTAATATATTCTTCTAATCTATTCTGCTGCATGAGAGACGCAGTCGATGCGCCCCTATAACTCCAATATCCATCCAACCAACTAGTCGATATTCTCCGAACAAAATGTGTTTGGTTTTGACTCCTGCTGGTCGGGGCTATTATACTCTGATGACCCATGCGCTGATGTACAATAGCGCGCGCAGACAATAGTATTGTTCAGTAGTTATATCGACGAAGCTTGGGACATGAGTGTACCATCCGTATCCAAGCAAAAAGTGCTGCAAGGTGCGATGTAAACTGTCTCCGTCATCGATTTCCTCCTCAAGTTTTGCACCAAAATGGCTTTGATGGTCGCTTGGGCCATACTCTGTTTGACATGGCTCTGTGAACCTCAGATTGACACCGGTGAGACGGTGGACCGTCAGCTGGCTAGTTTGCACTGTCAGTATGTCGAAACGGTCCGCGAACTGGAGAAAATGCGAACTCTGCTGGACGTCCAAAAAGAGATCAACACTGCTCAACAGCAGGAGGTGGGTGCAGGGGCGGCGTCACAAATTGTTTCTGGGAAGGGAAGCATGCGTTTGTCCATGGGACGTCCTCGATCTTTGAGAACCTCCTGATGCTTGGGGTCCTGTCAGCGTTATTAATATCTATGGGCTCTTTTGGGTGTTCGGTCAAAACACCTGATTTAGGGTCTTCAAACATGGGGAGATCAGCTTGGTTTGAGAGCTTTTCGTGAGCTCTATGAGTCTCCTGCACGACTAACGGGTCCCCTGGTCTGGGGCCTCCAGACAACATGTTGGGGGCCTCCTGACCAGTGTTTGAGCTGTCCGTGAGCTCTAGGGCCTCCTGTCACTACTAATGGGTCTCCGGACAACATCACTGGGCCTTATGTTTTGCTTTGGGATATTTCGATGGCTCTAGCAGCCTCGCAACAATGCTAATGGCCATTAGTTGGTATCGGGTCAAGACAACACCGTGGAGCCCCTGCCACATGCTGGGGCACGATCTTCACTTTTAAGGACCTCATGGTCTGAAGTTTCAAGGAAACATGATAGGACCTGTGTGGCGTTGGAGCATCTTTGTGGGCAGTAGGGAGCCTCTTGTCAGTACTAATGAACCACCTGTAGTGAACTCCCAAACAGTACCGCGAGGCCCCTGCCCAGCGTTTGGATCCACGGACAATCTCGCTCACGGACAACACGCCGGGACTAGTGGACCTCTTGGCCAGCGCTCTTCTGCCGAATGTTGGAGCCCTTCCGTAATATCTAGGGATCTCTCCTCGATATGAATGTGTCTCCTGGCATGGGACCACGGACAGCATGATCGGCCTCTTTTTATGCCTCCCGAAATTTCAGGAGGGAAGGAGGGAAACATGCGTTTTCCCCTGTTGCACAGTGGGGTCAGCGGCCCCTATCCTCCCCCGGATGCCGTGTCGCCTCAAGGCCGGTGTAGAGACGGATTAGTGTAGAGACACTGCAGCCGGACCCCGTGTGATGTCGTGTGAGACTGTATGACCTGTGTCGGTCAGGTGGCGCTGCTGTCGCGTCGGCTGGCAGAGCTGGCGCGGGAGCACCAGAAGCAGGAGGCCAAGCTGCGCGCGGCCGTGGACGCGCGCACCAGTCGTCTGGTGGCGCTGGAGAACAAGGTTGGTCACCCACCGGCCCGACGGTGGTTGTCAGGTGTGACGTCATCCCCGACCAGCTGAGAGGACCAGATGAGCACACGGCAACCAACCGGCCGTGACGGCGAATTGGCGGCGCCTGACGGTCGTGTCGACGAATTGGCGGCACGTGAGAGCCGTGTCGACGAATTGGCAGCACGAGAGACTGTCCGGTTGAGTTCAGTTGGATGAGCACTAATCTACGGTTCTCGCATTCCTACATTTGGTGGGGGTTCGACAACTGCAGAAAATGTAGAGTTTTTTGTTTTCCTGAATGCTTAGTTTTTGCCTATTAAGACCAGGGTCAGATCCAAGAATACCCATGATGAGGGGATGGCACTTCGCCTCCTCGTACGAAGGAGCGACATTCCCTCGTAGGGGTCCACTGCGAGTCCCTGGAGAGAGCCTTCGGCTGACAACTTGATTGAGTGAGGAGGGGTAGGGATGTGGATGTACCCCAACGCCCCATGTAGACTTCCATTCGTGTCAATTCGTGTCGCCTCTTCGTTTTGATTCGAAAGGCTGCAAAATTCGTGGAGCGCGTGGTGGAGGTGGGGTGTACTCAAACCTGCCCGGAGGGGCACCTTTCCATGCGAGGTACCGACCCGCTGTGCCACCGTGTGTCCGCCTCTGATTGGTATGCCCCTGTGCTGGTTTATAAGCCCATTCTTTTATCACCCAACACTCGTGACTTTGTTCGGGATTGTATGCATTTTTTGGCTCAACCAGGTATCACTCGACTACTTCGTTGCTCCACATGACCGTTCCTCTGATACAATCAGTGGGGTCCGTTTTTAGGTAATCTGTGTGCAGCATTTATTAAGGATGACAGATATTCGCTATCTTCTCAGCTGTGGTGGGGAGTGGAGTTGGGTTATAAATACGCTAATGGGTTCCCCAGAAGTGAGTGCGGTGGAAGGGAGGGGCTTGAAGAGCAGTTTCATTTTTGAACTGGATATAATGCAAATGAAAATGGAAAACTGTTAGTGGTTTGTAAGCTAGTGTGTCTAAAGTAATGTTTTGTTTTCTCGTGGCAACAAAATAATTACATCATGTTACTTGAAGTACTTCCCATTAACTCGGAAGAAGGAGGGATGATTGTGTCTTTGCGTTGCCACGTCTTCATTCCAATGCTTTGTACATGAGACCACCAGTCATCCAGATGGGTTTGTTTGAAGTAGCGCCGTGTGCCACAGTTACGTGAGGTGGTATACCGGACTGCGGGCAGCGGTGTCCCCCGGCCGGCCGTGATGGACTCGTCCATGCAACTGGAGGCCGGCTGCTGTCTGTTTGAGCTGCACGTGCAGCAGCTGACGCTAACTGCTGACGCAGCACGCCAGATCGGCGACGCCGGCGTCTTCCTCACGTGGATGTTTTACAAGCAGGTCTGCTACATGCTATATGCCGACACGCTGACTGCTGACATGCTGGGCATGGTTTGTGTACTTGATCACTGTGTCTATGATGTACATTGGGAGGGGTGGTGGATGATATAAAACGGCGACCTTGGATGACAGATTCGGTTCGCGCACTGGAAAGTTGTTGCACTTTCTTGTGCGTAATGTCAGAGCGAGTTTTACTTCACCTGTGCTGGAGCGTGCATCCAGTGTTGCTGTTTAAATAATGGGTACTCTCAGTATTTAACTCCGGACCAACCGGAGACTACACTTTTTTTTTACTCAGGGCCAGCTGCAGCGTATATCCAGTTTTTATTAATTACTTTGCTGCGCTGGGAAGTACAGCTAGTTTTTCACGCCATAGCCGCTGCATGACTCCCTAACTGGTGCACTCCATTGCCGCTATGCAGTGCACTCAAAATGCACATCCGTTTTGTAAATGCATTATTTGTTGATTGAATCGAACTAGGCTCACAACCGTATATTTTATATTATTTCTTAGTTGTGCCATCATCACTGAATGAATCATTGAGGTGAATTTCACATGATGATGTGATTATTTTCACCTTCTGACTAGTTAAATCAGACATACTGAAAGAACGCACTCAGTAGATGAATTTTCTCTTCATTTATTTATTTATTTATTTATTTAACAATACATGTCCTCCACGTGCAGTGGCTGTTACGGACAGTCTGGGCTGAACTCACAGATATTTACAAAGAAAGGATAGATGTGTGGTCAATAGTGGGAGCAGATGCGCAACAAACATTCGTACGACAACATAATACAATATCCATATCACTTTCCGCACTGCATACACCGTACTTGCAACACGAGCTATACACGAGTGGCTTGTATGAGTGATAGGAAAGCGATGGCCTAAAGGTGACTTCGTAGTGTACACATATCCATGGTGTAAGTTTTTTTTTGTGGGACTAGTGTTGTTCGTGGAGATACGCTAGTGCATGTTTCTTGAAGTTAGACAGCCTCGATGTTTTTGTTTCAGTAGGAAGTTTGTTGTAGTGGAAGACAGACGAGTAGAGAAATCTCCTGCGGCCAGCCTCTCTGTGTATGGCTGGCAGGCGCAGATGGTCGTCTGCACGTGTGTGACGGCTTCGCAGGGTAGAGTTTTCAGTGATTTGACCGGCAATGTGCGTAGGCTCACCCGTCAGAATGATCTTGTGGAGCAAAGTGAGACTGTGAAATAGGTACAGATCAGCTGCAGTGAGGAGACCCAACTCGTTTCGGACATCAGTAATATGATCAAATTTTCGGAGACCTGACACGACTCTAGTGGCGAAGTTAATGATCTTGTCTAGTCTGTGGATATTTGCTGACGACCCGTTCCCGTAAACAGATATGCAGTATCGGATATTGGATATAACTAGGCTATTGACTATAGTGAAGAGGGTGCTGGTCGGCAGATGGTGACGCAGATGGTTCAGGGCCAGAAGGAACCCAGTACACTTCCGGACAACAACAGCTACAATTTATGATGTGACGTCCTTAAACATGCGTTATGCACTAATGATCGGGTATCTCTGCCTTTGTTTCCCTACAATTGGGTAATATCTTGGTGTGTCGAAGTGAATAAGTAGCCACAGGAAATGGAGGATTCGCTTACAGCACCTACTTAGCGCCTAACTGTGTTGTTAGTTGGCTCAAATCAACTAGAAGTGCCGAAAACCTGCGCTCAATAACGTATGTTCATTGATGATGCAATGTTTCAGGACATGCACTACACGCCGGTGCTGCACAAGGTGCTGCAGTTCGCCTGCTCCTCGCTCTACAAACTGTTCATGGACGAACCTCTCATCGACTACCTGACCAACGTGAGACTTGGCGGTGCGGGCTGGAGCTGCGCGACAGCTGTGTCGGTGACGGCTGAGTGGGACTCAGCGTGTGTCTTGTCTCGACGTATTTCCGACACGTGGCCTTCAAGTGGCAATGTGGTGACGCCGCGCGCAGTGGAACGAACAGAAATGGCCGAGCGATTTTGTCTGTAGGGAAGTTGGGGGTCGTGGTATTTGTTGCAGCACTGATCCAACTGGGGGCTGATTCGTCTCCGGCTGAACGGTCTGCTTCTGTATGTTGTTCGAAACATACAACAGCTCGAAGGCAGGCGAATGGTGCGCATTCAATCACAGTGTCGGTTAAGGTGATCCAGGAAATCGCCCGAGTGCCCGCTCTCGATTGTTACCACTGCGCCGCATGCCATCTGCGGTCCACGTGCATGGTCGCTAAATGACCTTGTAGTCGGCGCGCCCTTAAGCCCAAATAATCAATCAAACGGTCCACGTGCCGACCTAGCTGTCTGTCTGAGCCGCACTGCTCGAGGTGGCAGTGGTACTCTGCAGCTGGCAACTGGCGCGTCACGCCGTCACGTCACGTGCTGCTAACGCAGCCGTGGATTGGGGTGCGCTGACCTTGCCTGCCGCAGCGTCCGAAGATAACACACCACCACCGAGGCAGTCGTGTATCACCACTAGCATGGCGACGCCGTTTCGGGACTACAGTGACGGTGTTCTGGCTGAAATTGTGCAGTGCTGTAATGGTGTTTCAGGGCCCGGTGATGTGGCCTGGTTTCAGAACCAGGTGACCGTTGAGGTGCACCGCTCCCAGGGCGAGACGGACCCCAATGACGTAGTGACGGTGTTTCAGGACAAGGTGACCATCGAGGTGCACCGGTCTGAGGGCCAGCAAGATTGTCGGCAGATCGGGTCTGTCACCATCAGTTGCCGGGAGATACTCGACTATCCCAGGAACAAGTAGGTAGCTCTCCGCCAGGCTATACATGTGCAATGCATCTGAAACAAATGAAAATGCGTGGTCGCGTTTATAATTCGATTTACGGATGTGGAAACGTTTGATAATGGGTGAAAAGTGTTCATATTGGGCCCTCATGATGAAAAGAGAAAACTACAAAACTAAGCTGAGGTGGAGTGAGCTCCGAGGACGGTACCAGTTTAACTGTGGCGTGCCTGGTACCGTGGAGCGTCTGGTGCCTTTCAAGCGACCTGGCGTCAAGTTGGGATCACACGCTGGCGAATGGAAATGGAGGTTGTAGTTTGAGTGGCTTGAGTCAGTTATGAAATACACACTTTCGGTTTGTTAAATCCACAGTAAGTATTCGGTGCAGTTGGTGCGTTGTTGCGCCCTCCCCCTTCCAGTGCTGACCAAAAAAGTACAGTGACTAGCCTCCTCCCATTTCCTATGCAAGTAGCTACAGGTGAACGCTGAGGTCCATTTCACACAGGAAGGCCTGGAAGTGCCTTGCAGTCACATTATCCATGAAGCCTATCTGACTGAGGCTCAACACCCAACTGTGACTCGGTCCCTCTGACTGCCTATACCTGGATCCCTGGCCGTGATTGGGTGCCTGATCGTGACCGGATATGTGACTGTGACTGGACCTCCAGCCGTGACGAGACCTTCGACTGTGACTGTGGCCCCGCCTGTGGCCCCGCCTGTGGCCCCGCCTGTGGCCCCGCCTGTGGCCCCGCCTGTGGCCGAGCCTGTGGCCGAGCCTGTGGCCCCGCATGTGGCCGCCTGTGGCCCCGCCTGTGGCCGAGCCTGTGGCCGAGCCTGTGGCCCCGCATGTGGCCGAGCCTGTGGCCCCGCCTGTGGCCCCGCCTGTGGCCCCGCCTGTGCCGTTTGCGGATGTGACGCGCGGCGCGCCGGTGCGACCGTCGGTGTGACCGTGGGTGTGACCGTCGGTGTGACCGCCGGTGTGACCGCCGGTGTGACCGCCGGTGTGACCGCCGGTATGCCACTGGTGTGACCGCCGGTATGCCACTGGTGTGACCGCTGGTGTGACCGCTGGTGTGACCGCAGTGTAAAATAATTGACCATGTGACCTGGAAATTCACAGTTAATGGAGTTTTGCTATTTCATCCTTGTCTTAGGTTTTTACCATTTTACTACATGTGTGGGCAGTCATTATACACACGACTGCTGAAAAATGTAAAATGCATGTGACTGAAGTGAAAGGCATTCCGATTTTGTAATCCTTAAGTGGCGATCCTTTATTTTCTTCCAATCTTTCACTATTCCCAAGCAACTTCTTTCTTCATCCACAGAGTTAATGGTGAAGTAATTTTAGGACACTGTGTGACCGTCGGTGTGACCGCCGGTATGACCGCTGGTGCGACCGTCGGTGTGACAGTCGGTGTGACCGCCGGAGTGACCGTCGGTGTGACAGCCGGTGTGACCGCCGGAGTGACCGTCGGTGTGACCGCCGGTGTGACCGTCGGTGTGACCGTCTCTGTGACCGTCCCGCTCCAACAGACTGCACGGCACGGCGACCGTCGACGGTCTGGGCACTCTCTCCTACTGGTTCCGCGCCGACGCTGCACTGGAGACCTACCTGCGGCACGCGTCCACGTCGGCCGCACACAAACCCTGCACGGTGGGTTGTCGGCGGAGGAGGCGCGCGCTATGGTCACAGGCCGCATGGCGATCGGTAGCGGGGGGGGCACCATGCGAGGCTGGGTCTTTTTGAGGATTCGTAGTGGAGACGTGATGTGAGACTGGGTCTGTGTGAGGATTCCTAGTGGGGGCACGATGCGAGACTGGACCTATTTGAGGATTCATAGTGGGGGTGATGTGAGGTTGGACCTGTGCAAGGATCTGTAGTGGGACATGCTGTGAGAATGGGTCTGTTTGAGGATTCGTAGTGAGAACATGATGTGAGCCTAGGTCTTTGTGAGGATCCGTGGCGGAACATGATGCGAGACTGGACCTATGTGAGGATCCGTAGTGGGACACGATGCAAGACTGGGTCTATGTAAGGATCCGTGGCGGGACATGATGTGGGACTGGGCCTATGTGAGGATCCGTGGCGGGACATGACGTGGGACTGGGTCTGTGTGAGGATCCGTGGCGGGACATGATGTGGGACTGGGTCTGTGTGAGGGTCCGTAGTGGGACACGATGCGAGACTGGGCCTATGTGAGGATCCCCGGGGAACGTGATGTGAGGTTGGGTCTGTGTGAGTATCCGTAGTGGGGGAACATGATGTGAGGCTGGGTCCGTGTGGGTATCCGTAGTGGGGGAACATGATTTGAGACTGGATCTGTGTGCGGATTTGTAGTGAGGAAACTATGCGAGACTGGGTTTGTGATGGTCGGTATTGTGTGTGTGTGTGAGGGGGTGGGGCATGCTGCGAGATGGGTTTGTGATGGTCGGTATTGTGTGTGTGAGGGGTGGGGCATGCTGCGAGACTGGGTTTGTGATGGTCGGTATTGTGTGTGTGTGAGGGGGTGGGGCATGCTGCGAGACTGGGTTTGTGATGGTCGGTATTGTGTGTGTGTGAGGGGTGGGGCATGCTGCGAGACTGGGTTTGTGATGGTCGGTATTGTGTGTGTGTGAGGGGGTGGGGCATGCTGCGAGACTGGGTTTGTGATGGTCGGTATTGTGTGTGTGTGAGGGGGTGGGGCATGCTGCGAGACTGGGTTTGCGATGGTCGGTATTGTGTGTGTGTGAGGGGTGGGGCATGCTGCGAGACTGGGTTTGTGATGGTCGGTATTGTGTGTGTGTGAGGGGTGGGGCATGCTGCGAGACTGGGTTTGTGATGGTCGGTATTGTGTGTGTGTGTGAGGGGGTGGGGCATGCTGCGATAGTGAGTCTGTTGCGGCTTAGTAGTGGGAGGGAGAGGCACGATGTAACACCGACAGCATATGCTGCTGGGTCGGCCAGGAGCCCTGAGCCTGTATGAACTGGTTAATGACAGTTTTGTGACTGGAGCGGATTAGTGCGTGTTGAGAAATGTTTTGATTGCGGCTCCAACGACGTGTGATCGAATGGAGCCATCTGGTGGACCGTGTGGCGGTGAGGCGTCATGCTGAAGGCAAAGACATGGCATGGGAAATTCGGTGGATAGCAGTGACAGTCATGGCTCTGAATCACACCTGGTTCATATTTCATTGAATTCAAGGCTAAACATTCTTAGCCGCCAACGTGTGTTGCACCCCTCGATAGTTAGCGTTTATCTCAACCGGCCTGATAACTCATATAACAAATTTCTAACTTCCTCGTCCTTCAAGGGGCTAAACACTACAAGTGATTAAGGTGAAATAAACGATGCCCAGAAGCGTTCAATAATCATGGTCAAAGGATCAATGGAGATTATGCACGCCACTGATTAATCAGCTGATCAAGAATAAAATTAGAGAAATCAGGTACGAGTTGAGGTTATCAGCAAAGCTGCTACGATAGAGCATTGCGATTGCAGTGCTGTTAACAGGAAAGGTCGACATGCAAAGAGCTTGACATTATAAACCCGAGGTGTTTGATGTCACGGGTCAGGTGGTGTACAGACACAGTCGTGACAATAAATTCGCTAATCCTATCAGCATATCATTTGTTTTCATTTGGTACAAAATTATCTTTTTTCAACATATCATGTTTTTCTTTTGGCATGTAGCGGAAAAATAATGTGACTGCGCTACTTGAGAGCGTGCTTTGGTGTATCTACTAACGTGGTCGCATGCGGAGTTTTCTGACAGGCCACGAGTTGATCTGGATGTCTAATCGCGGGTCGGCGTTACGCGACGTGTCCGTTTCACGGGTCGTGTCGTGCGGTGCAGCAGGGGCAGGCGGCGGACGGCGGAAGCGGTGACCAGACGATTGTGGCCGGCTCGCCGGAGCTGTGTGATCAGCCGGCGCCACGGCGCGGCGGCGGCGGCGGCAGCGGCGGACCGGCGGCCGTGTCGACTCCGGTGCGGCGGCGGCTGTCGGCACGCGCCGGTCCGGTCTCTGCACGTGCCGGTCCGGTCTCTGCTCGCGCCGGTCCGGTCTCTGCTCGCCCCGGTCCGGTCTCTGCACGCGCCGGTCCGGTCTCTGCACGAGCCGCCGCCTCTGACGACACGCCGGTCACCGAGTCTGAGCGGACACCGGAGCTGCGCCGGCCGGACCTCGTCCGTACCGAGGCGGACACGGTGCGGCCGGCGCCGCGGCCCCTGGCCCGCCGACAGGTGAGCGCCGCGCGGCCCGGCCGCCGGCCCGGCCACCTGACGCCGCGCGACACCGCTGACCGCCGCAGAGTGAACATGGCCAGGGCGCAGGAGCGCACACCGCTGACTGCCGGCGGCAGCGACGGCGGCGGTCAGCGCGCGGTGTCCGGGCAGCAGGAGGCGCCGCGCACCAGCCGGGAAACCGGCCGGCGGCAGCCGACGCCGGTGTCGGCACCGATGGCCGCCAGACGAGTCGTGTCGGCGGCCAGGCCGCAGCGGACGGGCCGGCACACGCCGTCACCACCGCCGCCACCGCCACCGGCGCCGCGTCGCCAGCCGACCGCCGCCGGATACGCCACCTACACAGAGTCGTCGGCCAGTGACGCCAGCAGCAGTGACCGTGCCGGCCAGGGTCCGCCGCCGCAGCCGCAGCCGCAGCCGCAGCCGCAGCAGCAGCCGCAGCCCCAGCAGCAGCCGGAGCCGCAGCCGCTGCACGGACGCCAGCTGTGCGGTGAGTGGTGTCACCCATCGATCCTTGCAGTTCTAATCGCAATTGCTTTGTGGCATTGATTATCGTTTTTCACCCATAATTCCTGATTAGCGCCGCCAATAGGAGCAACTTAAATAATTAAGTAACGGTATGGTCAGAGAAGATCGGTATGCCTCCCGCTGCGACGGCGCTGAGGTCAAGAACGCCCACCGTTGTTATGTTGTTCTCTTCATCTTAACAGTACATATTTTGTATTTATTACAGGGTATCTCACAGGATGCATCATTGACATTCAGCTCTTAGGCCCTCTCAATACTATTCTGATGCTCTTCAACGGTCACAATGGTTATATGTAGGACGACCAAAGCGAGACCCCTTTGGGACACATACGATTCACGAAAGATGACCACTTGCTAGCAATGCGTGGTGAAACTCATGTTAACCTCTGGTAACTTATCATTAATTAACTTGTTCTGCCTGGCAACGTGTGGGCATATGTCTGATTTGGAGCTCTGACTGCAGCTTGGCGCCAACGGCTCAAAACTCTGATATTAATTTCACGGTATACCACGTGATGTATCGCGCTGTGAAAGAAGTAAAAGCGTACCTTATAGAAGGGAACATGAGCTGCACTATTGTGTCCTTAGGGTGGGTTGGTTGGGTTCTCAAATCGTAGGTGTGTATTGGTGCCGATTATTGAAAGCTCGAAACATCGACATCATTGTCACAAGCATCAAAAGTCAGACATTGGTTTATAATTTGATTTGTCACGGAGTGCATACTGCATTCTTATCAATGCTCATTTGGTTAGTTTCGTAGAACGTAGTTCTGGACCCATTTGCGCTTTGGCGATTTTGCATGCTTGTTCTGTGTAAGCCAGTGTATATGTATTTGGCTGTTAGTCGTCACTGTATATGTACTGGTGCTCCTTAAGGCTACCTGCTGCCACTACACTACGATACGTAGCATTTTCACTGGGTGCCGACAGTTGGCGGCTCCGTCGCGAGCGACGAGGGTCTCAACTCGGTCTCGGACGACGAGCGGCGCACGCTGCCGTCCGCGGACGGTTCGCCGACTTCCCGCCGCTCCCCGACTACTCGCCGCCGCTCCCCGACTACTCGCCGCCACTCCCCGACTACTGGCCGCCGCTCCCCGACTACTCGCCGCCACTCCCCGACTACTCGCCGCCGCTCCCCGACTACTCGCCGCCGCTCCCCGACTACTGGCCGCCGCTCCCCACTGGCGGCCGGCCGCTCGCCGTCGCCGGCTGGCCGCCAGCCAGCCTGGGCGGCCGACGCCGGCTCGTCGCTGGAGCGTGATTCTGAGTGCGACTCCACCGGGCCGGCGGCGCGCCCGGAGCCTCAGCTGCGCGTGACTGCCGACGTGCACCACAGGCCGTCCACCCACAGCAGTGGGCCGTCGACGGGCACGGGCACCGACAGCGACGGAGTCGTCGTGCACCGCGTGCACAGCCCGCAGGTGGGTGTACCTCACCTGTCACGCCACCTGAGGTGGCCGCATCTCACGTGTCCCGCTGTCTGGGGTGGGTGAATCTCAGGTGTCGCGCCGTCTGGGGTGGGTGCATCTCATGTGTCCTGCTTCCTAGGGTGAGCGGTCCTGGGTAGTCCTACTGCCTGGGTGGACGGTCCTCGGGTAATCCTGTAGCCTGGGGTGGGCAGTCGTCAGGTAGTCATGCTGCCTTGTGTGGGTAGCTCTCGGATAGTTTTGCAGCCTAAGGGTGGGCGGTCCTCGGGTCCTAGTGTGGTTCTGTGGCGTTAGGCCTGGTGGTCCTCGGTGCTGTGTTCTAGGATGGACTGAGGACTGAGCTGAACGATCAGCAGCCCTGTGTGGACGCGGGAGGCCCTGCGCCACGGCATGACGCGGAGTTCTTTCATAGCCAAGCATTTTGTATATTTGTGCAGTGGGGACTATATGTGTGAGTTGGGCACCAATAGTCCTTTGCGTGGATTTGTGCGTGTGTTTTGTTTTCGTCTGGTCTGTGTTAACCAGTAGCCGCTGCCGGGCCTGGAGTCAGTGTGTTGATGGCCGGGGTACTGGCCATCTGGTCTGTGTTGACCAGTAGCCGCTGTCGGGCCTGGAGTCAGTATGTTGATGGCTGGGGTACTGGCCATCTGGTCTGTGTTGACCAGTAGCCGCTGCCGGGCCTGGAGTCAGTATGTTGATGGCTGGGGTACTGGCCATCTGGTCTGTGCTGACCAGTAGCCGCTGCCGGGCCTGGAGTCAGTATGTTGATGGCCGGGTACTGGCCATCTGGTCTGTGCTGACCAGTAGCCGCTGCCGGGCCTGGAGTCAGTGTGTTGATGGCCGGGGTACTGGCCATCTGGTCTGTGTTGACCAGTAGCCGCTGTCGGGCCTGGAGTCAGTATGTTGATGGCTGGGGTACTGACTGTCTGGTCTGTGCTGACCAGTAGCCGCTGCCGGGCCTGGAGTCAGTGTGTTGATGGCTGGGGTACTGGCCATCTGGTCTGTGTTGACCAGTAGCCGCTGCCGGGCCTGGAGTCAGTATGTTGATGGCTGGGGTACTGGCCATCTGGTCTGTGCTGACCAGTAGCCGCTGCCGGGCCTGGAGTCAGTGTGTTGATGGCTGGGGTACTGGCCATCTGGTCTGTGTTGACCAGTAGCCGCTGTCGGGCCTGGAGTCAGTATGTTGATGGCTGGGGTACAAACCGTCTGGTCTGTGTTGACCAGTAGCCGCTGCCGGGCCTGGAGTCAGTGTGTTGATGGCCGGGGTACTGACCGTCTGGTCTGTGTTGACCAGTAGCCGCTGCCGGGCCTGGAGTCAGTATGTTGATGGCTGGGGTACTGGCCATCTGGTCTGTGCTGACCAGTAGCCGCTGCCGGGCCTGGAGTCAGTATGTTGATGGCCGGAGTACTAACCGTCTGGTCTGTGCTGACCAGTAGCCGCTGCCGGGCCTGGAGTCAGTATGTTGATGGCTGGGGTACTGGCCTTCTGGTCTGTGTTGACCAGTAGCCGCTGCCGGGCCTGGAGTCAGTATGTTGATGGCTGGGGTACTGACCGTCTGGTCTGTGTTGACCAGTAGCCGCTGCCGGGCCTGGAGTCAGTATGTTGATGGCCGGGGTACTGGCCGTCTGGTCTGTGTTGACCAGTAGCCGCTGCCGGGCCTGGAGTCAGTATGTTGATGGCTGGGGTACTGACCGTCTGGTCTGTGTTGACCAGTGGCCGCTGCCGGGCCTGGAGTCAGTATGTTGATGGCCGGGTACTGACCGTCTGGTCTGTGCTGACCAGTAGCCGCTGCCGGGCCTAGAGTCAGTATGTTGATGGCCGGGTACTGACCGTCTGGTCTGTGTTGACCAGTAGCCGCTGCCGGGCCTGGAGTCAGTATGTTGATGGCTGGGGTACTGGCCATCTGGTCTGTGCTGACCAGTAGCCGCTGCCGGGCCTGGAGTCAGTATGTTGATGGCCGGGTACTGACCGTCTGGTCTGTGTTGACCAGTAGCCGCTGCCGGGCCTGGAGTCAGTATGTTGATGGCCGGGTACTGACCGTCTGGTCTGTGTTGACCAGTAGCTGCTGCCGGACCTGGAGTCAGTATGTTGATGGCTGGGGTACTGACCGTCTGGTCTGTGTTGACCAGTAGCTGCTGCCGGACCTGGAGTCAGTATGTTGATGGCTGGGGTACTGACCGTCTGGTCTGTGTTGACCAGTAGCCGCTGCCGGGCCTGGAGTCAGTATGTTGGTGGCCGGGGTACTGACCGTCTGGTCTGTGCTGACCAGTAGCCGCTGCCGGGCCTGGAGTCAGTATGTTGATGGCCGGGTACTGACCGTCTGGTCTGTGCTGACCAGTAGCCGCTGCCGGGCCTGGAGTCAGTATGTTGATGGCTGGGGTACTGACC
This sequence comes from Imbricaverruca yamaguchii, assembly GCA_034440575.1. Taxonomy (NCBI): domain Eukaryota; kingdom Metazoa; phylum Arthropoda; class Thecostraca; family Neoverrucidae; genus Imbricaverruca; species Imbricaverruca yamaguchii. The sequence continues at coordinate 1,494,609 of JAOTOL010001656.1, read as the reverse complement.
GTCTGCCGGCGTGTACGCGCCACAGCCGGCCGACGAGGACACGGTCGCCATCACCGTCCACTCGGTCACACTGCACGCCCAGTCGGAGGTGTATTGCCAGAAGGGCGAGCGGCCGCTGCTGTTCGTCGAGTATCGCTTCCTGGACCTGCCGCCAGAGGAGCTAGAGTCGCCACACTCGCTGCCGCTCCGAGCGCCCGGCGAGCCGCTCAGCTTTAACTTCCGGAAAGGTGAGACAGGGAGCCGCGGAGGCGGTGGGTTTGTCACCCGTGAGCTCTGATCAGTGGTGCCCTATGCTAATCAGTGGCAATCCGTGAAGATGGCTGTGCGATAATGGATGGTAGTCTGACGATCTAGGACCACCAGCGACAGTCAGTCACGAACGGTGGCAGTCTGTGACAATCAGTGATAGTCTGTGACAATCAGTGACAATCAGTGACAGCCTGTGACAATCAGTGATAGCCTGTGACAATAAGTGACAGTCTGTGACAGTGTGTGCGATCAGTAACCAGCGACAATCTGATGATCAGTGATGACCAGTGGCAGTCTGTGATGACCAGTGACGATCGTGTGATGACCAGTAACGATCGTGTGATGACCAGTGGCAGTCTGTGATGACTAGTGACAGTCGTATGATGACCAGTGGCAGTCGTGTGATGACCAGTGACAGTCGTGTGATAACCAGTGACAGTCGTGTGATGACCAGTGGCAGTCGTGTGATGGCCAGTGGCAGTCGTATGATGACCAGTGACAGTCGTATGATGACCAGTGACGGTAGTGTGATGACCAGTGACAATTGTATGATGACCAGTGACAGTCGTATGATGACCAGTGGCAGTCATATGATGACCAGTGACAGTCGTGTGATGACCAGTGACAGTCGTATGATGACCAGTGACAGTCGTATGATGACCAGTGGCAGTCGTATGATGACCAGTGGCAGTCATATGATGACCAGTGACAGTCGTGTGATGACCAGTGACAGTCGTATGATGACCAGTGACAGTCGTATGATGATCAGTGGCAGTCGTATGATGACCAGTGACAGTCGTGTGATGACCAGTGACAGTCGTGTGATGACCAGTGACAGTCGTGTGATGACCAGTGACAGTCGTGAGATGACCAGCGACAGTTTGTGATGACCAGTGGCAGTCGTGTGATGACCAGTGACAGTCGTGTGATGACCAGTGACAGTCGTGTGATGCTCAGTGACTGTGTGGAGTCGAGCGGGCTGTGTGACGAGCAGTGACGCTGGTCCACCGCCGCCGCCTCCGCAGTGATCTCGGTGGACGCCGTCCGACACGGGCCGCGCCGCCGCCTGCTGGCCAGCCAGCTGCAGCGGGAGTCGGCCGACCGCGGCATCATCACCTTCACCGTGGTGGCAGAGCCGACCACCGACTCGGCAGACGACTCGGCAGAGTGTGCAGACGTTGGGTCAGTGTTGTGGTCCGACCCGCTGTCTAAACGCCTCGGCTTCTGGAGATGGACCGTTTGCTAATGGGTGGCCGAACCCACACTATCTGGAACTGTCATATTCGGCGTGAACATGACAGCGCGCCAAAAAAATAAACACCATCACAACATAACATCATTTCATCCTCACAGGGCAGGAGTCTTACACGATTCAGTCGCTTGTTTCATGGTACCGTTTTGTCGGTTCTGCCGCTTGTCGGTTCTGCCGTATTCACATGTCTCCTAACCTGTCTACATTGGCAGGTACGCGCACCTCTGTCTGCCCGACCTGGTGGCCTCAGGTCATGACCTGAGTGAGAGCCGACTGCCGCTGTGTTCGGCTGACGGCGAGGAGACGGGCCACGTCAGTGTCAGCGTGCGCGCGCTGGACGCGCTGCGGGCCGTCTCCCAACGCTGAACAGAGCTGCCGCTGCCGCTGCCACGCCGCAGCCAGCTGGGCGGCTGGTGTTGCGTCAGTACCGCCTCTGGCAGCAGAGTCTTCTGTTGCCTGCGTCAGTACCGCCTCTGGCAGCAGAGTCGTCTGCCACCTTCTGTCGGCTGGTGTTGCGTCAGTACCGCCTCTGGCAGCAGAGTCGTCTGCCACCTTCTGTCGGCTGGTGTTGCGTCAGTACCGCCTCTGGCAGTCGTCTGCCACCTTCTGTCGGCTGGTGTTGTGTCAGTACCGCCTCTGGGAGCAGAGTCGTCTGCCACCTGCTGCCGGCTGATGTTGCGTCAGTACTGCCTCTGGCAGCGGGGTCGTCTGCCACCTTCTGTCGGCTGGTGTTGCGTCAGTACCGCCTCTGGCAGTCGTCTGCCACCTTCTGTCGGCTGGTGTTGTGTCAGTACCGCCTCTGGCAGTAGTCTGCCACCTTCTGTCGGCTGGTGTTGTGTCAGTACCGCCTCTGGCAGTAGTCTTCTGCCACCTGCTGCCGGTTGGTGTTGCGTCAGTACCGCCCCTGGCAGCAGAGTCGTCTGCCACCTTCTGTCGGCTGATGTTGCGTCAGTACCGCCTCTGGCAGCAGAGTCGTCTGCCACCTTCTGTCGGCTGGTGTTGCGTCAGTACCGCCTCTGGCAGTCGTCTGTCACCTTCTGTCGGCTGGTGTTGTGTCAGTACCGCCTCTGGCAGCAGAGTCGTCTGCCACCTGCTGCTGGCTGGTGTCGCGTCAGTACCGCCTCTGACAGCAGAGTCGTCTGCCACCTGCTGCCGGCTGGTGTTGCATCAGTACCGCCTCTGGCAGAGGGTGGCTGGGTTCGGCCCGTCTGAGCAGCGGGGAGCGGTAACGTTCCCGCAGCTCAGTGGTGCTGTGTGGTGACGTTCCACTGGGTCATGACTGGAAGCTGGATAGCACGACCATTCGACAACCCAGCTGAGATGGTGACTGATTTGTTGGCATGGGCTTAATCAGCCATACCGTATGTACAAAGCAGTGACGATTCTAGTCCAGCAAGCTAGTCTTTTCTTATCCGATTGATAGCACATCTTAAAAGCGTCATCAATGTTCGCGTGCACGGTATAACGCCTGAAGGAGAGACGATGGGCAGCTTAATAATGCGGATCAATACCTACTCATGGGAACGGTAACGGAAACGGTGCGTTGTGCAATTTTTGTTATTTACAGCTACAACCTCCCTGAATGTACTTCAGTGCTAAATATGTGCCACGCATGTAATGAATACGTGCATTGTGTATTTAATTGGTACATGGCATGTGGCATGCGTGTTGATTCTGGTAGCATGTAACAGCGGTGTGCAGCTTTGCTCCTCGACGGGGCTCAGAGTGACACATGATGCCATTTAGACCGTATCCTGCCCGGATTCGGGCCTAGTCAGACGCGCCACGGAAATAATTGTAACGAAGAAGACTGACTTCATGGAAGTACGCGAAGTTTGATGTGCGTCCGCACTAAAACTTTCTGGGAAAACCTATTCGGCGCAAAATGTGTTGGATCACAGGTACGCTGATTCGTGTAATCAGACCTGATTTGCCAATTGTTCGTGGAGTTGTTCTGCACCACTTATAATCTCTCACATCGTTCAACCAATGTAGCAGATATGCTGATTCCCAGTAGTGGAAACATTAACCTTATGGTGTGTTATACTTGGGAGTGTAGGCTGTAATGATTCTGGTAGTACAACACAAGCCGTCCAGTGGACAGCCACCAGGCGTACGCATAGAGGCGTAGTGCCGTTAGTATTGATGCGTCGTGTAGGCATGTATATGTCGCCGCTGAAGTGATGCCATCGAAAAGTGATGGGTTCGGAGAGACCGTGGTTCGTACCGCGTGTTGGATACCTCTGTCCACCCGGCGCAGGCTCACGGGCCGTGTTCTCGGCGGGTGTGCGGGTGTGCGTGAGGACGGTCAGAGCTGGGTTGTGTGTGGCTCCACATGGTGTGTCGTCCACAGAGGGCTCCGATGTGTCACTTGGTCATCACCCGACGCAGAGAAGGCGACGTCCTCTGCTGGCGTTGAACACGTGCATGCACAGTGGACACGTTAGGTGAGGCTAATGCGCTTTACCTCGAGTACGAGCAAGTCTTTTCCGGTGCATCTCATCCAAGGAACCGCTTAGCGTATGTGCGTTCAGTTGGCGTGGATACGAACCGTCTGAATGGCATGATACGTGTTTTGCCACCGCATGCTCGATACCTTCTGCACAGGCTGATCGATGCCAGAGCCCGTTTATTTTACAACTGAAGTATGATTTTCAGTGGGCATCATTGACGTCAGCACGATACTGACCTTTAAAGTCGGCTAATTGACCACATTTTGGTAGAAGCGCCCTGAAGCTCAAATCACTTTTGAAGTCTACTTAATTATGGCCATTAAGTCATCATAGTCGGAAAATTTTCTTCGTGATCGTATTCCAACAGGTTGTGGTTTTAAGCAGTTCGCTGTCTGTGTTGCAGTTCGTGAACAGAACACCTCTGTTCTAAATTTTTGTGGGCATAATTGTTTGAAGGTGTTCATGTGCTCACCTGTTTTCTTACCTCCGGAATGTGGTCAAAATAGCGTTCAGTTCAGTTTTCAGCCGGTCGGCCTCCGGGTACCGTAGTCCTCGGATGAACTGACGTCCCGGGGTCGCGGGGCAGGTGGACGGTGCCAGCACCTCCACCGCCACAGGGCCGACGGCCGGGCTGGACGAGCTGCTGGGCCCACACCCCACGCCCATCTCCACCGCCACAGGGCCGACGGCCGGGCTGGACGAGCTGCTGGGCCCACACCCCACGCCCATCTCCACCGCCACAGGGCCGACGGCCGGGCTGGACGAGCTGCTGGGCCCACACCCCACGCCCATCTCCACCGCCACAGGGCCGACGGCCGGGCTGGACGAGCTGCTGGGCCCACGCCCCACGCCCATCTCCACCGCCACAGAGCCGACGGCCGGGCTGGACGAGCTGCTGGGCCCACACCCCACGCCCATCTCCACCGCCACAGGGCCGACGGCCGGGCTGGACGAGCTGCTGGGCCCACACCCCACGCCCATCTCCACCGCCACAGGGCCGACGGCCGGGCTGGACGAGCTGCTGGGCCCACGCCCCACGCCCATCTCCACCGCCACAGGGCCGACGGCCGGGCTGGACGAGCTGCTGGGCCCACACCCCACGCCCATCTCCACCGCCACAGGGCCGACGGCCGGGCTGGACGAGCTGCTGGGCCCACGCCCCACGCCCATCTCCACCGCCACAGGGCCGACGGCCGGGCTGGACGAGCTGCTGGGCCCACGCCCCACGCCCATCTCCACCGCCACAGGGCCGACGGCCGGGCTGGACGAGCTGCTGGGCCCACGCCCCACGCCCATCTCCACCACAGTCATAGCTGTATCCCTGGAACTTTGCACTGGTGTCGGGCACAGGGCGCACAAATGCACAATTGTCTGACGTGACGCGATGCAATTGGATGACAACTGAATGTCCGTTTCTGAATCATGAAATGCTGCCGAGCTGGAGACGTTGAAGTTTTGTCTGGTTAGAGGAGCAGGGATTGAACGTGAATACGTAGCTGTGGCCAGGACAATATACAAGCAAACGCAGCATCCACTAGTCATACTGCAGGGTGGTGCCACCGCAGGGACGACCTTTTCCATCCTCTGCCCGCCGTGAACCTGGGGGAGCAAACAGTTTGTCCTCCCACATGGCGTCTGGGGTAGCCTTTTCACAAATGGCAAATGGTTAGGGCCGATGGGGAGGCTTAGACCTCCAGGATGGCAGAAGAGGACCCCAGGACACGAGAGAGCAGGTCCCTGGGAAGGGGTTGGAGGCCTTCGGAGGATGATAATGAGGACCAAAGAGCCAAAGACTAGAACACCAAGCCCTCGCCAGGCCGGCCGGAAAATACACCTTCACAAAAAGGGGCTGCAGAATGTGGTTCTTGGGAGCCTCCTACCGACCAGTCTACGTGAAGATGGCGCCTGGCTGCCTCGTGGGGCTGTGCTCGCGACCGCTCCGATCCGAGCTGATTCTATCGGAACCAACCATGCAAGTATTGAGCGCCTCGCTAGACACTTTCCTTACGTTATTTCGGCATGCTTTGGGACATCCTAGACCACTACACATTCGCCAAATTTATGGTCGTGTGTTTGATGGAGAGTCCGCGAAGTCACCCAGGATCACACCAATAGGATGCAGAGTATGACGTCATCCGCCCGTGGTGCACCTCAGTGATTGGTAGCAGCTGTGCTCGCATCACTCGGTGGCCTCATCGTGACCTCACCTGACGCGCACTGCACTGGACCCGACTGTCCTCAGCGGCCGGCGAGCGGCAGCCGGCGATGGGATACGCCACGCCTAACCCTAGGGGATCGGAGCTGTGGGACCCAGGGAACATCCAGTATACGCAGCGTTCGAACAGTAGAAGGTGAAGAATAGGAAGAAGAATGTGTGCTAGGTAGCTATAAGGACTAGCGAAAATCCGATTGGGACTCAACATGGGCACCTATTCCGTGGAGTACATTGCACAAAAAATACACTACTATTTACACCAAAAAGTCCTAACTTGGGAAAAGCCATTCAAAGCACCTAAAATTATGTACTCATTAATTATCAAATACAATGTGTTCATTCTAATTTGGCGGGTGACACACACTTCCCTATTTGGTGTTTTACAAACTTTCATCCCGCACAACATATAAATACGTGCAAGGAAAGGTAGTTCACACAGCATCAAGCCGACTGGGGTTGGGAGAATGGGTGGTGGGGGTGGTAGGGAACCAAACAGCACCGCGCGCTGATGCTTACAAGCAAAAGAGAGATTCGGCCCAGTTTGGTTTTGGGCTATCTTTACCAGAAATCCGAGAAACCCCAACTGACCCGTCGACTCCCCACACCTACACACATTCCACACTCCGTCGATGGCAGGAACCCTTCTATAGAAAAGAAAATGCAGAGATGCTCACTCATGTTGAAAAGGCCCCAACGCTTAGGCGATCCCCACGGGAACTATCTACCCTGAGGAAGAAATCAATGGAGCTGTATATGCCCTAACTAATAAAATTACACCATTGGATACACCACGCCCTTCAACTGAGAACATCGATATATAATTCATATGCACTCCTGGTTGGGCAACATCATCCATTTCTGTGCCGATGAACTGATTGAAGCACTTTTCGGCCGTTCCAGTCTGAGCGGGGTCCGTGTTGCATGCAGATACTATCACACGATACTGGCGGGGACGTAGGAAAATCCCAATTCGGGATGAGGTGCTTGATGGGTTGATTTTCAGCGCAGCTCTCGCAGGGTGAATGGTTAAGAGACTCGGAAAAGGGAGCGAGTATGGTTCCTGTGCCCTTCCCGCTGTTGCTGCAGCCATGTCATGGAACAGTACCAGGCGAACACAATCCACGGCTCTTATTATTTTTGCGTGTGTTTGTCGTCTTCTGACTTTAAAACATCAGTCCTATCCAAATACATTTTATTGCGAATAGTCTCGTGACTTAACCATGCCTACGGATAACACCATCATGACACACAAGCAAATTTAATGTCATTGTGTCCTATTAACACGACATAACATCGCTCAAGCTGGGCTATGCATCTCATAAGGCACGTTAAGTCTACCCCAGAATCGATCATTACAAGGCGCTTGTTGCTCACGTGCTGCTGTTAATAACAACAGCTATTGCATGCACACATTGAAGTGTTGCATCTTACTGGCAGTGGTGTACAAACTTCGATCGGTCGCACTCATCCTGCTATTCAAGGCGACCGCGACAGGCAGGCAGCAATTGCACGTCGGTTACAGCATATTGGTGTGGCAGTTGTGCTGACCCCTCCCAATGTGTTAGGTACTAGAAACACTCGGCGTTTGTGTCTGTGAGCGTTCACTGACGTAATGACTAACAGAATCGACCAACGGCTTGCCGATTTCTACTGCGGACAACTTGGTTCCACTCGTCATATTCCAATGTGATCGGCGACTCCACTTCTCGTTTCGCCCCGCACACGTTTAGAAAGACCTAATGGTGTGTAGGGTTCGGCGCCAAGTCAGCTGGCAATTTACCGAAGGACCCTTTATCGCGGCAATGAACACTCGTCTCTCAAACTGTTAGAGCCCGTCCGCGGGAAGGCTGCCTGGCCTGGCTGCTTGGTTGCTGCCAACTTCTCAGCCTCCCGGGGCCACTTCTCACCTCTCACCTCGGCCGCCAGATGGACGCTCGTGCGGCGAGTTTCCATTAGCCGACGCTGGGCGCGCTGCCGTCGCCCGCTCAGCCCTTGACGTCCGGCCCCTTGCTGCCCTGCGTGTAGGCGCTGGCGGCGGCGTACGACTGCGGGTGGTTGCAGTACTCGCAGAAGCCCGGCTGGCCGGGGTTTCCGGGCGGTCCCTGCACGCCGGTCAGACCGGGCCGACCCTGCTCGCCTCTCTCGCCGACTCTGCCTGGCAGACCGACGCCCGGCGGCCCGGACGAGCCTGTGAACACACGACGGCAAGCTCAGTCATAACTTACACACGTCATGTGGTGCCGAGCCCAGCTACAGTCTACACACGTCATATGGCGCCGAGCCCAGCCAGTCTGCACACGTCATATGGTGCCGAGCCCAGCCACAGTCTGCACACGTCATATGGTGCCGAGCCCAGCCACAGTCTACACACGTCATATGGTGCCGAGCCAAGCCACAGTCTGCACACGTCATATGATACGGAGCCAAGTCACAGTATACAGTCATATGGTTCAAATCGAACACTTGGAGGGCTCCTTCAGCCAGATACGAATGGCTTTCCTGGCCGACAAGGAAACAGATGTGTCAAGATCCAGCAGTTCAGTTGATGTTCATGCTGTTGCATGTTCAGGTCTTGCGCGGCCCCGTCCGACAGTGAGCCGGTGGGACGGTGAGCCGGTGGGACGGTGAGTCGGTGGGACGGTGAGCCGGTGGGACGGTGAGCCGGTGGGACGGTGAGCCGGTGGGACGGTGAGCCGGTGGGACGGTGAGCCGGTGGGACGGTGAGCCGGTGGGACGGTGAGCCGGTGGGATGGTGAGCCGGTGGGACGGTGAGCCGGTGGGACGGTGAGGCGGTGGGACGGTGAGCCGGTGGGACGGTGAGCCGGTGGGACGGTGAGCCGGTGGGACGGTGAGCCGGTGGGACGGTGAGCCGGTGGGACGGTGAGCCGGTGGGACGGTGAGCCGGTGGGACGGTGAGCCGGTGGGACGGTGAGCCGGTGGGATGGTGAGCCGGTGGGACGGTGAGCCGGTGGGACGGTGAGCCGGTGGGACGGTGAGCCGGTGGGACGGTGAGCCGGTGGGACGGTGAGCCGGTGAGCGGTGGGATGGTGAGCCGGTGGGACGGTGAGCCGGTGGGACGGTGAGCCGGTGGGACGGTGAGCCGGTGGGACGGTGAGCCGGTGGGACGGTGAGCCGGTGGGACGGTGAGCCAGTGGGACGGTGAGCCGGTGAGTCGGTGGGATGGTGAGCCGGTGGGACGGTGAGCCGGTGGGACGGTGAGTCGGTGGGACGGTGAGCCGGTGGGATGGTGAGCCGGTGGGATGGTGAGCCGGTGGGACGGTGAGCCGGTGGGGGTGAGCCGATGGGATGGTGAGCCGGTGGACGGTGAGCCGATGGGACGGTGAGCCGGTGGGACGGTGATCCGGCGGGACGGTGAGCCGATGGGACGGTGAGCCGGTGGGACGGTGAGCCGGTGGGACGGTGAGCCGGTGGGACGCTCACCAGGCATGCCGGCCGGACCCATGGGACCCTCGATGCCGATGCCCTCTGGCCCGGGCGGACCCTGGTCGCCTCGCTCGCCGTGTGGCCCGTGCGGGCCCGGCGGGCCGCCAGCGCCGTTCAGACCGGGCATGCCGCGGTCGCCGGGAGGGCCGCGGAAGCCGCGGTCGCCGGGCGGGCCCGGGTCGCCGGGGAAGCCGCGTGGGCCGCGCCGCGACCGGCCCGGTCTGCCCGCCGGACCCTGCAGGCGAGCCGTCAGCTCCTCCAGCCGATCGCGCAGCACGGTGGCGCAGATGTCGCGCACCTCGTCTTCGCTGAAGGAGCGGCCCTGTCGGTGGCCATGGACGGTCAGACATTGGACACCGCACACTGGATGACACCCACGCTAGATGGACAGTTCTACAGCACGAGACACCCTACACTAGAGGGTAGGCCCTGCACCAGAAATAACCACACTAGGCCCTGCACCACGGCAGACATGAGACGCCCTACACTAGAGGGAGGCCCTGCACCACGGCAGACACGATACACCTACACTAGAGGGGATGCCCTGCACCACGGCAGACAGGAGACACCCTACACTAGAGGGGAGGCCCTGCACTACGGCAGACACGATACACCCTACACTAGAGGGATGCCCTGCACCACGCAACCCCCCCCACAGGGGACCCTCACGGCAGACAGAGACACTCTACACTAGAGGGCAGGCCCTCACCACGGCAGACACGAGACACCCTACACTAGAGGGTAGGCCCTGCACTAAGGCAGACACGATACACCCTACACTAGAGGGGAGGCCCTGCACCACGGCAGACACGATACACCCTACACTAGAGGGGATGCCCTGCACTAAGGCAGACAGGAGACACCCTACACTAGATGGGAGGCCCTGCACCACGGCAGACACGATACACCCTACACTAGAGGGCAGGCCCTGCACCACGGCAGACAGGAGACACCCTACACTAGAGGGCAGGCCATGCACCACGGCAGACACGATACACCCTACACTAGAGGGCAGGCCCTGCACTAAGGCAGACACGATACACCCTACACTAGAGGGGAGGCCCTGCACCACGGCAGACACGATACACCCTACACTAGAGGGGAGGCCCTGCACTAAGGCAGACACGATACAGCCTACACTAGAAGGGAGGCCCTGCACTACGGCAGACACGAGACACCCTACACTAGAGGGGAGGCCCTGCACCACCACAACCCTACAAAGGGATGCGCGACAGAGAACACACTAGAGGGGCCCTGCACTACGGCAGACAGGAGACACCCTACACTAGAGGGGAGGCCCTGCACCACGGCAGACAGGAGACACCCTACACTAGATGGGAGGCCCTGCACCACGCCAGACACGATACACCCTACACTAGAGGGGAGGCCCTGCACCACGGCAGACACGATACACCCTACACTAGAGGGGAGGCCCTGCACCACGGCAGACACGATACACCCTACACTAGAGGGGAGGCCCTGCACCACGGCAGACACGATACACCCTACACTAGAGGGAGGCCCTGCACCACGGCAGACACGATACACCCTACACTAGAGGGGAGGCCCTGCACTAAGGCAGACAGGAGACACCCTACACTAGAGGGGAGGCCCTGCACTACGGCAGACACGGTACACCCTACACTAGAGGGGAGGCCCTGCACTAAGGCAGACAGGAGACACCCTACACTAGAGGGGAGGCCCTGCACTACGGCAGACGCGGACATCTCGCACTTAGGACAGCCTTACACTACGCCAAAGACGAGTCATCCTGCACTAGGGAGCGTCCTACATCACGTCAGATACGAGATCGAAGGCGCAGCCAGGGCCCCGGGTCTGAGACCCCTTATAAAAATTATATAAATTAAGGAAGACATTCTTGGATTTGGACCACCCCAAACATCAGACACAAGACATCCCACGCTGGAGAGGCAACCCTATATCACGCCAGACACGAGACATTCCACGCTGGAAAGGCAGCCCTATATCACGTCAGACGTGAGACATCCAACGCTGGAGAGGCAGCCCTATGTCACGTCAGGAGAGAGACATCCCACGCTGGAGAGGCAGCCCTATATAACGTCAGACACGAGACATCCCACGCTGGAGAGACAGCCCTATATCACGTCAGGAGAGAGACATCCCACGCTGGAGAGACAGCCCTATATCACGTCAGGAGAGACACATCCCACGCTGGAGAGGCAGCCCTATATCACGTCAGACACGAGACATCCCACGCTGGAGAGGGAGCCCTATATCACGTCAGGAGAGAGACATCCCACGCTGGAGAGGCAGCCCTATATAACGTCAGACACGAGACATCCCACGCTGGAGAGACAGCCCTATATCACGTCAGGAGAGAGACATCCCACGCTGGAGAGGCAGCCCTATATCACGTCAGACGCGAGACATCCCACGCTGGAGAGACAGACCTATATCACGTCAGACACGAAACATCCCACGGTGGAGAGGCAGCCCTACACCACGTCAGATAAGACTCACATATCCAGATCCTTGCTGTGTGCCGAGGTGTCAGTCGCGTATCCAGGGCGATCTCGGGTTGCTGGATACGCCACGGTGCTATATTGAAACACACATGCCAATACCCACCTGCTTGCCTGCCTGCCTGCTTGCAGGAACATCAACTACCCACAAGCCTGATGCCTGTTCTGCGCAGCATCGCTTTGGAAAATGACGTAACAATATACCTCCATTTAGATGAATGGGTCGGTCCGCAGGTGAATCTGATGGACTCCAGAGTCACGAGGAGTCATTTTTGGCAGATAAGAGCGACTGCTGGTATACACTGGTGTACTGTTCTGCACCAGCTGCTGGCTGGATCTGGTTGCAGCTGCTACCGTTCATGGTAGCGTAAGGAGAGTGCGCGTCTGCTGGGCGGAACCGCCAGCCGCTACATTAACTCTCCCAACAGATGACATCTGGAAATTATGTATGAAATCTAGCAAGTTGCGTCAAAAACGAAAGGCTGCCAGCAGTAATCTTCCGAAGCGCATGCGCCATTACGATGAAGAATACTTCTGGTGTTATACGAAATTAGAAATAGGGTGAGGTGGATGGGGAGGATGAGAGAAGAGAAGGGTTGATGGTCAGACCGTACCGGTGTTCCGGGCCGCCCGCTACCTCCGGGAGGTCCCCGCTGGCCGGCCGACCCTGACACTCCAGGGAGACCCTGCTGGCCCGGCTCGCCAACCGGCCCCTTGTGACCCATCGGGCCGGGTCGACCGTCGGCGCCCCGCTCGCCCGGCTGTGGGTCACGGTCACGGACAGGTGTCATCGACACACGTCATCACTGATGTCATCGACACACATCATCACTGATGTCATCGACACACGTCATCACTGATGTCATCGACACACGTCATCACTGATGTCATCAACACACGTCAACACTGATCCCACTGACACACGTCATCCATGAAGTCATCGATACACGTCATCCCTGATGTCATCGACATACGCAATCACTGATGTCGCCGACACACGTCATTACTGATGTGTGTAAGTCAGAGTAATGACATTATTGCCCAAAACCTTTACAGAAGGGTGTTGTACACAGTTCCACGAAAGGTCACGGACAAATGTAACTGAATGGGTGGAGAACGCCGTGGCGTACGTTAGTCCTATGACACACCAATGCCGCTAAGAGAACCTGGACATTAATCGGATGTCATTTGTGACAAATTTCCATGCTCAATATAAGGACCATCCCCTTACGTAAGAACTACTACCTGGGTGTAACTGATGATCAGAAATGTTTTCTACCGGCAAGAATGAGTATCAGTGCGCATTTTACGATGTGATCTGATGATATTTGTATGTCGCTACATGGCGCAAATTCAGTTTGATGGCCAAACCAATGTGTTTCTTATTGGGAGCGCTAATCTCCGCTGGCCACAAAATAACGCGTGACGAACAACTGGCAACAACGACTTGTACTGTGTAGCTCAATGCAATAGTGGTGCATGCACCACGTGTCATTCTAAAGGTACAGCACAGAAATGAAAGGAAAAACCCGAACCACCTGTTGCACCCATGGCTGACGAAAAACGGTGGCGCCCGGTACTGCCCGACCCGTCTCGTAGCAACCGATCATTGATTCAGCCACTGCACGGGCAGCGCCGCACACTGAAGTGAGGTAAGAGCCGGCAGCAGAGCGCGTTATCCAGCTAGTTTGTGATATATTGAGGTGAATCACCACGTACATATATGTATATTCATGCAGGCATTTTAGGCCAAATAACTAACAAAGCTATTGCTCTTTAAGGCGCTCAATCGTTTTGAGGAGTATTTAATCAAGACGGCACGTGAGTATTTACAGAACAAAAAAATAAAATTAGCGAACATCTTCATCATTTCGCAACTGCAGGAGATCATTGTGAGATTATTGGATGAAAAGTGTATGCTCAAGGATATAAGGCAGTGAAGGTAGGTAGGTCAATTGCATTTATCATTTTGGACCCTTCTGGAACACAGTGCTATAGAACACTATGGCCGAAAACATGGTACCAGCAAACGTATCCCTGGTGAGATACGACAACCCCGTTTTGGTCACAAAAAATACCGAGAAGAGGACGGCACGTGCTAAAGACAAGACAACTGTTCCGGTCCCACCAGAAGGCCTCGGACCAGTACCAACATCAGACCAGGGAGCTGTGCCAAGGCGATCCGGCCACGGCGACTCGAAACAAGATACCGAGGAAGTGCTTAATTCCATAATTCCTCCTCGAGAATGGGAAGAGGAAGGTGGTCAGCTGTGGCGGCAGCAGGTCTCCACAACTCCAGCTACCCGGCTAGACGTTCTGAACCTTCAGGAGCAGCTTGACATGAAGCTACAACAGCGACAGGCGAGAGAAACTGGCATTTGCCCAGTACGACGCGAGCTGTACTCCCAAGCATATGACGAAGTTATCCGGCAAGTAAGTGATACCTAACATGAAGAATGAATTATATATACATAGAAAAAGGTGAGTGATGAGGTAGGTATTTGAGACATCAACATGAATACTGTTGCACTGGTACTGATGGTGTACTGGTAAGAGTAATGCTGGTACTATTAACACTCGCACGTCCGGCGGTCCGCGCCAACTTCGCATGTCCGGGGGGCAGACGCCTGCCCCCCTAAGATCTCTAGAACTATGCTAGCTAACGACAAACGGAAAACGGCGTTGGATAGCTGGTGACGGGCTCCATCGAAAGTGCTTCGGTATTTTTTTCAGCTCAGGTCAACATTCAGGTCACTGGGACATCATAGGTCAAATTCGACCAGATCAGGTGGGACTCAGATATGAACACATATCTCAGGACCTGTAACAGATAGAAACAAATGGCGAACGCCATTCGACAGTCCTTGAAATGCACTACCGACAATAGGCGGTGTAATTTCAGGTCAGGTCAACCGAAACTCAGGTTAAGGCCTAGGGAGGCCATGTAAGGTATCAATCAACACGTCTTGACGATACAAGCAGAATGCCGGAAATTTCAGCCTTCTAGCTCAATGCAGTGCGATGCAATGCGCATAAATGTGTAGTGGTCTCAGGTGACCTCAGAGACCTTGGTGATGTCACTGAGCAAAAATGTCAGCGGTAACTTTGAGCATAGCTTCCATCTACATGCCACAAGAGTTGTGAGATTATTCCGAGCGCAAACATGTAACTAGGAAACATTTGTATATTTTACCATAGCCCTATAATGGGAAAGCCAGTGCAACGACCTGGCCTAAGGTCAATGCTACGAAAAAAAACGATATACATATTATGGTCCCTGATGAGATTATGACATGCTATAAGTTTGAAATCAATCGCCCAATTATTGTGGAAGTTATACCACCTAGAACTCCGAGTGTAGTTGGGTCACTTCGCGTCACCTGGGGACCTGACTTGAGATGACCCAGGATTAAAAATGTATAAGGATATGTGGAAAAGACCAATGAACAGCTATGCGAGGTTTGGCCTTGCTAACCCCATTAGTTTGGCGGCAAATGAGGAAGAACCGGAGGGGGAGCAGATATCTGCCTCCCCGGACGTGCGCGGGTTAGCGCAAATGTTAACATTGGTAGAAAAGCATCAAGGAATGCAAGCGGTCAGACATTGCACATGCTACATAAAATTAGGCATAGGCATATTTAAACTGATGCAGTTGACTTTCGTCGCAAGATGGCAAGAAGTTGCTGTTTCTTCAATCCTGCCAGTGGTCAGCTACATTGGCTTGAGGTTTTTTTCAACCAGAAACCTTTCCAACGGGGAGATAATCATTGATGTAGCCCCTTCACGCCGTGACGTCAACGATAGCGAGATAATTGGTGCATACTATCGCCGTGGATTTCTAATACCGACTTGCAAAAACTTGTCACTTATGCCGTTGACATTTTTGGTTAGGGATGTCGAAAAAAATAACTATAATCGTTGAGGGTATCCGTTTGTTCAAGAGCATACCTAAGCATTGAATGCATATTTCCATGAAAAACCGATGGCGATACTTATGACCACGTTTGATGCGTGCTTAAGGTGACATCAGCGTATGTCATGACAGCCACGATATAGTGATGGTGCAGTGATGGCTGTCATTTTCCCACTTTTACAAACTGTTGTATGTGAAACGAGGTAACGCTACGTGACCGATGTAGTCGATGAGCCCCTATGCTCCATTAACTAACCGAAACGAGTTGACAAGATATGTGTCACGCTGAAACATGATGCTTTGCGTTGGCTTCAGAACAGCGTCATGCTATCTTTGCTTATGAGGTGGTGTACAGCAATGCACGGTGTGGTGTCGCGACACAGCCTGTGGCTACCTTCCAGGGAAGCCGTGGGCTCTCAATTGTGGCGCAAAACCACGTAGTGAGCCATGGAAGGGACCAATTTCAGGTCGCGCGATTTGAGAACGACGAGTTTCTGAGTTTTTTTTTAATCTGGGACTCGCACCATCAGACAGGTTAGCACAATTATTTTGGTGGAAATTCCTACACCAGCAGGCGCATCTGATGTGCAAAAAATCATAAAAATAAGTATTCACTCAAAAACCCATTTCCACGTCTTTACCATGCACGTTTCCACTGGCAGGTGACCATCAACTGTGCCGAGAGGGGTCTGCTGCTGCTCAGGATCCGGGACGAACTGCGAATGACGCTGTCCGCCTACCAAACGCTCTACGAGAGCAGCTGCGCCTTTGGCATGCGGAAGGCGTTGCAGGCGGAACAGGGCAAGGAGGAGATGGAGGCCACTATTGCTCAGCTCGAGGTCGACAAGGAGGAGCTACTGAGACAGGTCAGTGAGAGCAGCTTCTTAACAGCTGCTATTCCCCCACATCTGAGGTTTGGGACACATAGGCACTACTAAAGAGAATCACTGATACACTGGTGACTGGTGATGGACATCGATAAAGAGACAGAGGACAATACAGAGAGCGTAAAGAGATAACAAGGAGATACAGAGCAGCTACAGAGTACGATCGGTAAGGACAGAAACCGAAGCCCAACATCTGTGTTCTACAGCTCTGAACAAGCTGCATATACTGTGCCAACACCATATATGGCTTGAGGTCTTGAAAGCTTGAGGCCCAAATTCGGGTGTATGGGATAGTTATGCATTCCAACAGGGCATGGTTGTTGCACCGAGAGAAGGTTGAAATGTCACATGACACCTTCATTTCTCACTTGTGAAGCTTCAGCTTAGCAACACAATTTGACAATTTGTGAAGCTTAGCAAGACAATTTGAAGGTGGGGAATGGAAGTAGATGCCGCCACCAGATTATAAGTTCACGTTCAAAAGAGTGAAGTCATAATAGTTTTAAGTTGATAACGTCCTTCTTTCTCCGTTCTGAAAGGCATCGTTGGGTAGAATACGTAATTGGATGCACAGTACACGTGGGGAATATTGCTGGACACATCATCCAGGCTGAGAACACATTCGCGGAGTAAGAGGATTACACTTCACGTGACACCTTCGTCTTGCTTTGACTTAGCAATTGAGACGCTGAGTAATTGGCACCGAGCACGATACAGCAGAGCATGAGCACGACACAGACGGAGCACGAGCACGATACAGACGGAGCACGAGCACGAAACAGACGGAGCACTAGCACGAGACAGACGGAGCACGAGCACGAAACAGACGGAGCACGAGCACGATACAGACGGAGCACGAGCACGAAACAGACGGAGCACGAGCACGAAACAGACGGAGCACTAGCACGAGACAGACAGAGCACGAGCACGATACAGACGGAGCACGAGCACGAAACAGAGGGAGAACTAGCACGAAACAGACGGAGCACGAGCACGATACAGACGGAGCACACACGAGAAACGAGCACGATACAGACGGAGCACGAACATAAGACGGGAGAAGCACGATACAGACGGAGCACTAGCACGAGACAGACAGAGCACGAGCACGATACAGACGGAGCACGAGCACGAAACAGAGGGAGAACTAGCACGAAACAGACGGAGCACTAGCACGAGACAGACGGAGCACTAGCACGAGACAGACGGAGCACTAGCACGATACAGACGGAGCACGAGCACGAAACAGACGGAGCACTAGCACGAGACAGACGGAGCACTAGCACGAGACAGACGGAGTCATTGCGGAAATGGAAGTCTGACCTCCTCAACAAGCAGCGCCATCTGAACCTTCGGTCATCCAGTCACCTTTTCTCCTAGTCCTGACCTGGTTTGTTGCAGAGGTGATACTGTCGTTGATTTGGCCCCACAGTGTGTGTGAGTTATGATTAATGATGCGGCGCACATGTAGAAGACGGTATTAATATGTACATGACACGTGCAGATGTTCAGTATCAAATTTCGAGTCGACCAACGGTGTCGTAGAAGTAACATAGAAGCGGCCCCGTCTCTCTACTGCAGGCTCGTTTCTGCACCGCCACAGACGCGACTCGTGTGTCAGGTGACGACAGGTGACTAATGTGACAGGTGACGGAGCTGCGGGCCAAGTGTGACCAGATCGAGCGGAGGGCTCAGGAGCAGCGGCAGGCTGAGGAGCGCAAACACGCCGAGGAAATTCAGTTCTTGAAGCGCACCAATCAGCAGCTCAAGACACAGCTGGAGGGCATTATCGCGCCCAAAAAGTAGCAACGCCGGGACTCACGCACCATCTACAGAGAACACAGCACGTCGCACCGACTTTACCAGGCTGGTGTTCAACGGGAAGGATCAAACAAGCAGGAGGAATATTTCGATAAATGGCTACTCCTTCGCTGGAGTCGAGTGGTGACGATTTCCATGCCCATTGTACAGCCATCAATCTACCAAAGGAACTGTGCGCGCAGAAAACGTGTGGGTATGCTGAGAAGGTTAATATCTGCTGAAGGGACGGGGCAATTTGATTAGCCATCTTAATGTCAACCTGTACTGATATGCTGAGCGCAGCACGGGCATTGTGAAATTATAACTGGGTGTAAAACATGACCAGGGTGAAGGTTAAAATACAATATCATCCATGACCTAATTTATCTTCATTTGCATAGCCCTGCGAGAAAGCATTTCTGCGTCATCATGAACAACTTGTACACGACTTATGGCAGCTGAGCACGATGGGAATAGTGGAAGGGATGCTACAATCACCATAAAAAGAACAACGCCCCGGCCTGAAAATGGTCAGAGACACCTAAACACACGAATACTAGCACAGCACGACCAACAAGCACTTTACCTGGCCCTGTAAGCCACCAGCACCAGCAACACAGACCCGTTTGCTCTGTGTTGGTGTGTGGTATGGTCAGACACGCCGTGCCGACCGTCACCCACCATGCCCGGCTCTCCGGCCGGCCCCCGAGGTCCCGGCATCGACACGCTGCGTCCCTCGGTGGAGGCTGCCACGAACTGCGTCTGGCCGGGCGGCCCGGGCGGCCCGGGTGCACCCGGCGGACCCTTGTGGCCGGGCAGGCCGGGCAGACCCTGCGGGCCCAGCTCGCCCGTCGGGCCCGTGCTGCCCGAGGGACCGGGAAGGCCGCGGGGCCCCACCGGACCCACGTCGCCGGCCACGCCCTGGTCGCCCTTGAAGCCGATGCGCCCCCGGCGGCCCTGTCGGCCCGTGGCGCCCGGGATTCCCTGCGGATGTCGACGGCGGTCAGCACGGGCAGGCTGGCTGCCGACCCAGGGTCGTGTCGTACTCGGGGCAGAGCTGCCGCTATACAACACTGGCAGTGTAATCACACTGACGCCACACATCTAGTCTGGCTATCATTCGAGCCCACGCAAGGAATATTTGGATGACACAGTTCGGGTGCTTTTTGAAAATATTTGCCATTTTCCAAAATTTTCAAAGTAATGTTCTCCAATATAAATTTCCATCACGTATCATAAACGGCAATTGAACATTCCATAAGCTCTGGCAGGAACAGCCATCGCTGGAAGGTCACCACACAACTGAAACAGGATGATTTCCGAGGATATATACTCGTCGCATGCGAATTTTATGTGAATGTGTACGCTATGCGCCAGAAGATATGTAATGTATGCGTTGCAATATGTACAAAGACGCTTTGTTGTCCCACATTCGTCTTACGATTTTTTCTGGAACGTAAACCCTTCAGCGATGAAGTTAAGATTTGCACTACCAAGTAAAAGAAAGGAAAACATACAATGCACAATGAGCCAAATAAAGAATGTAATGTTCACTTAGGGGGGACAAAAATTTTGCACGAACAATTAGGCAGGCTAGACAAAGCCATTTGAACAACATATTGCAGTTCCTAAAGCAGGATTATGTTGAAAAAGAAAGAAATAATTAGAATTTTAGCAAACCGTAGATATTCTCAGACTGAAACTGACAAGCTCTGCCGAAATACGGATAAGACAAACGTATTTACAAATAATAATTATCTACGCTTTTAAACGAGTGATTCATGGTTGGATGTTGCAAACATCCAATAGGTTGGGCCAAAAATGACACCTTCCGTTAAACTGACAATTTATTTCTGCTCCTACTCGATTGTTTGCAATTATCTCACCTTTTCACCATCCTTCCCGGTCTTGCCGAGCTGTCCCTTGGCGCCCTTTGGCCCAGGCTCTCCCTCGGCCCCCTGATGGCCCGGGTGACCCTTGAACCCCTGGATGCCGATTGGGCCGGGCGGCCCCTGTTGGCCCGCCTCGCCGCGCGGTCCCGGCTGGCCGTCCAGCCCGGCTGGTCCGGTCTCGCCCCTCTCTCCCGGCAGTCCCGACAAGCCAATGGATCCGTCGGGGCCGACGGCGCCGTCCCTGCCCGGCTCTCCGCGGTCGCCCTTCTGACCGGCCAGACCCACGCTGCCGGCGACGCCAGTCGGGCCCTGTCGAGCACACGAGCCGTCAAGGCACCAGAACACCATGACCGCCGAGCACACGGGCCGTCAAGGTGTCTCATGATGTCCAGCAGGCACCAGAACACCATTACCGCCGAGCACACGGGCCGTCAAGGTGTCTCATGATGTCCAGCAGGCACCAGAACACCATTACCGCCGAGCACACGGGCCGTCAAGGCACCAGAACACCATTACCGCCGAGCACACGGGCCGTCAAGGTGTCTCATGATGTCCAGCAGGCACCAGAACACCATTACTGTCGAGCACACGGGCCGTCAAGGTGTCTCCTGATGTCCGGCAGGCACCAGAACACCATTACTGTCGAGCACACGGGTCGTGAAGGTGTCTCCTGATGTCCAGCAGGCACCAGAACACCATTACTGTCGAGCACACGGGTCGTGAAGGTGTCTCCTGATGTCCAGCAGGCACCAGAACACCATTACCGCCGAGCACACGGTCCGTCAAGGTGTCTCATGATGTCCAGCAGGCACCAGAACACCATTACTGTCGAGCACACGGGTCGTGAAGGTGTCTCCTGATGTCCAGCAGGCACCAGAACACCATTACCCGGCCCCCTGTTTGGGCCGCACCAAAAACCTCACTTGCGTAGGAACCCGGATTGTGGAGGCACTTAGCGCCTTATTTATGTGTCTGCTTTTATGACTGTTTGTAGACGTTAACTGAATGTATGATACCTTTGCCGACCTCTTTTTTATTTGCATGACGTGAGGCTATAATAGCCACGAGCTAATTGTGGATGGCCTTAATACATGTCTGTTCTGTTCTGTTATTACTGTCGAGCACACGGGCCGTCAAGGTGTCTCATGATGTCCAGCAGGCACCAGAACACCATTACCCGGCCCCCTGTTTGGGCCGCACCAAAAACCTCACTTGCGTAGGAGCCCGGATTGTGGAGGCACTTAGCGCCTTATTTATGTGTCTGCTTTTATGACTGTTTGTAGACGTTAACTGAATGTATGATACCTTTGCCGACCTCTTTTTTTATTTGCATGACGTGAGGCTATAATAGCCACGAGCTAATTGTGGATGGCCTTAATACATGTCTGTTCTGTTCTGTTATTACTGTCGAGCACACGGGCCGTCAAGGTGTCTCATGATGTCCAGCAGGCACCAGAACACCATTACCCGGCCCCCTGTTTGGGCCGCACCAAAAACCTCACTTGCGTAGGAACCCGGATTGTGGAGGCACTTAGCGCCTTATTTATGTGTCTGCTTTTATGACTGTTTGTAGACGTTAACTGAATGTATGATACCTTTGCCGACCTCTTTTTTTATTTGCATGACGTGAGGCTATAATAGCCACGAGCTAATTGTGGATGGCCTTAATACATGTCTGTTCTGTTCTGTTATTACTGTCGAGCACACGGGTCGTCAAGGTGTCTCCTGATGTCCGGCAGGCACCAGAACACCATTACTGTCGAGCACACGGGCCGTCAAGGTGTCTCCTGATGTTCGGCAGGCACCAGAACACCATTACTGTCGAGCACACGGGTCGTCAAGGTGTCTCCTGATGTCCGGCAGGCACCAGAACACCATTACTGTCGAGCACACGGGTCGTGAAGGTGTCTCCTGATGTCCAGCAGGCACCAGAACACCATTACTGTCGAGCACACGGGTCGTCAAGGTGTCTCCTGATGTCCGGCAGGCACCAGAACACCATTACTGTCGAGCACACGGGTCGTGAAGGTGTCTCCTGATGTCCAGCAGGCACCAGAACACCATTACTGTCGAGCACACGGGTCGTCAAGGTGTCTCCTGATGTCCGGCAGGCACCAGAACACCATTACTGTCGAGCACATGGGCCGTCAAGGTGTCTCCTGATGTCCGGCAGGCACCAGAACACCACTACAGAACACACATATCGTTATTGCTCCTAGGTACCTCAACGGTGCCTGTCTATCACTGAAGAGGGTAAACGGTCCAGTAGCATCACTTCTTACTGACATTTCAACGACGTCGGAATGCTCAACCAGAGCAAGACAGCACGACTACTGCCCCTGGCCCAACGTCTAATGCCAAACAACACTTCAATATACCAAGATAGGTCTGTCTTAGAACGGAAACAAGCAATGACTCATGGCCAAAAGAATAGCTGGGAGAAACATGACATCACCTGGGAACAATAGCCGAGGTCGACAGCGACGTTCTATGCGAACGATGGAGCAACGGATGTAGCAATGGGTACATTAGGCTGTCCGACATTGACGAGTGGCATCTCCAAGCGGCTCCATGTAAAGCCAATAACACGTTGGACACCACCAGCCAATCCAGGCAATGACGCACCCAAGAGCACGTCTGTTCCCTGGCGTATATCCAACACAAACGTATCCAGACGGCGGGCAACAATGCGCTACATGGCTGCACCAAGCGACAAGTGGAGCGGCCGGTGACCGCCGGCTGGGCGACTGACCTGCAGGCCGGCAGTTCCGGGCACGCCCTGAGGACCCATCAGTCCGGCCAGACCCGGCTCGCCCTTCTGGCCGGCCGGGCCGTCCTGGCCTGGCGCTCCGACGAAGCCCCGCAGGCCGTCCTGACCGGGCACGCCTGACGGTCCCCGTTCGCCTGGCGACACACGTACCAGCCGTTAGCCAGCCGTCAAGCAACGGCCAGATCAAGTCGCTGAAGACAAATGAGAGGAAATATTCTGTCGCGTGAACGAATGCTATAGGCGGCTAGAATATGGCACAATGTTAAACGGAAAGTCGCAGATTTCTAAACTTTCACAGTACCTTCATGGCCCTGCAGGACAAAATCAACCAAAAACTGTCTCGCCCCCTCCCCCTCAATGCAAAGCCTGTGGTGTCACTTTGCCACCGGCCCTCACAATTCCCGGCTAATAATTCCTCGAGAAGACTATGGTCGTCTTCTGACAGCAGATTTTCGCCAACTTCATCAACTACGCTGCGAAGACCTAGCCTGGCCGTTACAGCCTTTTAAATAGGTGTGCACTGGATCGCTTGAATTACATGGTCATAATGCGCATGGATTCTGTGTCATGTGATGGAAGCTATGCCGGATAGCTCTGGTGAGTAGACTGGCCAAAGGCGCCATACTGTACATTAAATATTCCCTTCTTTTCTTTCTCCCTCTTCCTCACCCGCTCTCCATTTCTTTTTCTTTCCCACTGTCTTGCTTTCTATCTGCTCATGATTTAAAGTTTACAGTAATGGGTGCCAGGACACACTGCCTAAAGGACAGTACCAAGTACATAGCAATACAAATGACACTGCTCAGTAGTGGGTTTGAATATTGCGGTGTGATTTCCAACACAAGCTCTGACATAGCGAATTCGGTCAGCTAGATTAGTCAACAACGAAGCCGTTAATTTCCTTTAATACGTCAGGAGATTTGCACCCTACGACGTCCGTGAATCCGCCAAAATCTGGTCCATATGACTGCACAGGCGGTTATTGTTCCTGCCTCAATAAGCATTGTTCCTGCCTATAGCGCCACCAAAAAGGATGCAAAACAACACCACACACATGCTGTGCTTCAAGACTAACACACATTGCCAGTGTGCAACTGTGCGTAGCCACGTAGTACACAGCATGCAGGATGCAATACTTGAGATTATAAACAATCTTAATGGACCCTTATTATGTGTGTATATGCAGTCGGAATTTTTTAGATAGTGAGCTGCTTCGGCTATATTGCGCCCACAACTAATATGTTTGACGAACTAATACTAATATGCTCACAAAAATAATGAATAAAATGTGTATGTACAAAAGCATACTGAGTGCTAGTAAAATACAGAACCAATCAAGGTAATCCAAAGAAAAGCAGATGGTACGTCGGAAATGAGAAAAATGAAATCGGTATAAACCAAGCCCGTTGTGTTTGACAGAAAACAAAGGCCCGATTCATGGTACGAGAGGGGGCGGCTACCATAGCCTTCGCCCACCCTATGAACCGCCGGTGGGACATAGATGTGCCCTCTTATGAGCGAGGTAGAAGCTGGGGGAGAGTCTTCCTTCAGCTGACAGTCCACCTTCTACGACCCACGGGGCGGGACTGAGCCGACCAGAATATAGCCGCTTTTAAAGGCTTGCACCTTTGCACGATATAGGGAAAGTGGACCAATATGAGGACGCTAAGTGTGAGTGATAGCTCGGCCTATAAATCATGCATGAAAACATGCACCCTGTGCTTAGTTCGATATCCATTATCACCCGTGTATTGGTGACGACGGGCTGAAGCAATTCAATTTACAGAATACTATGGGATACAATGGGACCGATTTTCTGCCGAGTTAGAGCATTCACTCTGTTCTGTCACAGACTACTTAACACCAATATCTAAATTATTTCACCTGCTGCATAGTGTTTCGAAACGTCGCAAGACAAGCACATGGATACATTTTAACACTTTCCTAGATCCGAGAAGAAACAATTTACCAGGCATCGCTCGCGAACCAGTGCATTTTACTGCATGTAGGCACGCTGTTCTCACTCTCAATACCAGCGATCATAAACACTAATTAGCTCGTAACACTTTGGGCATGTGTGCCTGATGAGATACCACCAAAGTGCCGCTATCCAAAGAGCTAACAAGATAATGGAGACACATTAAACTAGTCGACTTCAAAACCCGTATTCACCCATCCAGCTCACAAGCTATTTCTCTTGATACAGGATACATATCAAATGGCAGCGTTGGTCTTGACAGTTCAATTGTGCCATCATCGAACGTGACGGGTCGTTATCCGACGAATAATGCGGCATTTAATCACACGGTAGATCCGGTGCACCTTTAATTTTTAAATCGATTGAAGAAAGGTGCGATCAGTTACCAGGCTCTCTAGCATGAGGGAGGGGACTCAATAGAATCCCATGTAGATGTCATCCAACAGACATGGGCGGATTATCAACCACGGAGTGACTCCCCCAAAAGTGCATAAGCGATACCACTGTGGCAAAGCATTATGCCACGTAGCATAGTCCAGTCACGCACAGTGGCGCATAGTCTGATCAGTTGTGTGTGTCTGCTGAGCCTTACCTTTGTCGCCCCTGGGCCCCTGACGACCGACTGCGCCCCGTGGTCCGGGCGGTCCAGCCGAGCCCTCCTGTCCAGCCAGTCCGGGCGGACCGGGCCGGCCCGGCACCCCTGCCGGACCTGGGATGGACTCGCCCGGCACCGGACTGGTGATGCCGCCGGGACCCGCCGGACCCTGCGGCACATCGTCCGGTCAGCGGCCGATCAGATCAGAGGATCAGCTGATCATGCGGTCCGTGGTCCGAGGATCAGATGATCAGGTGGCCTGTTAACAGGGCATCAGATGACCAGATGGTCTGCAATTATAAGACGACGTGATCTGGCGGTCTGTGGTCAGGGGATCAGATGACCAGGCGGTCTGTTAGCAGGGCATCGGGTGACCAGATGGTCTGTAGTCATACGACCAGGTGGTTTGGTGGTCTGTGGTCAGGTGATCAGGTGATCAGGCGGTCTGTTCTCCGAGGATCAGATAATCAGGTGGTCTGTGGTCAGAGGATCAGGTGATTAGGTGGTCTCTGCTCCGAGTATCAGATGATCATGTGGTCTCTGGTCAGAGGATCAGGTGATCAAGTGGTCTCTGGTCCGAGGATCAGGCGATCAGGTTGTCTGTGGGCAGAGGATCAGGTGATCAGGCGGTCTGTTTTCCGAGGGTTAGTCAGCAACGATCAGTGGGTGACCGGATCAGTGTTGCTGCAGCTAGCAACAATGACTGACGTCAGGTCCTGCAGTCCTGCAGTCCTGCAGTCCGCAGCGTCTCTGCTCTAAAGTCGTCGTCACAAATGGAGGTGAATCTCCACTCAGCTCTGGCCAGAGTGCACTGCACGTTTTCGATTGGTCACTGGAGGAAATTCGGCAAAGGAGCACATCTTGAACATAGTATGACAATTGTGTGTTGAATATGGTCAGCTGATGCCAATCGACGTCAATAACCCAGTTGGACCTTGACAAGATCACTGAGGAGGCGACGTGTCCCGACCACATGGAAAAAGGACGATGTCGAACAGCGTAAGGCACAGAACAGGATGCAGAAAAGCATTAGAGGCACGGTGAAACAATAGCAGGACAAAGCAATGCACACGGTACTTCAGAAGACATGGATAGCCAGAAGCCAGTGTTGTCACAATATCTTAGAGACATGAGCGAGAGCCTGCAGGTGTGTCTATTCCTGCTGGATACTAGCAGGTAACGCGGTCAGGTAACACGTTGGCTCGATATTAGGAACATATTCGCCACAACTCAATTGCAAGGGAATACTTTCACTACCGAACTCCATCCAATATTACAGGCCAAGTGGTTAAGTATAGGATCAGAACGCCTATATCTGCACAGATGCAAGCGTTCTTCTATGTCATATTTACAAATGTCGTGAACCATAGAGCACGAAATGCGCACATGATTTGACAGTGGTCATCATTTTCGATGCAGTGAAGTGTCGCTTCGCCATCTGTTATAACTGGACTGGAACCGTAGACGCGACACGGGAATGCAGTCTTGTGACTGCATACATCCATCTGACCGCAGTGTGCCCACTTGGATGCCAGTTTGGCACTGGCTATCCTTGCTGACAGGCCCACAGGGCCCCCACCCTATATCCCTAATCCCCACCATATGCCTTGGTCAGGCGCCGATAGTCCTTACTGACCGTCCGAGAAAGCCCCGCCCCCTGCCTCCTCTGTCACTCACAGGCAGTCCCTGTTGTCCAACGGGCCCGGGCAGGCCTGTTTGGCCCTTGGTTCCCGGGAGGCCGGTTGATCCAGGGCGGCCGTCCAGGCCGGGAGATCCTCGCACCCCCGGCTCGCCGATCGGTCCCGGCCGGCCTGGCACGCCGTCTTGCCCAGGCGGTCCCTGGAAAAGCAGCGCCACCAAGCTGAACGACGCATCGATGACCTGACACGCTAGGCGTGTCAGGTAAAATTTAAAACAACTTCGAAACAAATTCCTTTCCATCTCCCTTTCAATGTGGTTTTCGGCGTGGACGTAGTACAATAGATCACCTTATTCGGCTAGAAATAGACATCCACCGAGGCTACAAAAAAAACGTATACACACAGTCGCAGTATTTTTAGACATAAGCAAAGCTTACGATATGGTTTTCGACCTAGCATTACTTTTTAAAATTCGGCGACTCGGTATAAAAGGACATTTAGCTCATTATTTAGTAGGTTTTTTATCCGGTACTCGTCCATTCCACATCAGGTGCCGGGATCAACCATCTCCGATCGACATATTCTACTAAATGGACTACCACAGGGAAGCTGCATTTCACCAGTTTTATTCAACCTCATCATTGACGACCTTTTCGCTGACATGCCTACAAATATATCACTCTCCTTATTTGCCGATGACAGCGCACTTTGGTGTTCAGAAAAAAGAACATTGTTTATTTCACCTACAAAACGCACTAGACAAAATACAGCGAGGTCTCTAAAAAATGATTTCATTTTTGTCCGCTACAAAATCTCCAACGATGATATTTAGTTAATCACTTCCCCGCCCAAATCCAAAAACAACGAACAGAAACTGCATTTCACCTGGGGAACAGTGACATACCTTTTGCAAATTCATTTAAATTTCTTGGGAATATTTTTGACCGTAGGCTTTCAATGCATAAACACATCAGACATATCCAGAACAAATGTTTTCACCGACTCAATTTATTTCGATGCATCACTTCTTCATCATTTGGAGCCGACTGTCATGGACTTATGTTTCGAGTTTTCCATCTGTCAAAATACCCAATTTCATTATCAATCCATGATTATATCTACAATGGGAAGTTAGGCAAGGCTAGCACGCGCCCTGGGGTGGAGGGGGGTGGGTGGGGGGACATTCGCCCACCCCTCCGGTTTTTCGCACAAAACTCCAGATTTTACAGGCCGATTTACGCCATTCTTTCCGTACCACCTCAGAAATGACCGGCGCGTTGGTTAAAGCCAGAAAACTTATATCGGCGGATTTTTTTTTCGAGCTAGGGGCCGGTAAAGTAAAAAAAATCCGCAGCGCCAGACAGCAAAAATCGGTGCTGATGAGCTTCCCGTATATTGGCAAAAGGGAAATGTTCTTGGCGACATTGGCGATTTATATGATGTGTATTGTTACGCTATATAGTTTCAAAGCCATGCTTGGTCAGCGAGGTCAAGTCAGGTCAAATTCATGACAGATTAATGGAACCAAACTTGGTCAACTGGAATGTTCACATAATGCAAATGACCGTCATGCGATTGATGTCACTTTGCATGTTACTACCTACACATCTTGAAAACTACTGCTTGTCATTGTGTACCTAAGCATTTCAATACTGTATTCATTAACTTCACTCCTTTCTTTGCGGAGCCGATTGCGCCGAGCCGCCCAACGGAGCAGTCGGACGGGCGGCCCGGTTCCGGCAACTGGAGCAAGTAATGACCTGATAAAGTGCTGCTATATAGGTGACGAGGTTAAATGCCTGGTCTATCATCTGTATTTCATCATTAGTAATGCCCAAAACATCATTGGTGTCCACTTTGGAGCATTTAAACCCAATCACTGCGATCCATATCAAGGACAAGCAAATCCATCTTATTATTTTTTTTTACATTTTCCCTCATTCGACCGTGAAAATATTGACCTAAGGTCATGAAATTTGCACATAATAGAGTTCACTACCGTATCCATCCATCCTGCGAATTTCGTTGCCCCAGCTGTAAGAGAAGCCCACATATTGGGGGAGGAATCCGCCCCCTCCAGTCCAAGTAATTTTCTTAGGCCCTCCAGGACGCGTGCTAGGTTCTGTTGCATTTTTAGTTAAATTTCTTTTTCAACATTGCTCTTTATCAAACTCAAAGCCTCTTTTTGGTGTTACTTTGCCCACAACCTGAAAAGTAAACAATTGCACAGAAAATGAGTGGTCCTAATCGGTTTCAGTCACATTCATAAACATTGAATTGGAAAGGTATATTCCAAGGATTCATAAAACGCCTTCAAGCATGAATTTACCACCTAACCTTCCGTGTCAGAATCTGTTGAAAGGATTTGTTTTGCTTTTATTTCAAAAAGCAACTAAAACATGCACAAAAACCTAGCCAAGCCTAATCTGTTCTTGCAGAAAATAAATTTATAAGGAAAATTTTTTTTTTAAAGGTTTTCAATAACTTTTTTTCAACTAAAAATAAAAAAAAACATAATTTCACCTAATCTAACTAAGCTGAACCAAACCTAACTCTATATGCTTGCTCGATGGAGGTAAAGTGTATAAAACTTGTTTTGTGGATACCTTAACACGCGCCGTACCGGAGGAGAGGTCTTCAACCGCCCCCTCAGGTTTTGTTGCGGATAGTGAACAAACGGCGCGGGGCAGCGCACCGAAATTTGGCATACCCTTTCCCACATCAAATTGGCAGGTTATGTCATACTTTGTATGTCAGGTCATCTAGGGTCTACGAGTTAATCTAGGTCAAGTGAGGTCACCTCGAAAGTTCAACCAGTCGTCATGCTTTAACGGATGCAGATATTTTAATGAAACTTTCAGCATTTGCTTACCTTTAGGGATACAACAAACGTGCGAGCTATTTTTTTTCCGTTTTTTACTAATACATTTTTTCATATTTGCCTATTGGAGGTCAAATCGAAGATTCTGGCTTAAGTAAGCATTTTATTAGAGCAAGTTGACTTCCAACAACGTTTAGCGGTCTGTTCTACCCATTAGAAAAGGAAAATGAAAGAAAACTTTAAAACTAAAAATCTTCAAATAAAAAAATGATTTGTGGGAGGGGAAATGTAATGGGCCTGGTCGATTTCCCTGTCCGTTTCTGATTCCAAGTATTTTTTTCTCTCTTCAAATATCCACAAAACGAACTCCCCAGAGCCAAAGACATAATATAAGTCGTGAAAATATAGCCCCCCTAGTGACGTCACTTTGAGTAAATTGTTTTGGGGTGTGGATCCGGGCCCTACTTGTCGACCGTTTTCCGATGACGTCTCTTCCGTTTTCGTGCGACGCTTAGTTTGGATTTTAGAGGGGGTTACGAACCCCCCTCCCAGAGACGGGGTGTGAGGATCTGACCGGAGACACGGGGCGAGGTTAACATGCACCCTGGAGGGCCTCTGCAAATTACGCGCCCTGGAGGGTGGCGGATTCCTCCTCACCCCTTAGGATGTCGGCTCCTATTAATGCTTGGACAACGAAATTCGTAGGGTGGTTGGGTACTATAGAGAACTCTATTGTGTGTAAATTTCATGACCTTAGATCAATATATTCTAGGTCAAATGGGGTAAGAAATTTCTAGTTTTGTGTGGCTTAGCTTGTCATTGTTCCGGATCGCTGTGATCGTGCTTAAGTGCTCCGAAATGGGCATCGATGATGTTTTGGATATTACTAATGATGCAATACAGATGCTAGACCTGGCACTTGACCTCAGGTTACCCACATAGCATCACTTCGTTAGGCCATTACCTGCTCCATTTACCGGAACCGGGCCGCCCGCCCGACTGCTCCGTCGGGAGCTCGGCGCAATCGGCTTCGCAAAAAAGGAGTGAAGTACAGGAATAAAGTATGGAATCGTTTAAGTACACAATGGCAAACAGTACTTTTCAGCATGTGCAGGGAGTAACATGCAAAGTAACATCAATCGCATGGCAGTCATTTGCATTTATGACAACATTCTAGTTGACCAAGTTTGGTTCCATTAACCTGTCGTTAACTTGACCTGACTTGACCTCGGTGACCTAACATGACTCTGTAACTACACAGCATAACCATATACATCAAAGAAGTCGCTAGTGTTACCAAGAACACTTCCCTTTTGCCAATATACAGGAAGCGCATTAGCGCCGATTTTCTTAGTCTGGCGGTCATATTTTTTTTACTGTAACAGCCCCTAACTAGAAAAATGTTCGTCAGATTTTGGTTTTCGTGCTCTAAGCAACGCGCCGGTCATTTTTAAGCATGCAAGCAAACTATAGCGTATATCGGCCGGTAAAATCTGGAGTTATGTACGAAAAACTGGAGTCGTGGGCGCATTTCGCTCCCCTCCCCGCTCCAGGGTGCGTGTTAAAGTGCAATAATACCCAAAACATAAGTCAATGACTGCAAGATTCTAGGAAGGTACTTATGTGCCTATCTTGGTATGTACTAAGTAATAGGCAAAGCTTGTCTGGTGTTCTACAATTTGAAACTTTTCCGAATGAAATGGTGATGAAGCTTACCAAAGGTCAATACATTTTTTTCGTCCAACAGACTTCAAAGAAAAGACTAACCTATTATCGAAATATTTCCTTGTTGAGTATGGTCATCCAGATCAGCATCAGTGGTATCGCCATAGTTGTGAACTTGCAGTATAAGGTAATTTTTGAGTTCTTGAAATATCTTTTTCTGATGCAATGCTAATGTTGTCAATATCAGGCAATCACTCATTTCCTCTGCAAGTTCATACTTTTTCAGTTGGGAGGCAAAGTAACACGAAAAAGGGCTTGGATTTTGGTAAGATAGCATTAAAAGTGATGTTCAAAATAACAAAAAAAAGGCCGAAGTTAACATAGCTTAGCTTAACCTTCCATGCAAGAAAACAAATTGTTTAAAAATGGAAAATTTTCAAACAACTTTTTGCATAAAAAGATCCAACTAAAAAAACTTCACCTAACCAACCTATCCTGCCCCACTTTTGAGGGATCAATTTCTTGGAAAATATCCCCAAAATTGTTTGTTAATAAAGAACTTTTCCAGCTTAAAACAGAACTAGCCTAACCCAACCTAACCAAACATAGCCTATTTGTTTGACTCATGAGGGTACATGTGTAAAACTTATATCATAGAAGACTGCCTTGAACTGCAATAAAACCCTTAAAGCTTGATGGCCCGGTCCTACCACCCGAATCTCCCTTACTTGCGAGCCCACCAGTTATCTCTTATTCAAGATCTAAATACCTACATAACTCCTCTTGCTATTTTTTTTTAACATAAATCAACCAACGTAGCCTGTGTCTTCATCTTAGCGACCCACATCACCATACGAAACATGCTGCTCAACTGGGCTCAACTGGACACATGCACAAAACATCCTGTTCAAATTTCACTTTGTAAATCTAGCGCACTGGGTTTGCTTGCCCGTTACTGGCTAAACTAAATGCATGCAGCTATCTGACTCAGGAATAATGAAACTGCCGATTTTGTCAACTCTTGCTGTAAGCAGAACATAAACAGAATAGAACCATCGATATGCGTCAGAATCTACTATGCTACCATATTGGGCTTCCAAACAAGTATTAAAATCGCTTTAAAATTGGTGATTCTTTCACCCGGAACGCTATTTTCAGTTACCGTATATTACTTTAGTTTACTTCTGTTGGTTCCGGGGGGGGGGGGGCAAAAGACATAATGCCCTCCCCCTTTGAGGCGTTTCGGGGGGTGCATGGCCAGAATGGCCCCCCTTGGATCCGCCAGTGATAGTATATACCGGTGCCAGCACATCCATCCTCCTTACACATTTTAGGCACCATTAAAAATCAATTTCTCCGTATCGCACTCGGTGCAATGACATCACCTATCATCTCTTTAGAAGCCGAATCGGGAATTCCTCCACTAGCTCTCCGTAGAATGCCACACTTAGGTACGCCAACAAAAATTAAATTACAAGCAGACCACCCCACACACGCGTCATTACAAATCCTCCAAAATATGCACCATGGTTATTTAGGTCCATACTAAAGGCGAACTGGTCTCACTATAGCTTCTCGAATCAAAATATTTTCTGAACAATTTCATTTCACTATTCCACTCATTACTTCTCTTTCTACACCAACTACACCACCATGGCAGATAGCAGAACGACACATTAAAAAAATTTAACTACCACTCCAAAATCACAGCTTTGTGTAGAATATACGAATCAAAGATTTCACAAATTCCGGTCTCGTTATTCCCATGCTCCTTTTGTCTTTACTGACGGTTCGAAATATGCTAACCTTACAGGACTTGCCACAGTTTCCGGAACATACAAAAAACAACATCGATTACCAGATGGAATACATGCCGTTTTCATTGCCCTCCGTTATGTTCGCAACCGTTTCCTCTGTCACTCCATGCGCAGCGTAGTCATATGTTCGGACTCCAAGTCTGATTTACAATACCCTTCGTCACTTCTTTTTTCACATCATTGCCATATTTATATTTATGAAACATTAGGAACACTTCATATGCTGGCCGTGAAGGTCCATTTCTTGTGCTGGGTGCCCAGTCACTGTGGCATTCCGGGAAACGAAGAAGCCGACACACGAGCAAAATAATCATTACACCTGCAAAACATCACAGAAACTCCGCCACATTTTGAAGGTATTAAATAATAAATGCAACAGAGCATTCGACACTTTTAGACTAAAAAGAACACAAAACACGAGCCATACACAATTACATATTACCAAACCTGTCATCGATACTTGGACCACAACATATAAAAAACGACAAGAAGAAAAAGTCTTATCACGTTTACGAATCGGCATACTATTCTTACACATCGATATATCTACAGCTTCACCTAGACCTTCATGTCCATCATGCAACACCCATCTTACAGTTACACACATTCTTCCACAATGTGAGAAGGTCCAAGGCCCTCTACAAATACTGAAGGATTGCAGTCAAACACACAAAATTCCTTCTACTCTAGCTACAAAAGGCGCTAAATGATCAAACCTGGTCGATGCGCCGTAGAACTCAAAGAACCAACCAAATCTAGCTACACTATTCGGAGATGACCATCTGTTCCTCATCATATTACTTTTCAATTTTCTCCGCAATGTAAACCTGTTCCAAGATTTGTCAACTGAATTAATAAGCATAATATAATACACATTTTCTCATTAACCCTCGTTCGTATAGGAGTTGGTGGAACCTTAGGGGGTTTGTGAAACCCCTTAAGGTTTTTGTGTATTCCTTCCAAACCGTTAAACGGATCGATCTGAGATTTTCAGTACCTCCTTGGGCAACCTTTTGACGACTTTTGGTGATTCCTTTGTGAGGTCATATCAGGTCACGGAGTTATGAGGTCATAAAGGGGAGCACCTCCGACCAGTTTTCAACACATACGTGATTATCGCACGTATTTTGTTACGCACTTAGCGTAATTATGGGCATACAATGAAAAATACAGATGCCCAGACGGGTTCCCATTGAAAAATAATGTCCCAAAACTCGGCGACCTCGGTTGACCTGGGTTGACGTCGTTAGGGGTTTCGACTTTTTTAGCTGACCTACGGTGATTTTTCGTTCTGAATTCGAATTCAGCGTCCATTTTACCATAGGGAACCTTAAACTTCGAAACTGGAACCACCTTTCGAAAAGTTCGATATTTGGGGACATGGCTTTGACCTCATTTGGTACATGATATATTGGTCCGATCACGTCGTATACATTTCGTTATGTTCGCAAGGGTCAAATAAACATATTTCCGGGCATTTCGTGCATATTTATACATCAGTTTCGATACAGCTGACGATTTTCTTAGGAAAATGCAAAAAGATCAATTTTAGACATTTGACCTGACCTGGAAGGTCAACCATTGACCTTTCAAGATCATACTGAATTCCAATCGCGAGATCTCGGCCAGATCTATAACTTTGGTCTTTGGTTCGTTTTCGCACGGTTTCGGTTTCGGTTTCGAATCGCCAGGGGGTCGTACTCCCCCCCCCCATATACGACCGAAGGTAGTAGAATGCCGAATACTGGCGAGGGTGAACGGTACGAAATTGCCTGTGGAGGCCGAAGTGCCTAAATTAATAGAACGTGAAATGTCAAATGGCCAGCTAGCCTTCGGATAATACACAAGACAGTACTAAGGCAGTAATCGACGTGAGACACCGGTGGGCCGACTGTTTGGTAGGACATTGTGACCTGTGTGTTCGCATGGGGTGGCGGTGTAAGCCAGCTGTGCATTCCGGTCTGTGTATGCCGGCGGTGTATGCCGGCTGTGTATGCCGTCTGTGCATGCCGTCTGTGTATGTCATCTGTGTATGACGGCTGTATATGCCGGCTGTGTATGCCGTCTGTGTATGCCGACTGTGTATGCCGGCTGTGTATTCCAGCTCTGCTATGCCGGCTGTGTATGCCGGCTGTGTATGCCGGCTGTGCATGCTGGCCGTGTATGCCGGCTGTGTACGCCGGATGTGTATGGCAGATGTGTATGCCAGCTGTGTATGCCGGCTGTGTATGCTGTTTGTGTATGCCGGCTGTGTATGCCGTCTGTGTATGCCGGCTCTGTATTCCGTCTGTGTATGCCGGCTGTGTATGTCGGCTGTGTATGCCGGATGTGTATGCCGGATGCGTATGCCGGCTGTGTATGCGGGCTGTGCATGATGGCCGTGTATGCTGGCTGTGTATGCTGGCTGTGCATGCCGTCTGTGTATGCCGGCAGTGAATTCCGTCTGTGTATGCAGGCTGTGCATGATGGCCGTGTATGCTGGCTGTGTATGCTGGCTGTGCATGCCGTCTGTGTATGCCGGCCGTGTATGCGGACTGTGCATTCCGGCTGTGTATGCCGGCTGTGTATGATGGCCGTGTATGCTGGCTGTGTATGCCGTCCGTGTATGCCGGCTGTGTATGCCGGCTGTGTATGCCGGCTGTGTATGCCGTCTGTGTATGCGGGTTGTGCATGATGGCCGTGTATGCTGTCTGTGTATGCCGTCCGTGTATGCCGTCTGTGTATGCGGGCTGTGCATGATGGCCGTACATGATGGCCGTGTATGCCGTCTGTGTATGCCGGCTGTGTATGCCGGCTGTGTATGCCGGCTGTGTATGCCGTCTGTGTATGCCGGCTGTGTATGCCGTCTGTGTATGCGGGCTGTGCATGATGGCCGTGTATGCTGGCTGTGTATGCCGTCCGTGTATGCCGGCTGTGTATGCCGTCTGTGTATGCCGGCTGTGTATGCCGGCTGTGTATGCCGGCTGTGTATGCCGGCTGTGTATGCCGGCTGTGTATGCCGGCTGTGTATGCCGGCTGTGTATGCCGGCTGTGTATGCCGTCTGTGTATGCCGGCTGTGTATGCCGGCTGTGTATGCCGGCTGTGTATGCCGGCTGTGTATGCCGGCTGTGTATGCCGGCTGTGTATGCCGGCTGTGTATGCCGGCGGTATGCAGCGGCCGGTTGTGGCCGGTGTCGCCACTGACCGGTGTTCCTGGCACCCCATGTGGTCCAGGCGGTCCGGGCGGTCCCACCACCCGGACAGCGTCTCCAGCGGCGCCCTGTGGACCGGGCAGCCCGTCCACGCCCGGTCGGCCGTCCGTGCCGTGCTCTCCCTCCTCTCCTTTGAGACCCTGCTGACCCAGCAGACCCTGCGGCGGCGGCAGCAGCGCATTAGAACTCGGCTCCTGCAGTCTCCTTCGACGGTGCATGTTGAAAATATGAAAAGTGACGATGCATACACAACATGGATAGAAGCAGATACTATGAAGTATTTTGCAGCATTCTGGAAGTGAAGATCACACATTTTCACTTATTCGTCGACATGGAGACAGCAGACAGGCCATGCACCGGGAAACTGCGCACTGAGCTGAAGCCAATTCCATGTCGCTCTCGGCGACATAAGCCATGGCATCGTGAATAAGATGCAACTGCATAATACGGCAATGCTTGATGTTTTGTCCTTTTGTCCTAGATTGAAAAAGTTATTTATGAATATTTTGACATGCTATCAAAGAAGAACGTGGTAATTTCTGTGCTGAAAATGGATTCGAACCCATCAGTGTGTATGGCGCTGCAGGCAGGGTGGGCTTCTTTACCTCCTCAACCTGGTAAGCTTTCAAGACATTTAGATACGGTTCAGGGCAAGGGACACCACAGCATGCGCTGGGATCCCTTTGCTGTCCCTTCAAAGGATTTACTGAGCTGCACTCCTGAGCACGCTCATCAGTAATAAACGTAAGCACATTCAACCCGATTGCACAGCAGATGATGGCAGATAGGCTGTTTGTGATCCGCAGCACCATGCCAGTGTGATAACACCCAGTACCTGCGGTCCTGTGATCCGCAGCACCATGCCAGTGTGATAACACCCAGTACCTGCGGTCCTGTGATCCGCAGCACCATCCATTATACACTAAAACCAGTACCTGCGGTCCTGTGATCCGCAGCACCATGCCAGTGTGATAACACCCAGTACCTGCGGTCCTCGGTCGCCTCGAGGCCCAGTCAGCCCCTGATTGCCACGGTCGCCCTTCGGCCCGGTCCGTCCTGGCTGTCCTGGCAGGCCAGGGGGACCCTGCAGACCCTGTAGGTACAGCATGCAACATATCAGGGGTCACATGTCGCAGTGTGGCCTGTAATTACCGTCTGACATGCACTGTCCTGCCCCCATTCTTCTCTCTCTCTCTCTCTCTCTCTCTCTCTCTCTCTCTCTCTCTCTCTCTCTCTCTCTCTCTCTCTCTCTCTCTCTCTCTCTCTCTCTCTCTCTCTCTCTCTCTCTCTCTCTCTCTCTCTCTCTCTCTCTCTCTCTCTCTCTCTCTCTCTCTCTCTCTCTCTCTCTCTCTCTCTCTCTCTCTCTCTCTCCCCTCTCTCTCTCTCTCTCTCTCTCTCTCTCTCTCTCTCTATGTTTGTATACATAGACATCTACATATATACAAATAAAGGGATATATATCCCTCTTCGTGGATACGTGACATACACAGCAAAATGCAGGGGCGGTCCGTGGCTCCAAAGTGAGGTGAGGCAGAAAAAATGGCCGGATTTCGACCAGCATTTTTCATGAGTATCCGTTATTGTTTTATGTTAAGATGAGTATGAACAACTTAATTTGGCACTGCAAGGTCCCACACCTATCACCATCGTTCCAAAGTCAGTAAATTTCAACCCTCCTCCTCGTGTTCAAATGCTTCCGAAATTGCCGGGCATTTTATAACCCGAAATGGCTGGCATACACACAGACACTATATGTATATATATATATATATATATATATATATATATATATATATATATATATATATATATATATATGTGTGTGTATATATATAATTATGTACATAACAATTATTATTATTATTGTTATTCTTATTATTATTATTTTAGTGCAAAATACATGAAATTAATGGGAAGCCCAACATCGATGGAGTGCACGCTCCATGATACCTAATGATAAAAGTCTAAATTATTAGTGGACATAGCCATCATTGAGGGGCACTTGCCCTTAAAAAATATACAAAAACACGCCTGGTCTAGACGTATATAAATGAAAAATTGAAAACTATTCTGAAACCCAGCTGCAGGTTCCGTATCTGCACATGGGTGATAAGGGCGTGCTCTTCCAACCAGTACAGGTGCCTCCGCCGGTAGCCTAAATATAATGTTGGCGCCTTTTCCTGGCCGGATGGGTACCGTCTTCCCATGGGGGAAAATTCCCCCAGTACCCCACCCTTGTTTACGCCCCTGAACCGAGGGGGAGGAATTATGATGCAACAGTTATCTCTTACTTGCTCCTACCCATCCTGCTCGGCCGTCATCTTAAGTTGGCCTGTTTCATACTGCTACTACCCGTGGCACCACACGATTCCTGCGGCGCTTGACGTGAATGCAGTCAGCGTGAGTCTAAGCGAAAAAATCGTTGTGGTAGGAGAAATACGGCTCATATTCGTAAATAAGACTCTTCAAGCTTTCATATGAACCCTATTTTGTCCCATTTCGATGGTATTTAAGATCGGAAATATCGTGTGGAAAATACGGAAGTTTCGCTGGAGCGCCTACGGGACTGAGCAATTGTCCAGCCCATGTGACGTCACTGATTGCCAAACGATATTGGAGGGCCCCTGCCTACCCTGCGCTTGTTATGAAACGAAACTTCACTATATGGTGAAATGTGCGAGAGGCAAGCCGCTGCCGACTGGTGATAGAGCTGTTTGGAAGCTAAGACGCAAATGATATAAATGTAAATGAGCTTCAAATTTCACAATAATTATGAGTCGCCAATGCATATTTGATACCAGTTTTTCAACTTTGCTATTCTCCATTGGATGAAAGCATCATTTTATGAAAATAACATACAAAAATACTTCCAAGCTCTACTCAAGTGAGGCACTGCCTTAGTGCCTTCCATGGGCGGACCGCCCCTGGTAAAATGCCAGTCTTACCATCAGGCCGGCCTGGCCGGGGGTGCCCGCCGTGCCGGGGAAGCCCGGAACTCCCGGCTCTCCGATGGGCCCGATCGGGCCGGGACCGCCGCGGGCTCCGCGGGCTCCCTGCAGCAATGGCGGCACGCTGAGGTCAAGCATAGTCAGCAGTACACCCAGCCGCACACGCCGAGGTCAGGTTCAGTACACCCAGCCCCACATGTCGAGGTCAGGTCCAGTCAGCAGTACACCCAGCTGCACACGCCGAGGTCAGGTTCAGTACACCCAGCCGCACTCATCGAGGTCAGGTCCAGTACACCCAGCCACACACGTCGAGGTCAGGTCCAGTATACCCAGCCAGATACGCAGAGGTCAGGTTCAGTACACCCAGCTGCACACGCAGAGGTCAGGTCCAGTACACTCAGCTGCACACGCCGAGGTCAGGTCCAGTACACCCAGCCGCACACGCAGAGGTCAGGTCCAGTACACCCAGCCACACACGCCGAGGTCAGGTTCAGTACACCCAGCTGCACACGCCGAGGTCAGGTCCAGTACACCTTCCCACAGTGGGGTCAGCCTCGTCACACGGCTGGCTATGGAAATGGCGCTCCCTCGGGTCACCACCCTGCAACACCAGCTCCTCGCTTGTCACGAGCGGGTAAGTCAGCTTCCCCTGGTCTACCCGTTTGCTCAGTTTTAGCGGGGTAGCCGCGCGCCCTTGGTTCGCTCCCCGGGGTTGACGGAGTCCTGGAGGTTAAGGTCCCCCGTCGCACGGAGCTAGTTGTGACGGGGAGCAACACACCTCTTTGGTCCCGATATCCTGGAGGGGCGGACGAGCCCGTGGGGCCTAACGTGGGCCAAGTGGCTGGTCGCCTCGGGACGGAGACCTGGGATGACCTGGGACCAAGTGTCTGCCGGCCCGGCCGGCTGGTGTCAAGGGTGGGCGGAGCTGGATCCCGGTCGGGGTGGTGAGTCTCTCTCTCTCTCTCTCCCGGCCGGGTGACGGAGTCACCTGCGACGTATAGCTCTCCTGGTGCCTGATGTTCTCCCGGACGCGGGGCACAGGCGTCCCCCCGTAGGGCCCCTTTGCGTCGGGGTGCCAGGGGAGTCGAACACCAACTTAACGCATGGCATCCTCAAAACAAAAAACCTACCCTTGTCCCTCTAGTAGGGGCTAGATCATCCTTCCACCCATCGCGGGTGGAAGAATCAATAACCTGGAGAACAGACCAACTTTCTCCAATGCCCCTCGTACCCTCGTCATCCGAGGTCTGACGAAGTATCTTGGCTCATTGTCTCCTTTCCAGAGAAGAGACGGGTGTGATATATTTGGCAAGATTGTCCATTGTGAGAAGTTCAGGGATGGAGCGTTAGAGGTGGAATTCGCGGTGGCACAGGAGACGGAGAGGGCGTTGAGAATGTCTGAGTTCGTGTACAGTATGCGCAAAGATGGTAGGGAGGTCACGAGGAAAGTATCCCAGTTAAAATTGAATCCCATCAAAAAAAAAAATCATCACGAGGCATAATAAACTGCTACGATCTGAGGGACGTACCAGAAGACGATGTAGTTGAAGGCTTGTCGGAGTTTGGCGTGACAGGAGCGAGAAAGCTGAAGGTTGGACGAGGTGCAGAGCTGATTGCGACCAACAATGTTATCCTGACTTTTTATTCAGCGGTCCGGGTGGGATACATTCGTGTGAAGGTGCGAGTTTTTCTGCCGAACCCGATGCGATGTTTTAAATGTCAGAAATGTGGACACACTAGCCAGTACTGTAGAAATTGTCCCGTATGCAGCGGACGTGCCTCCCCAGACCCAGCAAACAGTGTACCTCCGAAGTGCCACTCTGTGTCAACTGACCCAGCGAACAGTGTACCTCCGAAGTGCCACTCTGTGTCAACTGACCCAGCAAACAGTGTACCTCCGAAGTGCCACTCTGTGTCAACTGCGGCAGTGGACAGGACCCCATGAGAGGGAAAATAGAGGGAAATTATCTCTATTATACACACCAAAAAAGTCACGTTTTGGGAAGCCAGGGATCTGTATAACCAGTCTCATCCCATCATATCGTACGCCTCAAAGGCCGGGAACACCACACCAAACCCACATCAGGTACCAAACCCAAGCAAAACTGATCAACTGATCATTCATCTAATTTCTCTTCTCCGGTGACTCGGCGTATCAGTCGCCTCGCCAACGACACCACAAACCCAGGCTGTTGAGACCTCCTCTGATGTGGCAAAGGACGTTGTCTCGCCGCCAGCAGCCCTTGATGTCGCTACGATGCCTACTGCAGAGCGGGATACTGAACATTGGCACCTTGTCCAACGAGGCAAGAAGCCCGCCGAGTCCTCCAACATCCACCTGGAGCGTCTGCCCGCAGCGTTTGGCGGGCATACGCTCCAGAGGTGAGGAACTGCAGAGGTGTGAGGACCAGCCTGGAGGAACTCCAAATCATGACCACTGCATCACTCCTGTAGCCGTGAGTCTACAGGGGACAAAGCTTTCACCCGAGACTCCGTTTTATCTAGTAGACTACCATATTTTTTTCATAACGACGTCCAAACTGACACCGTTGCGCATGGAGGTGTCATGGTGGCTGTCCACCATAGCGCTCCTGCACACCATCTGCCATTAATCACGAGTCTGCAGGCAGTAGCGGCACGGGTATTCATTGGACACTGGCAAGTCAGCATATGCTCGTTGTACCTCCCACGGGCACACCTATCTACCCTGTAGAACACGGACGACTAATTACCGGGCTCCCTCCACCTGTTTTACTTATAGGATACTTTAATGCTCACCATACTATTTAGGGGTGCGTTGATAGTAACGCACGTGGGCAACTTCTATACAGATTTTTCACCGACGAATCATTATGCATTCTTAATGTAGGCGCACACACCCACATAGCACTCCCGCCGAGAAGCACTTCAGCGCTGGACATCAGTGTGGCCAGTCCGCAGCTGGCGCAGCAATTTGGTCAGTCGACCAGGGCCCCAGAGGTAGTGATCACCTCCCGATAAGACTTAATTCATACATGGTGCCATCCTCGGAACAAGACCACGTCGATAGAAGCTCTAAAATGCTGATTGGGTGGAATTCGCTGCTCGACTTCAAGATACTTTGAATGCAATTGGGAATAGTCTAACTGTGTCTTTAGAGGATTTCACTACTATTGCAATGTGCCACAGGGAGTATTCCGCGCACCTCGGGCAGGCCCCAGCGCGCCCTGGTGCCATGGTGGGCTGAACAATGTCGAGAGGCTATTCGCGCCCGTCGACGTGCCTTCCGCAAATTTGACCGCGATAACACTACGACTAATTTGATCTCCTTACAAAAAGCCAGGGCGGCCGCACGGCGTACAGTGCGAGAAGCCAAGAGGACGGCATGGCGACAGTACTTGAACACGCTACACCAGTCCACTCTTGCGAGATTAGTGTGATCCCATATAAAACGTATATATGGACGATCCCGCTCAACCCCCACTTCCGGTTCTGCACGTCGGCGATGCCTCAATCACGGATCCTCTTGCAGTGGCTAACACCCTTCGCAAGAGCTCTGGCTGACCGAAACCTGAGCTATGATCGAAACGTTCGATTTAGGGAGCACAGATATAAGTGTGAAGCTTCATCTCTGGACTTTACTACCGCTGAAAAGCACGCCCACGATAACCCATTCGCAATGGCACAGCCCACATTGAAAATCGCTATTCTACGCTGCGTATCTGAGGGATTTGACAGTGTTCACAACGAAATGCTCAACCGTCTCCCACCAAACGCACTCCAGGCGCTTCTGTCATGCTTTAATTCTTTACGGGAGAGTGGTGAGTTTCCGTCTTCCTGGCGAAAAGCTATCCCTATACTAAAACCTAACAAGTCCGGCTCTGACCCTCTACACTATCGACCGATTTCTTTGACTTCATGTCCATGCAAGCTTATGGAGAAGATGGTTAATGTGCGCCACACATGATTCTCAGGTCAGCAAGGCTTCTTCACAAATGCTCAGTCTGGATTTTGGAAAAACAGGTCCACAGTTGACCACCTTATAACACTTGACACAGCAATTCGCACT
Source organism: Imbricaverruca yamaguchii (assembly GCA_034440575.1). NCBI lineage: Eukaryota > Metazoa > Arthropoda > Thecostraca > Neoverrucidae > Imbricaverruca > Imbricaverruca yamaguchii. Next base: position 1,450,526 of record JAOTOL010001656.1, on the reverse strand, counting down.
AGTTTTAAGGAAAAAGACAGCTAGGGGCAGTGCTTTTCGATATTGAGGGGGCCTATGACTAGGGATGCACCGGATAGTTAATTCTGATATCCGGCCGAATAGTATATCCGGCCAGATCGTGAGTAATATCCGGCCCGGATAATCCGGCCGGATACTGAATCTTTTAGGTTCCCACCATTCCACCTTTTTTCCTCATGTGTATGCATTAAAAATGCAGGTGATTGCAGGCCCCCCAAAACCCCTCTTCATTAAGCAAGCAAGCAATGGCATGCTTTATCCCAAACTGGCGGATCCAGGGGGGCAAAATGGACATTTGCCCTCCAAAACGAAAATGGTGCGGGAAAACCACGTTTTCGCCCTCCCCCCCCCCAACGGCGGCAAACTGAAATTTTTGCCGCATTGCAGACAGGCCAACATCGCTCCCCCCGTCCCCCGTGGACACGACAAATACCACACCAACAATTACTTCCCTCCCCGCCGGGCCGACCCACCCCCAACCCGGTCGACGACAAACACCATGCAACATCGCTCTCTCCCCCAGATCGACGACACAGCACCACGCCAACATCGCTCCCTACACCCCCCCCCCATCGGCCGACAAGTGCTGATTAATTTTTGCCCCCCCCCCAAACTGGAGCGCCCCAGGTCCAAAACCTCAGCTCAGTATAGAGGATTTTTATTTGCCGGCGCTTGGCATTTCGCTCACATCTGAAGTCCGTCCGCCCCTGACGCCAGGCGTCAGGGGCGTCCCTCTCCACAATTGTTTCAGGTTTAATCTTCTACGTAGTTGGCCTGCGGCTTAGGTGGCATGGCAGGGCACTCGCGTTCCTCATTCGTTTGGGCTATATTCAAGCTGTGCGACGACAGCGATACCTATGCAGAATGCAAAATCTGCAAAAGAGAGCCCACGAAAGCGCGGGACAGAAAACCTTCAGCACGACTCCGCTCCACAATCACGCGAAAATGAAACATCCGGACGAGTACGAAACGGCGAAGCAAGCGAATCGCGAACGTTTTGCGTCTGTCTCAACCTTTAGAGAGGAAGGTACGCCAAAAGATCGGAAGATTTCCGCTATTAAGAAGCAGCTTTCGATCCAAGAATCATTTGAGTCAAGGAAGATCTGGGACATTAACGACAGCCGCGCCAAGGACATTAACAGGGCAGTGCTGATAATGATGGCCGTGGACAACCAGCCGTTCTCAATCGTAGAAGACGACGGCTTCATCGACGTCGTCGCCAAACTTCAGCCGCGGTATCTCTTGCCCAGCCGGCGCCACTTTCCCGACGCCATGCTGCCGAGGCTGTACGATGAAGTGAAGGGCGAGGTTCTGTCTGAGCTAGAGAGCTGTGACGGCAGCTACGTCTCCTTCACGTCCGACATCTGGACATGCTCATCGTCGCAGGAAACGTTCGTCAGCCTTTTTGGCCACTGGATCAAGAACAATTTCCAGCGTCGAGACGTCCTGAAAGCGGCTCACTTTCCGGCATCACACAGTGGCACCAACATCTCGGAGATGCTGACGAAGATGTGGGACGAGTGAAACATAGTCAGAAGTCGGCGGCATCTACTGATCCATGACGGGGCCTCTAACATGACTCTGGGTTGCGAGCTGGCCGATATTCCGGCCGTCCACTGCATTATCTACCGTCTTCAGTTGGTGGTTAGCGACGCCATCTGGTCGCAGCCGGCTGTGAATGCGCTCCTGACCAAGTGTCGAAGGCTGGCGACTCACTTCGGCCACTCGTTAGTGGCCTGCACTACCCTCAAGGAGCTCCAGCGAGCTGAAGGCCTGCAACCGCGACTTCTGGTGCAGGACGTTCCGACGTGGTGGAACAGCTCGTACTTGATGGTGCAGAGATTGGTGGAGCTGAAGCGACCAGTTCTTCTCTACCTAGCAGACCACGAAGATCTGCCGCAGATGACTGCGAGTGATTGGCAGCTGTGCGGAAGCCTCCTGCACGTGCTGAAACCATTCTTCGATCTCACGAAGGAGATGAGGTCGGACAACGCCACGTTGTCCAGCGTCATTCCCAACATCACCTGCCTGGAGCTATACCTGACAAGGATTGATCAGAAGGCGGCCAGCGCCCAGAAACTACGCGAGTCACTGCTACGAACGCTGCGCCTCCGCTTCCTAACCACAGCTGACAGCTCCAAAGCGATGAATATCCTTCTGGAGAAACATTATGTGACTGCCGCAGCAATCGACCCCAGATACAAGCTCAGCTTTTTCAAGAAGTCTGAAGAAAAGGACAACGCCAAGACGCTGCTCCTCAGCGAGGTTCTTCAGCTGCTGGGGGCGCAGGACGAAGAAGTTGCTGCCACTGACAGCAAATGCGCCGACAGCCCCGCGTCTAGCACAGGGTCAAGTGGTGAGGAAGACCTATTCGGCAGCTGCTTGACACAGATGGTGAGCCAGGGCCAGGCACCAGCTGCGAAGCAACAACGCCGTGGCGGCCAGGGTGACCTGAAGACTGCAGCGGAAGAAGTGCAGAACTTCTTCACGGTCCCCCTCTCACCTCGCGAGACGGACCCAGTCTAGTGGTGGGGCGAAACAGGGCGAGCAAGTTCGTTCCCTCGCCTGCGCGCTCTCTCGCGTAACTCCTGTCTGCCCCGTCGTCCTCCGTGTTCTCCGAGAGAATGTTCTCGGAGTACGGAACAATCTTCGAGGACAGGAGGAGCAGGCTTCTGTTGCGCCGCGGGGACCAGCTCCTGTTTCTTCACCACAATGTGAAGCATTTCTGAACCAGGTCGTGTTTTGATTGACGTCACTCAGTGTAACTCAGCGTCACAGCGTCACTGAATGCTAAGTACGCACTTACAATCTTCGAAGGGACAATAAATATTATACGCTTGGTCGTCTTTCGTCGTCTGCTTGTTGTGTTAGGGGACACCCAAGTGGTGAACACTAACTGGAAATCGTCGCAAGCAATGGAAAATATCCGGTATCCGGCCGGATAGCAAGAAATATCCGGCCGGATAACGAATAGTTGTAAATTCGTGATATCCGGCCGGATACCCGGCCGGGTAGTCTATCCGGTGCATCCCTACCTATGACACAACCTGGAAGTACGGTATAGTTATTAAACTCTGGAGGTGTGGTGTACGCGGTACTATGGGACGTTTCCAGCAAAAAATATTTTTTTTTAAGGACCGGACATTCCGCGTTCGTGTAGGAAAATATAATGTCTGAGCTGCTGAAGCAGGCGAACAGAGTGCCCCAGGGGAGTATTATTAATGTCACCTTGTTCGCGCTGATGATCAACTACATTGGAGATGACTTGCTCTGTGGTATCGGCAGGTCTCTCTTTGTCGACGATGTGGCAATTTGGTGTGCCGCCTCACCCTCTTCCTCGATGGAAAGACAGTTGCAGCTCGCTATATCTCGTTTAGAGAAGTGGAGCAGCACAAACGGCTTCAGATTCTTGACTTAAAAAACCGTTGAGGTGCATTTCTGTCGCCGTCGTACCCGCCAAGACCCGACAATTCGCCCCTACGGAGACCAGATCCCCTTTCAATCATCAGCGAAGTTTTTATGTTTTGTTTAACTCTCGATATACATGTAAGGATCACCTGACAACGTTCTGGGACAAATGCTGGAAGGTGTAGAACATTATGAAGTGTATCGCCCACACTGCCTATGGTGCAAATATGGCTACACTTTTACTCCTGTACCGTTCGCTCACTCGTTCGAAACTTGACTATGGCTGTTTTGCGTGAGACGAAATGTACGACCCTCAATATACCAGGAGGTGCTGGGTTTACTCAACATCAAAAGTAGCGTTAGGGATCATGCTATATTACTCAACGTTTCGGCCAGGGGCCATCATCAGGAGTGATATAAAAAATGGCAGGGTTAACAATTGAAAAAACGCGGGAAGAAAGCGTTAACCCTGCCATTTTTTATATCACTCCTGATGATGGCCCCTGGCCGAAACGTTGAGTAATATAGCATGATCCCTAACGCTACTTTTGATGTTGAGTAAACCCAGCACCTCCTGGTATATTGAGGGTCGTACATTTCGTCTCACGCAATGTCTAAAACCCAGGAGCATCTAAGAGCCATTCTTCGTTGTATTAAACTATGGCTGTTTTGTCCATGGCTGTGCCAGTGACTCCAGCAAATGCATGCTCGATACGATCCACCATGCCACCTTGCGTATAGTCACAGGGGCATTCCGCACTTCTCCGACAGCAAGCCTCCCGGCAGAGGCTAATGAAGCAGTGCTCGCCCTGAGGCGGGATAAACTGGGACTGCGGTATGCCTGCAGGGTAAGGCAGTCTCCCACGAATCCGGCATACAAAGCCTTATTTGGTCACCGTATACTTACGCTGTTTTGCGGTACACGTCGTAATGTTCTGCCACCGTTCTGTGTGCAGTTACGTGAGATAGTGGAAGGGAGCGGTGTTAAGCTGCGCAGCATTCGAATGATGGCTACACTGCCAGTCCTCCTTGGTAATTGTTGCAGCCGTTGGTGGACATGACACTGTCTGAGACTCCTAAGGACGAACGTATCCCGGAACTGTTTCGGCTGAAAGCCCTAGAACACCTTGACACTTACCACACGTGTACTGTCACCTATACCGACGGGTCGAAAACTGCTGATGGGGTGGGGTGTGCGTTTGTAAGTGGAGCCACGACTAGATCGTTTACGCTGCCTCCTCACGCATCAGTCTACACGGCCGAACTCATGGCATTCACGAAGGTCCTATGCTTCATAGAAGTAGGGAATGACGTGAACCACGTCATACTTTCAGATTCTTTAAGAAGCATCCACGCGATAAAGACGTTTTATTCGCATGACCCCATCGTGCAGGACGTTTTATTGCGGCTAACTAAGCTCAATCGAATGGGGAAAAATGTCACATTCTGTTGGATACCCAGTCATGTCGGAATAGCGGGGAACGAATTGGCTGACCAATCAGCAAAACGTGCTGCCGGAGCCAATACACCCGGGTGCTGCTTCCCCCCGCAGCACACCTTGCCAGACAATTAATGTGGCTTTCCAGAACAAGTGGCAACAACAATAGAACTCATCTAGCCAAACCAAACTGAGAACCATCAAGCCAAGGTTGGAGCGGTGGGAGTCATCGTCGAGAACTTCACGAAAGGAGCAGGTAGTGCTCGCCAGGATGCGAGCGAGACACACCTATGCCACCCACGGCTACCTACTCCGGAATGAAGACAGGCCAATGTGTACCCGCTGTGATATCGCACTAATAGTGAGACATGTTCTTCTGGTGTGCCCTCACTTCGCAGCCCAACGACGACGATACATTGGAAGCGATGTGTCCACGCTGACCATGATGTATATTCTTGGTGATGGGTCACGTGTGGTGCAGAACGGACGACTGTTTGAGTTCCTCTCACAGGTACGATTTGCTGTCATATATCCAGGGAAGTAAAGATATTGCACTGGTTTGAGTATAGTTAGTGCTGGTTACACGCGAAAGCAAACCTAGTCAGGACTTGAGACCTAGGTAGAAAGGAGAACTGTTATGGGCGCTATATGATCAACATGGTCGACGCACCCTAAAGCCAAAATAACTAACTAACTAAGGTTCAGTACACCCAGTCGCACACGTCGAGGTTAGGTTCAGTACACCCAGCCAGATACGCAGAGGTCAGGTCCAGTACACCCAGTCGTACACGCCGAGGTCAGGTTCAGTACACACAGCCAGATACGCAGAGGTCAGGTCCAGTACACCCAGTCGTACACGCCGAGGTCAGGTCCAGTACACCCAGCCGCACACGCCGAGGTCAGGTTCAGTACACACAGCCAGATACGCAGAGGTCAGGTCCAGTACACCCAGTCGTACACGCCGAGGTCAGGTTCAGTCTGCAGTACACCCAGCCACACACGCCAGCAGTCAGCCACTCGTGAGCGTTGTCAACTGTGCGCCTGAACAAGCCGACATTCCGGCCAGCCGGCTGGCCAAGGCGCCACCGGCCGACCGTCAGCCTGACCTTGGTTCCGTTGAAGCCAGGCGGTCCCTGCGGGCAGACGGTCTCGCAGACGGCTGGCTGCACTTGTGGCTCGGGCGGATTCTGGAACGCGACAGCGGCAGACCATCAGTTCACGAGCGCCAGGCTGACGCGACAGACCATCAGTTCACGATCGCCAGGCTGACGCGACAGGCCATCAGTTCACGATCGCCAGGCTGACGCGACAGGCCATCAGTTCACGATCGCCAGGCTGACGCGGCAGACCATCAGTTCACGATCGCCAGGCTGACGCGGCAGACCATCAGTTCACGAGCGCCAGGCTGACGCGACAGGCGACGCTTCGCCAATTCGTCGGCCGCCACTACGGAAACTCGCAAATGAAATGCTGATCAATGCCATTATACGAGCGATAAGCGACAGTTTGTTTTCAGCACTTCAGCACAGTGCTTTTCAGCAGCTTGGCAGAATGGCATATCCAGAGGGTCCGCGCATTATTGCAAACGAGTGTTTGTGAACAGTCGAAAAGCGACACAGTTGGATTGCAGTGCCAGAATGGCATTTCCAGAGATTTGACTGATCGCTATATATGTGCTTATCGCCCATACGAGCCATAAGAAACACAATTTTCAGTGCCAGCACTGGCCTTTGACGAACGTACCGGCAACTCGCTGCACTCTTCTCGCTCAGGTCGGGTCGGGTCGCAATTCATCACCATCCACTGCAGGTCGATCTGAGGAGCAGCATAAAGGTCACATCCGGTCATGTCAGACTCGACAGCAGGGCGAAAGGTCATTATTTAGTGCTCACCCGCATTAGCACCGTGCCTGCATATGGTATACAATCAATTGAAATGGGGTGAATGTGCAGTTCCCAGATCAAAATACTAATGTTTCGGGTCTCGTGTTTCAGATTCAGGCCCCCTTCCGTTCCTCAGATCTTCGTGTATTTCCCAGATCGTCAGCAATCCTTAAGCTCAGTCTGGACCCCAGTATATCTCTCAGTGACCGGTATCGCCGTTCTCTAGATCTGTTACAAACATCAGTTCCTACTCCACTTTGTTCCAAAATCCATTCCACTCCCGGTCATATCACGAGTCCCGAGCCCCGTCAATGTTAAGACCCCTTAATCCACCAACTAATTCAAACTTCAGTGCACCTAGTCTTCAGCTTATTCATATTTAGATGAGTCCCACCCTCACCCAGGAACCAGACGACTTAGTCACTAGCTGCCCAGCCTCCTGTTGGTCTCCCACTTCCCAGCTCACCCAGGGGCCAGGTGCAGTCGCTGGCTTCCCCAGTCACTTGTCAGTCCTCCAGTTACTCGGCCAACCTCAGAGCCAGCCCCGCCACTCTTCCCTCAGTCCCCCTTATCAGTCCTCCAGTTACCCGGCCAGCCTCTGAATCAGCCCTGTCGCTCCTCCGTCAGTCTCCCTCATCAGTCCTCCAGTTACCCGGCCAGCCTCTGAGTCAGCCCTGTCACTCCTCCGTCAGTCTCCCTCATCAGTCCTCAAGTTACCCGGCCAGCCTCAGAGCCAGCCCTGTCGCTCCTCCGTCAGTCTCCCCCATCAGTCCTCAGTTACCCGGCCAGCCTCTGAGTCAGCCCTGTCACTCCCCCGCCCCTTCTGACGATGCGGAAGCTCTCTTTACGGCGGACTCACTGGCACCGTCTTTGCCGAGTTGGACGACTTGCCGATGACTATGTCGCCGTTGACGTCGATGGGTCCGACCGGGGAGAGTGGTGTAGCCCGCACCAGCTGACAGTCGACGTACAGCACCACCTCGGTGCGCGACACACCAAAATGCAGCTTGTGCCAGTACCGGTCGAAGATCTGGGTGAGATGCCATGTTGTCTTAGTCAGCGGCTAGCTTCCTGTCACAATATGGCAAATAATACACGACTCAACAGTAGTTTTACCTCAGAAGGATTATATGATGATAATGTCCGACAAAGATCACACGCATGGGAAAATACTTCACCTTTCGGAACTTGGCGAACGTAGTGATGATGTTCGGACGTCAAGACTGCTGCCCTTCACGAAATTTTCTCACACCGCAGAAGAACTTTGTCAAAATGTTAAAGTGAGATTGCGAATTGAACTCTATTAATTGACACTAAAGACGTGTTCAGTAACCCGCGCCGTCTTTCCGGTCAAATCCTCCCACCTCGTCTCAGGAGGGGGGGGGCGGTTGAAGAGCCCCCTCTAAAATCCAAACTAAGCATCGCACAAAAACGAAAGAGGTGTCATCGGAAAGCGTTCGACAAGTAGGGTCCGGGCCCACCCTCCCCAAAAATATCCACAAAAGTGACGTCACCAGGGGGGCTAGATTTCACGACTTTTCACGACTTACATTACGTTTTTGACTCTGGGGAGTTAATTTTGGGGATATATGAAAAAACAAAATTTATTTTGAATGAGAAAAGGACAGTGAAATCGACCAGAGCTATAATTTTTTGGGCCCCCCAAAAGATACATTTCATTTTTGTAAAATTTCAAAATTTGTGTTTTGAAGTTTTCATTAATTTTCATTTTTCAATGGGTATGGCAGACCGAGAAACGTTGTTGGAAGTCAACTTGCCCTAACAAAAAATGCTTACTTTAGCCAGAATCCTGTATTTGAACTACAATTTGGTAAATACGCAAAATTTATATGTAGTCAAAAACGGAAAAAAGAGAAAAATTCCACTCATACGTTTTGTTGCATCCGTAAAGATAAGCAAACGCTGAAGGTTTCATTAAAATATTTTTATCCGTTAAAGTTTGACGACTGGTTTAACTTTTTTGGAGGTGACCTCACTTGACCTTGACTAACTCCTTGACCCTAGATGACCTGACTTAAAAAATTTGAATCAGCATGTCAAATTGATGTGGGAAAAGGTATGCCAAATTTGGGCGCGCTGACGTGCGCCGTTCGTCCGCTATCCGCGACAAACCTGAGGGGGGTTTGAAGACCCCCTAGGGTTGAGAACACTTACATTTAGAAAGGGCAGGCGGTTTCCTGGCGAAATCAAGTCGTGCCAGGCGGCCAATTGTAATTCAACTGAAGAAACTAATGCACTTAAATACAGCTAAATGCCACTAAGCAGTACGAATGCCGCCTAAGCCAAGCCGGATTAACCTAGGTTTTTTCTTGCGTAACTTCTCGAACAGATGGCGCTTGGAAAGAAAAGACGAGGCCACAGGTGGCCTCGAGTTCGTCCTTCGCTGAAGTCTTGCAAACCCGAAAAATAACTCAATGGAACCTTGCACGTCCTCGCAGGTTTAAAAACGCGACTAATCTAAGCATGTGAATCTAATCTGAATCTGATCTGAATGAAGACGCACCATCGGAACCATTCGCTGGCAATCACTGAAAGTAAAACTGCGAGGATGGACGCAGATATATCCTCACAGTGAGTACGAAGCTGCCTGCGGGCATTCCCCCGAGTTGTAAACGCTGGATTGTCTCCGACGTCGCCCAAGAAGACAGCTCTCGCTGATGGGGCCATATGAACGTGTCATCTGGTTTGCGGCTTGGACTTCAATACCGTGGCAGGCCAGCATGGGTGGCATGCTCATGACGGGAGAATCGCTGGTCTATCTGGCCGCGTACAGCAAGCGAGCTGGCTTGAACCATGTCACTGTGATGAACGAAAATCTTCCGGGTGGGAAGTTTCCGCCCATGGAGAACCGTCTGCGTATGCATCACGGGTCATGAGATGGTTCGCCGCTTCTTTCTTTCGAGGCCTGGTAACAGCATTCGCGACATAATTTGGATTGTGCCGGTGATGACGGAACAACATGCTATCGACCGAGCCGCGTCAACAACGGGACGACGATGGCTCCTGGTCGCCGAGCGTAACCCAGGCAAACGAGAAGGATACTTTCTCACGAATTTCTCGCCAACCGTTATAACCGCAGTCGTATCCAACGGAACGGTGCAGTTCTTCAAAGGAATTAACTGGAACAGGAAACACCTGGAGCGACCGGATGTCACCTGTGTGCATGGGAGAATGGTGTAAATTGGAAGTAGCAGATACCAGCACCGGATTCGGGGCATCATGAAGGGCGTCACACTCAATGTGGGCGTCTTTGAATCCGCTGGCAATTCCGCCCGTGCCGTCGTCAAAAACGCCCAGCTGGTGGGCGGCTTCAGCGGCAGCATGCTGCTCTATCTGCTGCACCGACTGCAGTTCGACATGCTACTGCACACTGTCCGGTCGAAGGGTGGCAATGTCATCAAGTTCGACAGCCTGCTGCAACGTCTGGAAGAGTGGCCGAACGGCCTCGACGTCGGTGCCACCATGATCATCAACATGCTGCACCGCTACACTCAGGTGGACTTCTCCACGCCGCTCTTCGACTCCATGCACGGCTGCTGTATCCCGCGGCCACCGCGGCACGCCGGCCTCACGCACCTACCTGAAGCCGTCCACGGCTACTGCATCCCCCGGCCACCGCGGCACGCCAGCCTCACGCACCTACCTGAAGCCGTCCACGGCTACTGCATCCCCCGGCCACCGCGGCACGCCAGCCTCACGCACCTACCTGAAGCCGTCCACGGCTACTGCATCCCCCGGCCACCGCGGCACGCCAGCCTCACGCACCTACCTGAAGCCGTCCACGGCTACTGCATCCCCCGGCCACCGCGGCACGCCAGCCTCACGCACCTACCTGAAGCCGTCCACGGCTACTGCATCCCCCGGCCACCGCGGCACGCCGGCCTCACGCACCTACCTGAAGCCGTCCACGGCTACTGCATCCCGCGGCCACCGCGGCACGCCGGCCTCACGCACCTACCTGAAGCCGTCCACGGCTACTGCATCCCGCGGCCACCACGGCACGCCGGCCTCACGCACCTACCTGAAGCCGTCCACGGCTACTGCATCCCCCGGCCACCGCGGCACGCCAGCCTCACGCACCTACCTGAAGCCGTCCACGGCTGCTGCATCCCGCGGCCACCGCGGCACGCCGGCCTCACGCACCTACCTGAAGCCGTCCACGGCTACTGCATCCCGCGGCCACCGCGGCACGCCAGCCTCACGCACCTACCTGAAGCCGTCCACGGCTACTGCATCCCGCGGCACGTCAGCCTCACGCACCTACCTGAAGCCGTCCACGGCTACTGCATCCCGCGGCCACCGCGACACGCCGGCCTCACGCACCTACCTGAAGCCGTCCACGGCTGCTGCATCCCGCGGCCACCACGGCACGCCGGCCTCACGCACCTACCTGAAGCCGTCCACGGCTACTGCATCCCGCGGCCACCGCGGCACGCCGGCCTCACGCACCTACCTGAAGCCGTCCACGGCTACTGCATCCCGCGGCCACCATGGCACGCCAGCCTCACGCACCTACCTGAAGCCGTCCACGGCTACTGCATCCCGCGGCACGCCAGCCTCACGCACCTACCTGAAGCCGTCCACGGCTACTGCATCCCGCGGCCACCGCGGCACGCCGGCCTCACGCACCTACCTGAAGCCGTCCACGGCTACTGCATCCCGCGGCACGTCAGCTCACGCACCTACCTGAAGCCGTCCACGGCTACTGCATCCCGCGGCACGCCGGCCTCACGCACCTACCTGAAGCCGTCCACGGCTGCTGCATCCCGCGGCAACCGCGGCACGCCGGCCTCACGCACCTACCTGAAGCCGTTCACGTCCCAGGCGTGGCTGACCATCTCGGCATACCTCGTCGGCATGGCGACCATTCTGTGGGCGGTAGCGCGCAAGGAGGCGGCACTGTTGACATATCGGCGCCCTGAAGACTCTCCCACCGAGAAGCACCGCCACGAGGTTAGCATCGTCACCGGCAAGTCGGAGGCACGCCGACTGCAGGCCGGAACGGACCGGCCGTTCGGTCTGTTGTGTCAGCAGGGCTCCAACACGCGCCTCCCGACACACACCTCTTCTACTGGTTCCTGGTTGTGTTCGGTCTGTTGTGTCAGCAGGACTCCAACACGCGCTTGGTCATGTTCGGCTACCGGTTGTGTTCGGTCTTTTGTGTCAGCAGGGCTCCAACATGCGCCTCCGTCTCGTCTCGTCGCGCACGACGCTGACGGCCTGCTTCCTGACGTCGTTCTTCATCTGCACCAGCTACACGGCCGTGCCGCTCGCCTGGATGGCTATCCACCGGGCCCAGTTGCCGTTTCCGAACGTCCCGCACGCGAATGCAGACGATTTGACCGTCGCGTCCGGCACCCATCTCCCGCTGGACATCGCGACGTCCAGCAACATCAAGAAACAGCAGTTTCTTGACCCGGTGGGACTGAATGGCACAATTCCACCCAAAATTGCACTGTCCATGTTCCCCACAGCCATGCGCAGCTCGCCGCAGCTGTATTTGGCCCCTGGAAACGTCCAGGCTCAGCTTCAGCTTTGACTTCCGACGGAACTTGCCGTACAGAAAGCTGTTCAACTACTACATCATCAAGCTCCGCGAGTTTGGAGTTGTAACGAAGATGGTGAACGACTACAAACCGGAGCTCAAGGTGGACTTTTTTAAGTGTCCGGAATCGACCGATTCGCAGACAATGGACGTCACCATGTGTCTGCGAATCGAAGAGATATTTGTGCTGTTGTTGGTGCTGGGTGTCGGCACAGTCTCCTCTCTAGTAATCCTCCTGTGCGAGCTGCTGCTGCCACAAAGTAGCCGGATGATTATCTACAGATGGCCTCATCCTGATGTCAACCGCGCTCCGGGATCAGTGTCCGCATGAGAACTACACACACGGCAACGCTCAGGTAATACGCTACTGTCAATGTCTCAACACGGTCGCCAAGTTGAATTGAATTGAATTGAGCCGATGAGCGCAACAGCCTTGGAAGCTCAACGGTTTATCAATGGAGGCATAACATTCCCCAGTGCGTCTGCGCGAAGCAGAACTTTTGACAGTCAAATTTAATTTGATATAGCTACTGCGCATGTGCGGTGTCATACCGCGCACATTCCCGTCCTCTGACAGTGCGCCACACGCTTTAACACCGCAGTGTATGCAATGGCATGGCATGTACTACAGTGTTTACCATTTCTGGTGCACGCCCGAGTGCATTGCCAAAAGGACTTTTCAGTGCTTAAGCTCATACACAGAGACAGTGTCACACTCAGGTGTCAGTGCTGGATGTTGTGTCGCATCCGTCCAGCAGCGCGTCACCCCAGCACGTCACCACGTCCAGCAGCGCGTCACCACAGCACGTCACCACGTCCAGCAGCGTGTCACCCTAGCACGTCACCACGTCCAGCAGCGCGTCACCCCCAGCACATCACCACGTCCGGCAGCGCGTCACCCCAGCACGTCACCACGTCCAGCAGCGCGTCACCCCCAGCACATCACCACGTCTAGCAGCGCGTCACCCCCAGCACGTCACCACGTCCAGCAGCACGTCACCCCAGCACGTCACCACGTCCAGCAGCGCGTCACCCCAGCACGTCACCACGTCCAGCAGCGCGTCACCCCAGCACGTCACCACGTCCAGCAGCGTGTCACCCCAGCACGTCACCACGTCCAGCAGCGCGTCACCCCAGCACGTCACCACGTCCAGCAGCGCGTCACCCCAGCACGTCACCACGTCCAGCAGCGTGTCACCCCAGCACGTCACCACGTCCAGCAGCGCGTCACCACAGCACGTCACCACGTCCAGCAGTACGTCACCCCAGCACGTCACCACGTCCAGCAGCGCGTCACCACAGCACGTCACCACGTCCAGCAGTACGTCACCCCAGCACATCACCACGTCCAGCAGCACTGTGCACGGCTGCTGCACGTGCCCCCGGGGCTGCACGACTATCCGCGACTGTCCGGACCTGGACTGGAGACAGCCGATCTGGCCATTCTCCGGAGGGCGGGGGTGGCGAGCGGACGCCCGAGGCGTCCGGTGATGCTCGAGGCAGCGCCCAGGCAGACCTGGGCCGGTGTCGTGTGAACTGTGACCAACACACGACGACAGTCGGCTGGCGTGCCCTCCTGGCAGTGCTGCGGCTCAGCTCACGTTCAGTCCGGCGAAGTCCAGCTGCTGTGTGCCGCCGGCCAGATCCGGCAGCACGAACTGCACCAGCTTCTCGATGGGGTTCAGCGTGATGGAGAACTGAGGTCGGCCACGCAGGTCGCTGATCCTCAGCACGTCCCACGGCCGCTTGAAGGTCTTGCGCGCACGGAAAGTCGAGATGAAGCTGAACTCGGCCGGCAGACCGACCGGAAACACAGATCTGCCGTCCAAAGTTGGGGTAAGTAGCCGACAGCGGCAAACGCTCCTCACCATCACGCCATCAGTGGGATTTGCCAGGAAGAGTACATACAAGGAAAGGGCGTATGCAGGTATTTGCAGGTGTGCTGTGTATATCCATGCATATTCGTAAAAGACACAGCATGAGAAGCCCCACATCGTGGCGCCATGCTTACTTTTCGGGGGGGGGGGGGAAGACCAACGTCCCTTTAGTATGGTGGGTTCATTCTCCCCACTTACCTAGTGAATACTTATTGCGCCACAACTGTACCGGCTCCACCCGGCACCATCACGAAACATCCTCGGTGGTACATCTGAAAACTCCACTGAATCTTCACAGATTGCTCACATTGATGCTACAACTGTGTAGTACTAGCTTCAATCGAGAGGCCACTAGGAAGCAAAACGCATGCTGCTCAAGGCTCGTAAAGTGCATCAAAATGTAGTTGTGTACTCTTCGCTTGTATGGATATCGTTATTCCGCTTCTTTTTCACCGTGATGTTTGACCGGGATGATTTGATAACATCTTTTTTTAGCAAGTTTAATGCACAGATAAGTTCATTTTATGCCGGGGGGAATATCCCTTCTGCCGAGACCAGCAACACAGAGTCAGTTGTGCACATTTAGTATTCACCAACAACACTAACGTTTGTGAAGTTTTAGTATCTAGTCTATTATCAGTGGCAAGTCCAGGGAGGCAAAATTGTGTGCGGGCCACTAGTCGCTTGCACTGGAATGGAAGAAACTACAGCGAAATCCATCCGAAGAAGAAGTGACATATTTTCATTTAAAAAACAGTGATCGCCACCGGATCTAAAGCCGACCCGGACCGGGCCATGGGCATTGAACCTATGTGAATGTAATTATATCAATGTTATTGTTGTAGCAAAGCCAAATTGAAACCGGCGATGATGGTGCAAGGTGCTACATTTATTAACTGCTTGCCTGGTGAACAATACCAAACTATATACATTTGAAAATAAGTCACATGTTATCGGCTTGTCCAATGTGGCTTGTTTGAAGGCTGTTCTCAGCCCAGTTATTTCAGCCCAGAGCACATGTTGTCAATGTTTACCTGGGACTTAGCCCTGTGCCGTCCATAACTCGTCCAAGGCCCGGCCTATGGTCCATAAGGTCAGGTCGTCTCATGGCGAACCACAACCGAAATGTACCACCATGTTGTCCCTGACCTGATAGAGTTGTCCCTGACCTTATAGAGTTATCCCCGATCTGATGGAGACACGGCAACATCATCAAGCGGGGGCGGAGTTGTAATACTTCTGGTGGAGTCAGGGATCCACCATCTTTGCCTTGGCATCACCAACGTCCTGCACTTTTGGCATGGGACATTACGGGCTGTGTCCCACCAGCTGGCCA